>OX387424.1:2332232-2767741 GCA_947563755.1 Lochmaea crataegi
CAGTTACCTGGATAGGCAAATGGTGATTATTGCCTTTTTGAGTAATAAAATTCCTGACACCATGAAAATTAATCTATTATAGTTGGATTCAATGTGGAACCGTATGTACATCCAGTTGTACAGTGCTTCAAGTGTTTGCGTTTTGGCCATACTTCAATGCAATGTAAAAGTAAAAAACGGTGTCAAATATGTGCCAACGAACACGATGAAATTGTTGAAGATGAAAAATGTGAGTTGGATAAATTTTGTATTAATTGTAATAGTTACACCAAACAATACAATATTAAAAAAAACATGACTTTCGCAGAAGCTCAGTTTTTAATAGAGAATCCATCATATGCAAAAATTGCTATAAATAATAGGTTTGATTTACTAAAAAACGATGAAAACTACCCTGAATTACCCACGACCAATGGGAATAATTTCCTTTTGAGAAAACCCAAAAGTAATTATTTTTCAGATAAAAACATTTCTAGACAGTCCTAGATCGGCTCATAAATTACCAACAACATCTCCTAATAATACCAATCACCAGCCAAAAGACGTTTCAAATAAACCTGCATTTCCATCTTACATTCCTTCTAGTAGGGGGCGTCCATAAATTACGTGAGATATTTTTTAGGACTTTTCGACTCCCCCGCCCCCCTGGTGAGATTTCGTAAGATTTTCCTTTATATGAAAATGAATCATTACTGTATTTCATGTAATCTACTATGCTCAACTTCATGTCGAATTATGTTGATATATGAACACAATCCAAATCAAGACAAACTACAAGAGATATTTTTCAAAGAAAAAATAACACAAATCCAAAAATAGACACATTAACTAGATCAACACACGCAAACAATAAACAAATATAATGGCTGATAATGGCCCATAGCTAGATTCCAGCTAGCTCGGTAGGAATGGAGAGCTATCGATAGCACCGACTATCGATAGTGCTATTTTTACTATCGATAATTTTCGATAGTTTTACAATCGGTAACATCATTGTACAATTTTTGTCAGAACGTTAAAAATATTCTCAAATATATTGTTATGATATAAAATGACAAATAATAAATAAGAAAATAAAACAACAATGTAAATAATTATAATGTAATATAAATTGTAAAAATATTGAAAACTAAAATTAAAAATAAGTGAAATGTTAACAAAATTCTTAAAATAAGAGAAGAATAAACATGGAAAGCATGATAAAGGACAATTAACACTTACCTGTTCATTTATAACATGTAAAGTTGTATTCCTGGTAAGACAAATTTATTACCTTGTATAAAATAGCAAAGTGAATAATTAATTCACATTCCAAGACATAGACTAGATCCAGAAACATAATATTGTTATGTTGATAGCTGTATTTTGATATTGGAGATTTCAAAATCCATCTCTAATTTCGAGAGAGAACCGCCACTGTGGTATTTTATCACCTAGAATAACAAACAATTTTGTTTATAAAACATACCTATTGAACAAGCTGTTGAAATAACCATTTGCAGTAATAATTATCAACAATATTCAATAACAAGTTGTGTTTAGGAAATTAATAGTTATATTTACCTTTATGTATTAAAATTGTATCAAATAATTGTAAATAAGTAATTTTGCCAGCCGCCATTATTTAACTATGATGGTCAGATTTGGTCAGATTTATGATTACACGGCGCACGCATTTCGATAGCCAAGAATCGAGTCTAAATAAGAATCGATAGGACTGTGATTAGAGTTAGTTTGTAAAAGGATACGATTAAGACATTTTTTCATGAATACTTAGTGAAAATTTAATATTAAAATTTAGTTTCTTCATCGGTACATTGTTTAGAGTAAAATAAATGTTTTTTTAAGACAATTTAAAATTAATAACACTATTCATTAAGGAATGGATATTCGCGGAAGCTTCCAATTACAATTAATAGCATTTGAATATAAATAATAATGGTTGTTTCTTTTTAATGTTTGACAAACAATTAGTAAATATCTTTTGTTCAATAAATAATAAACTTAAATGTGTTCAAATAAAATTTATCAAAATTCAAAATAAATTCATTTGTCTATTTCTTTAATCTTAGAAAAGAGCCGCCCCAAGAGATATAGAGTTATAAAAAAGGATAAGTATTAATAATTAAATAATTATTTTATTGAATCAAGCAATAATTATAACAATATATATATATATATATAACTTTGTCAAAAATTCTCAGATATTTTGAAAAATTGTCAAAAATGGTCAATAAATATCAAAGATTGTTAATAATTGTCAGAAATGGTCAATAATTTTAAAAAATGTTCAAAAATTTTGAAAAATTGTCAAAAATGGTCAATAATTGTCAAAAACTAGTCAATAATTGTCAAAAAAGGTGAATAATTGTAAAAATTTTGAAAAAAATGGTCAATAATTGTCAAAAATGGTCAATAATTGTCAAAATTTTGAAAAATGGTCAGAAATTTTGAAAAATGGACAATAATTGTCAAAAATCGACCAGAATAGTCAATAATTGTCAACATTTTGAAAAATTGGTCAATAATTGTCAAAACTGTCAAAAATGGTCAATAATAGTCAAAATTATGAAAAAAATGGTCAATAATTGTCAAAAATGGTCAATAATTGTTGAAATTTTTGAAAAATGGTCAATAATTTTCAAAAATTGTCAAAAAAGGTCAATAACTGTTAAAATATGGAAAAAAAGGTCAATAATTGTCAAAAATGGTCAATAATTGTCGAAAATGGTCAATAGTTGTCGAAAACTGTCAAAAATTGTCAATAATAGTCAAATTTATGAAAAAAATGGTCAATAATAGTCAAATTCATGAAAAAATGGTCAATAATTGTCAAAAATGGTCAATAATAGTCAAAATTATGAAAAAAAATGGTCAATAATGGTAAAAATTATGAAAAAAATGGTTAATAATAGTCAAAATTATGAAAAAAAAATGGTCAATAATTGTCAAAAATGGCCAATAATTGTTAAAAATTTCAGAAAATGGTCAATAATTTCCAAAAATTGTCAAAAAAAGGTCAATAATTGTCAAAAATAGTCAATAATTGTCAAAAATGGTTAATAACTGTCAAAAATGGTCAATAATTGTCAAAATTTTGGAAAATGGTCAATAATTGTCAAAATTTTGAAAAATGGTCAATTATGATCAAAAATGGTAATAATTGTCAAAAATGGTCAATACTTGTTGAAAAATGGTAAAGAATTGTCAAAGATTGTTAAATATTTTGAAAAATGATCAAAAATGGTCAATAATTGTCAAAAGTTGAAAAAAATGGCGGATTTTTAGTACTTTTAATAGCAATTTTCTCTTCCAAAGGCGAATTTTTTTTTCTCTTAAAATGTTCTATAAGCAAAATGGGGGGTTTTTGTAATAAAAAAAGCGTTCCAAAATTCCGAGTGTTGCGAACCTTACGGAATCCGTCTTAGATTCTGACAGTTTAAAATAATGATTGTAATCACACGCAATACACTATCTTTCTCTCTCATCTATCTCTCCCTCTTTTACTTCTCTCTCGCTCTCTCAACTCTCTCTCCCATCTTCCTCTCTCTCCCTCATCTTTCTTTCTCTCTCTCTTTCCCATCTTTCTCTCTTTTCTATCTCTCTCTCTTTCTCTCCCATCTCTCTCTCTTTCTCTCCCATATCTCTCTTTCTTTCCTATCTCTCTCGCTCTTTCTCTCTCTCGTCTCTCTCTGTCCCATTTTTTGGTCGCATTTTTTACTCCATATCAGCTTTCAAAATATATTCATATTCTTCTCCTAAACATCTCAACTATCGATATAGTACCTAAAACTATCGATTTTTTCGATAGTCAAAAATATCGATAGTTATCAATAAACCATCGATAGTTCTCCATTCCTACTGCTCGGCGGGGTTCGGGCGAATACGACAAACACTATTGTGTCGAATTTCGCCATATTTTTACTCAAAAAAAATTTTTACTTTAATTTAACTTTATTTTATCGCAAATTTACATGGTTTGTATTGAGAGAAAATTACGTGATATTTGTTAAAACCCCCCCTCTCACCCAAGTGAGATTTGGGAAGATTTTACTTGACCCCCTCCCCCCCCCCCCTTGAACACCTCACATAATTTATGGACGCCTCCGTACGTCCAAAAAGCATGAGATAGATCAAAATCAATTAATTTGCCAAATTGCCTCATTTATTTGTTGAAATAATGCAAAAAGATGAATCGGTCAATGAAATTAAAATTAACACTAGAAGCGCCGAGCTTACCTGCATACCTATTAGCGCTTTAAGGGGTCATTTTGACCCCATCTTTTTCCTCATATAAATATTGCAGAATCGGCAAAAACTGAAAAAATTAAACTAATTTTGCTTCTCTATTCAAATAAAAAGCTATTTACTACATACTCATAAACTAGTTGGCGCATTTGGCACAAGTTACAATTTTAACAATGTTTCCTGAACAATCTCCGCTCGCAAACTTGAGACACTTTATACATTTGCAACCAGAAGGGACAACATAACTTGTAGACCGGTTTCGGCGTATTGCGCCTCATCAGTACAAGGTATATGTTATCGTCCGAGAGTTAATCCCGGACTGAAATGTGACTATAATCAACAACCACACATATAGTCCAGTTACGGAAATATTTTGGTTGCGAAAATAGCGACATCTCACCTCTAAGTCACAAACCAAAATTCGAATGAGACATAACAAGCAACAACAAGTTTCTTCTTCGTTGAACGGTCACTGTTTTTGGAAAAATTATTTCTCAAAACTTTGTCAAAGCGTTAGAATAATATATTTTTATTCTTCGACATCTATTGTTAAAACGCTTTACTTAATACGACAATTCTACAGGAAACTGTAATAATTCATTCTTCTTTGTAGAAAGTAATTCTTTAGCACCAAAAAGCCAATATGGATTTCGTAGACGTCAAGGGACTCTGGATGCGTTGCACTGATATCCAATAAGCATATTCTAAAGATGAATACTTACTATGTCTTTTTATTGATCTTAAAGGGGCATTCGATGTGGTTGATCACAATATTTTGTTCTCTAAATGGAATATTATGGGTATAGACAGAAAAGTGTCCGCTAATATATTAGAACATTTTAGAAATAGAAAAATTTTTATTCGCGATAACAATAATTTTTTACATGGTTCTAAAATAGTAAATAACGGTCTTCCTCAAGGTTCTATTCTCAGTCCATTACTTTTTAATATCTATACTGCAAAACTGCATGACATTATGGATGATAATATAAAAATAATTTAGTACGTAGATGATATCTGTTTTTACGTCACCCATAAAACTTACGAGCGATTCGTTAAAGACCTCAAACACGTAGTATACTGTATTAATGGATGGTAAAATGATCTGGGTTTTGGTCTTGCATCTGAGAAATCGGCGGTTTTGTGCTTCACAAAACACCGGCTTCATCTGGCGGACACAACACAACACTTCACTTATCTTTTATAGAGCCTACATACGCTCGCTCGTGGATTATGGTTGTACGTTATACGATACATCTTCTAACACAAATTTGCTCATTATTGACAGGATCCAGTACAATGCTATAAGAATTAGTTTAGGCCTTATAAAATCATCCCCGTGTCATGCAATTCTTTCTGAATCACAAGAACCACCGTTAAAAATCAGAAGGCAGTACTTGGCCAGAAAACTGTTAGTCAAATATAGAGCTTTTAACACAGTACTAATGAATAAAATAGCTAACTTAAATTCTCAAAACTTAACCAACAAATACTGGACAAAAAAAATTCTCCACCATTAGCTGATGCTTTCGTTGATACACATAATATAAAAGTTAGTAACAGTCAATTGTACCCTATTTATGGTTTTAAATTTGAAGACTTTTCTACAAGCCAGATAAAAGATACCCCAATTACACTGAGAACCCCTCACTAAACAACACCATTATGAATTCCATATTGAATGAATTTGCAGATAAAACAGTGATTTATACAGATGGTTCGAAAAAGGAATGTGGTGTAGGTTTGGCATTGTATGTCTCCAACACGGACATGGTATGTCCTTACCGCATTCCGGATTTATGTTCAATATTCACTGCTGAAGCATTTGCAATAGAAAAAGCACTTACATGGTGTTTTAAACAAGCAATAACAGGAGTAGTTATCATATCCGATTCAAAATCAGTTTTGGAAGCCTTACAAAGCTCTCCTTTCATACAATTTAAAAATAAAACAATTTTTATCATTAGAGGCAATGAAAGAGCAGACTCTGAGGCCAAGAATGCTACAACAGGACATGTTATAAATTACCATCCACAATACTATGACCTTATCAGTTATTATAAAAATCAAATGAGGTCAGATTGGTCTAAATTATATGAGGAATTTGCAAGAAAATCTAAAAACCACTATTTTCTAATGTATGCTATCCCCTATCCCTTAAATTAAATCACGTCTGTTTCCCAGCACATCTTCACAGACTTAATCTAGTTGCTTCACAATATTGTTCGTGCAATAATAACAAAACTGCCGATCTAAATCATCTATTCTTTGAAACTATGTTCTGTATATTGAACAATTTATATTCGATTTAACAGGAAATGGATTCCAGCTGCCGGCAAATATCACCTCATTAATATCAACAGACAACAAATTTATCTTGGGATACATAAAATAACCAATATTAAAATATAAGTGAAAATTTCCTCCAGTTTCAAAATAGTATGTGGCAAATGGCGAAAGCTGATGCCATCCCTCCCAACACACACACATGATATCTTCTTTAAAGTCCCCCATCAATTATTGTCTGATCCATTGCAGTTTTTGACAAGCTTAGCTCAGTGAAATATATTCAGTTTTCGTTGAACTCAATGATATCGTGGTTTGTTTCCTGCTGCTCCATGAAAAAGGACTTCCAAATATTTTTATTATGAACACACTCGTCGATTTTCTGTCTCTATTATCACCAGCCCAATCAGCATCTGCATACATTTCAATCATCTTGTCACTTGCATTCTTTCCTAAAATCAATTTCAAATTCTTTGTGTTTATCAAATATCGTATCACTCTTTTAACTTCGTTCCATTCTCTCTGTGTAAGATTGACGATATTTCTACTTAGCTTGCTGCTATATCTGGTCTAGTATTATCAGCTAAATAGAGTAAAGATCCAATTGCTTTTCTAATTTAATTATTATTTTTCAGTAAGGCCTCATCATTTTTATTTGTTTTGAAATACCCTGTATCAAGTGGAATATTCGACATTTTTGCTCCTTCCATGTTGAAAAATTTTTTCTATGTAATTTCTCTGATGTATGTGAAATATGCCAATTTTTCTTCTTTCAACTTCAATTCCTAGATAAAACTTCAAATTTCCAAGCATTTTTATTTTTAAATTATCTGATAATACTTTTTCTACTTCATGAATATCAATTTGTAAATCAGCAGTCAAAATAACATAAATAAGAACAGCCCCTCTGAAAGCTTGGAAAAACCCCGAGTATCTTTCAAGCGGAAATTCACGCCATAAGAAAGTGTGCCCAGTTCAATATTGATAAAGGATATAGAAGGCAAAGGATTATCATAATGTTGGATAGTCAAGCAGCCATTAAAGCATTGAGCTCTTGTGCTATCAGTTTCAATATGGTGTGAGAATGCCTAGGCAAACTCAATGAACTAGGCGAGAACAATATAGTTACCTTACTGTGGATTCCAGGACACACAGGGATAGAAGGAAATGGAATAGCAGATGAACTAGCAAAGAGGGGGACTGGAACACCCTTTTGGGGGCCGGAACCCTTTTGCGGTATCAGCTCCAATGTAATATTGGAAGAAATAGGCAAAGCCGAAGAAAAGAGAAGATCTGACCATTGGAAAGATCTAGTAGGACTTAGGCAATCAAAGATTCTTCTGGGTGACTACAACCTGTTGAGATCAAATGAATGCATAAGTCAAAGTAAAACTGAACTAAGAGTTTTAACAGGCACCCTTACGGGACATTGTCGCCTGAATGGGCACCTGAAAAAGCTCAAAATAGTGGAGGAAGAAGAATGTAGATTCTGTGGTATGGAAGAAGAAACTTCCATCCACATACTTGCGAACTGCACAGCCATTCAGAATCCTAGGGCACAACACCTTGGAGATTACTGGATAGAAGAGGGACATTTACCTAAGTTGAAGCCTGCAGATATCCTAAAATTCCCCCGGGAAATAGAACTAAAGGAGCTACTAGTCTCTGAGACTTTCCTCGGGAACTAAGTAGAAGTAAGGGGGCACAATAGATCGCTACAAGTCTTGCCCTATATCTAACATTTCCATTACTCGGATCAAATTTTATTTTGTATATCCATTTACAATCAACTATTCGTTTGTCTTGTGGACAATCCACTAACTCCCATGGTTGACAAGTATAGGTTATGTTATATCAAATGAGGAAAGATGGAGAATTATAGATTATTATGTGTTGTACAATACAAAATACACTTATACTAGTTCTATTGAGGATTAATGAACAAAGAAACGAAATATTACTGAATAACCATTTTTATTTTTTCATTGTTTTAGATTTACGACTGATGAAAAAAGATATGCTGGTAGAATGTTACTTGTAGGAGAAAATATGCAAGGATTGAATACTCATTTGGTTCCTTCTCTATTGAAGAATTTAGAGCATCTTCCTACATTCGTTTACGATACAAGAGTATTCGGAGTAAGTAGTTTCAAATATTTCATTTTACAAAATTAGTGAAAAATTACCTGACGCTCTGATATTTTACTATCTATCCCGCTCTGGTTGACCGATGTTCTATTTTGTCGGTTATTTTACTTTGTAAATGGCATTTGACAAAATCATCTGCTTATAATCTAGTCTATCTTTAAGATCTCACTTATTATTAGTGTTTAATTTTACCTAATAGTGCATGAGCTCGAAAAAAAGTTAACGATAACGAGACAAAAATATCATTTTTACAAATTAATCTGAGCTTCTGGCAACAGCGGTTGAAATAGTGGGGCGATGAATACACGCCCAACTGTTTTGGTAGAGGGGACTGATCGCTGGGCTAACAAGTCTTCTCTCTCTTTCACGTAGTTCTGCTCATATTTTCCTTGTCGTTCTTGTATAAGTCGCTTTGTAAGAAAGGGATTTTCGCAATCTGTATATTTAATATGACAATACTAACCGTATCAATTAAAAATTTCTCCCAGATTGGAAATATAATTATTCTATTAACGGCCACTTTGGCTAAAGTGACTTTATCACTTAAATCTGAATAATTTTCCTAACATTTGTGTTCTTTTCCTTTAAGTAAAGTGTGATTTTACGTTTATCAAGAGAAGTTGGTATCGGTGACTATGACAGTTTCGAAATTGTTTCAATTGAAGTGGGGTTATGTTTATGTTCGTATTATATTTTCATATTCGTGTTTATGCTTTCTTCTGATTTTCAACTTGAAATAAGTGTTATGGGTGGAGTAAATAGAAAAAGACAACAGTAGAAGAATTGGCTTGGTTTGCTTAGCCTGAATCTTTGGTAAAATTCTTGATCTGACCAATTATCAAAATCTGTTATTCTCTGTTTATATATTTTTGGTTTCCTAATGATGAATATTTCCTCATTACTGTCGCTCTCGTTGCTGCTATCCTCAAAGGCTGATGACTCGGTATCTATTTCCATCTCAAGAGAATTTGTCCACAATACTGACACAACGAACTCAAAACTGTCTTAAATTTTGTCTAAAGTCGCGATTCCAACATTTGTTGGATTGCAGTTCCGTTCCCTACTGTAGTTATCCATCTTTTTTTTCATAAAGTTGGTATTTTCTACTATTATATTGAGAATATCTTCACAAAAAAATAGCTGCCAAATATAAATAGCAACTCTCATTCACAAAGTTTCTTTTTACTCCTAGCAAATGCTTCATTATATTCACCGATCTGGTCTTAACGTTTTTATTTTGTGGTGCATGTTTCCCCCATTTAGTAAATTTATCTTTTCCAAAAATGTAGGGCCCTTTCTTTTCAACTTCCTCATCATTGCTTCCTAGCTCCTGCTCACTTTCGCTATCCTCCTCTCTTGTTTCTACAATATCTTCTTCACCATCGGATTCGTTGTCGTCAAATTCGATGTCGGATGGAACTTCTTCCATTAATTTTAGCGGTCTCTGTTCCTCCTTCTCAAAGTCCATTGCTGAAATAACTGGTATTAGTGATAGAAATCCTAGAAATAACTAAAAACTAAGCGAATAAAAAAAAGGTGAGCGGTCGTCGGACCGCCGACAGAAGCTTACTTCTTATGCACCATAGAATGACCATTTTTCGTGAATTTTTCTCCATTTTTCAAAAATTTTGACAATTTTTAACCATTTTTGACAGTTTTTCAAAAATTTTAACATATTTGGCAATTATTGACCATTTTTTCAGAGTTTTAACAATTTTTTCAAATTTTAATAATTATTTACCATTTTTGAAATTATTGATCAATTTTGACAGTTTTGACAATTATTAATCATTTTTGACAATTTTTCAGAAATTTTGACCATTTTAAACCATTTTTCCAAATTTTAACAATTATTGACCATTTTTGACAATTTTTGAGCATTTTTGACAGGTTCTGACAATTATTGAACATTTCCGACAATTTTTCAAAAATTTTGACCATTTTCAATAATTATTGACCATTTTTGACAGTTTTATGATTATTGACCAGTTTTGACAATTTTTCAAAAATTTGACCATTTTTCAAAAATTTTGACAATTATTGACCATTTTTCCAAATTTTTGACAGTTTTTGACAACTTTTGACGATTTTTCCAAATTCTTGACAATTTTTGACCATATTTAAAATTTTTTCACAATTTTTCAAAAATTTCAACATATTTGGCAATTATTGACCATTATTTCAAAATTTTGACAATTTTCAACCATTTTTAAAAATTTTGACAATTGTTAACCATTTTTCAAAATTTTAACAATTATTGATCATTTTTGACCATTTTTGACAATTTTTGACGAATTTTGATTGGTTTTGATAATCATTGACCGTCTTTGACAATTATTGACCATTTTTGACAATTTTTCAAAATTTTTGACTATATTCGGCAATTATTAACAATTTTTTCAAAATTTTGACAATTTTTGGCGATTTTTCCAAATTCCTATCAATTTTTGACAGTATTTAAAAATTTTTGACAATTTTTCGAAAATTTTGACAATTATTGACAGTTTTTGACGAATTTTGGCAATTATTGACCATTTTTTCAGAGTTTCAACAATTTTTTCAAATTTTAATAATTATTAACCATTTTTGAAATTATTGATCAATTTTGACAGTTTTGACAATTACAGATCATTTTTGACAATTTTTCAGAAATGTTGACCATTTTAAACCATTTTTTCAAATTTTAACAATTATTGACCATTTTTGACAATTTTTGAGCATTTTTGACAGGTTCTGACAATTATTGAACATTTTCGACCATTTTTAATAATTATTGACCATTTTTGACAGTTTTATAATTATTCACCATTTTTGACAATCTTTCAAAAATTTGACCATTTTTCAAAAATTTTGACAATATTTGACAATTATTGACCATTTTTTAAAATGTTTGACAGTTTTTGACAACTTTTGACGATTTTTCCAAATTCTTGACAATTTTTGACCATATTTAAAATTTTTTCACAATTTTTCAAAAATTTTAACAATTATAGACCATTTTTGACCTTTTTTGGACGAATTTCGACAATTATTGACCATTTTTGACAATTTTTCAAAAATTTAAACATATTTGGCAATTATTGACCATTCAAAATTTTGACAATTTTTAACCATTTTTCAAAATTTTGACAATTTTTAACCATTTTTCAAAATTTTAACAATTATTGATCATTTTTGACCATTTTTGACAATTTTTGACGAATTTTGATTGGTTTTGATAATCATTGACCGTCTTTGACAATTATTGACCATTTTTGAAAATTTTTCAAAAATTTTAAACATTTTTCAAAATTTTTGACTATATTTGGCAATTATTAACAATTTTTTCAAAATTTTGACAATTTTTGGCGATTTTTCCAAATTCCTAACAATTTTTGATCGTATTTAAAAAATTTTGAGAATTTTTCGAAAATTTTGACATATTTGGCAATTATTGACCATTTTTTCAAAATTTTGACAATTTTTGACAATTTTTCAAAATTTTAACAATTATTGATCATTGTTTACCATTTTTGATCATTTTTGACAATTTTTCAAAAAATTTTCAAAATTTTTGTCTATTATTGACCATTTTTGACAGTTTTCGACAATGTTTAACCATTTTTGACAATTTTTGAAAATATTTGGCACCTATTAACCATTTTTTCAAAATTTTGACAGTTTTTGATCATTTTTGTCAGTTTATGACAATTATTGACCATTTTTGAAAATTTTCCAAAAAATTTGACCATTTTTCAAAATTTTGACAATTTTTAACATATATTGATCATTTTTGACAAATTTTGATTGGTTTTGACAATTATTGACCGTCTTTGACAATTATTGACTATTTTTCAAAAAATTTAACATATTTGGCAATTATTGACCATTTTTTCAAAATTTAATAATTATTGACCAATTTTGACAGTTTTGACAAACATTGATCATTCATGACAATTTTTTACCATTTTAGACCATTTTTGACAATTTTTGACAGGTTCTGACAATTATTGACAATTTTTCAAAAATTTTGACAATTTTTATTGATTATTGACCATTTTTGACAGTTTTTTATAGTTATTGACCATTTTTTCAAAATTTTGACAATTTTTGACCATTTTTAACAATTTTTCAAAATTTTTAACATATTTGGCAATTATTGACCATTTTTTCAAAATTTTTAACCATTTTCCAAATTTTAACAATTATTGATCATTTTTGACCAATTTGGTAATTTTTGACAATTTTTGACGAATTTTGATTGGTTTTGACAATTATTGACCGTCTTTGACAATTATTGACTATTTTTGACAATTTTTCAAAAATTTTAAATATTTTTCGAAATTTTTGACAATTTTTGGAAATATTTGGCAATTATTAAACATTTTTTCAAAATTTTGACAGTTTTTGATCATTTTTCCAAATTTTTGGCAATTATTAACCATTTTTTAAAAAATTTGACAATTTTTGACAATTTTTCACACCTATGGGTGTGCGAGCTCAGTGCGGCAAAAGAGATTGCTCACAGTCGCTTGAATGCGTTATCGCGTGACGAACGCTTTTTCGTAACATCACACGTTTCACGAGTTCACTAGCCTTCCCAAAAGTCCTATGTCGTGCAATAAGAAGCCAGCTTCAAAAAATGAACACTAACGTAAATAGTGGCGTCGGTGTATCAGACCGAATAGCAAAATTCTAACCTACCCACAATAGGCACGTGCTCCGTGAAGGCCTTGAAAGGTATTTGAACGATGAATACCCCACTCTTTCCCGTGATGTTATAATGAATACGCAACTGTGGCGTCGGTTTGTCAGACCGTACGCCACTAAGGAAAAGTTGAGGAAAACAAAATTATCGATTTTTTTGATACAGTCTAATAAATTCAGATTCAACTGATTTTACTTTAATCATAGTTAATTTCTATTTTTTGACTTAATACAGCAATTTGGGATTGTGTATTCTTCATTCGAAATTGACAATAAACTATTTTGTAGCAAGGGAAAAATAATTTTGTGAATATTCAAGTACATTCTCCAGCAATTATACTTTTATCAAGAATAGATGAATGGTGGGATTTTATCGATGAATGTGAACAGCACACCATCGCCTCTTCCCTGGAAGAAATACATGCAGAGCTGCCCATATTAACCATAGCAACTTGTAGGACAGACGTACCTACACGAGTAAGCATTTACAATACTTCGTTCAGTATAAATCCCGTCACATGACCAAAGAGACGTTCATTTGTATTATGTGATTGGTTTGCTGGTGTCAATCAAAAAGCCAAATAAAAAGAAGAATATTTTTGATAAACTTCATTTGACATTTACTAGATTCTCATACTATTTAACAACATAGTCCAGAAGTCACGTTAGACAGGATTTATATTGAATCATGTCTCCTTATTTCAGATGTATTCAAATATTATCTTCAGTTTTTGTGTCTAGTTTTTAATAAATCTACTAATTTCAGCTACACAACTTTTTCTACAATAACAGCACGGTGCAGGTTAAACTGGAAAACCCGAATCAGGAAGAACGCGAAGAGTTCTTGGCTCCACTATTTTTTGACGAAGAAAATTTAAGTCTCCTTTCTGTTTGGGATAATTCAATGCTTAAAGAAACGAAAATTATCAAGTGTATTTATAATTTAATAACTGCGGCAAACAAATGTAACTATTTTGAAATTTTGTAGGTGAGACAAATAATACCGCCAATGAAATTGGTAAGAAAAAGAAACATAAGACAAACATCGATGAGGAATGTGAAAAACTAGGTAAATGTTATAAAAGGTACTTGGGTGGTTTGTTGTCTCATTCGAATTTTGGTTTGTGACTTAGAGGTGAGATGTCGCTATTTTCGCAACCAAAATATTTCCTTAACTGGACAATATGTACCGTTGTTGATTATAGTCACATTTCAGTCCGGGATTAACTCTCGGACGATAACATATACCTTGTACTGATGAGGCGCAATACGCCGAAACCGGTCTACAAGTTATGTTATCCCTTCTAGTTGCAAACCAGAATGGTTGATTTAAATCTTGTAGATTTACCAACCCCGTTTGACTTAGAAGTATAATTCAATGTCTGTCGGGGTATGTAGCCCGGGAAGTAGTTGTTTCTTCTTCGTTGAACGGTCACTGTTTTTGGAAAAATTATTTTTCAAAACTTTGTCCAAGCGTTAGAATAATATATGTTTATTCTTCGACATCTATAAAAGTTACTCTTTGCAGTAGCTCGCATTATATCGACTTACTTTAAATTGTACCGGGTGTTAGATTAAGAGAGATGAACGGGTGTATCTCGGAAAGTATTCCCGCTTATTATTAAAAATTTTGGGAAATTAGTTCAGGCGAATTAAATTTTTTGAAAAAAAAGTGTTATCTACAGTTTCGTTGGTGGAAGTTGTAGAGGAGGTTATTATAAACAAGTGAAAAATAAATGCAACAGCAGAAAAGTGGGAGGGATGATTTGGGGGGTGGAAAAAGACATTGTTGCGATTTCCGGCCAAAGTTGAGGTCCTAGAGAAAAAAATTTGGTGTAACAGTTTATATCAGTGACTTTTCTACATAACCTTAAAATTAGCTCGAAATACTCAAAAAACTGCATTTTTCGATTATTATTTTTAGTTTCCGCAAAAATTGTTCGATTTTAATGAAAACTTGGTAGAAGATAGCTTTTATAGTCACAAACTATGAAAAAAATTAGTGAGTTATGACGTTTTTTCTGGTAAAAACACTTTTTTTCAAACAAAAATTCTCCTTTGGAAAATTCTCGAAATAAGTTCCGCGGGTGCTTATTATTTTCGTTTTCACATCTACTTTCAGTTGAAATAGAAAAATAGTAGTCACAGTAGAAGAACATGCTCAAAAATGCAAAAAAAGGAAAAGTACGTTTTTCAAGAGCTCATTTTTGCTTAATTGTTATTAATTTGTTTAAATTTTGAAAAAATACGAAAATAAACTTCACTGTTGATTTCTACTTTGAAAAAATACAAAAGAAACTGTGTATAACTTATTCCAACGAAAGTTTCATTAGCACCCAGAAACGTTATTAACGTGAAATATAATGTTACATGGCCTCAGGTAAAATAAGAATAATAACAATTCTTTTGTTGAAAAAATAACATATTTGTAAAACTGTATTCATATTATAACAAATTATATGAAAAACGTTATGTAAAATTACATATATTACATTAATCTACGTCTTTTTGAAGATGTGGAAAGGCCTCTGAATCGGTGGTGTTGCGGGTCACTTGGAGGATCATCGTGAGGGAATGAAACAACTTCTTCTAGCACTACTTACTATTACTAATGATCTGCATAAGTACCTAGCCGTATAGCATACTTATACTTAATGGTTAATGATTACTGATCTCTGACTATTCAACTATACGGAATGATCTTCTTAAATTATTCTGAATCGACTTCTCTATCATAAATATTGAGTGCATATTCATATAACCAGTCAAGTTCAAATGAAACAAATAAACATATTACTGTTTTGTTTTACTTCACGCTTTGAACTTGACTTTCTATACAATAACCTTCCTACTCTTTATTTATATAATATTAAAACGTTTGAATGTTTGGTTGAAATTAGATCAAGGGAGTTTAATTCTTATTTTAAATATTTATTATTATATTATTATATTTGGCAAAAGGCATCGAACAAGGGATGGGTTTCTCAAATAAAATGTTGTCCTGAACTAGCTGGGTATGAGAAGGGCGATCAAGACATACTAAATTAGGAGAAAAGGTGTTTTTGTGAACAGATAGATGAATGGCGTCTATACCCAGCATGTCGATTGATTTAGTGGTGATGGAGAAATTATTAGTAATATCATCATATGCCTCCACCAACACTATTGTTTCTATATTTACGATATATTTTCATTTTATTTTATTTTTTAATACAAAATTTTCAAATTTGATATTAGCTTTACAGTTTTTGATCAGATAAAAAAAATACAAAGTTAAGTCTTACAAAGGTTGAGATCTAACAATTTTCAAGGGTTTTGGTTTACAGAATAAAAGAAAAATTTTGACTGTTAAATTCTTAAAGAGCCTCCATTTTGGTGACTATTCAAATCATTTTTTACCTATCTTTGGAGTTTGCGAGCCATTCTTCCGTGGGTTCAGATTGGTATTAACTGTGATTTCGGCCACACTTCCGTGGTCTTCAGGATATTATAGGTGCTATTATTAGGGATGAGCCTATCTCAGCTCACGTAGCTCCGCCAGGTTAGGACAACTTCTGGGTGCCAGAGGGTAAATGTGCCTAAAACACCACAAACGGGGAGAATCTGATATGACCCTAAAGAATACTAATTATAGCAGCGTTCTAGTAAAAATGCTTGAACTTGTCCCAAACTAAGGCCAAGTGAGCAAGAATAACAATGTAAATATTTTAAGCAAAAATTAAGATTGATGAGATGAACACATTTGTATGTTAAAAGTAAACTGAATGAATTAGGAAAAAAAACTGTGTGTAAATCGACAATTTAAAATAAAATTGTCCAAAAAAAAATCTGATTGGTCAATTTGCTACAGCAAAAATTGGTTTCGTTTAATTCTCATTACCAGAACCAAGCTTCTATAAAATATGCATCTTTTTCATTTAACAAAGGTCAAGCACCAACGGAAAAAAATTAGTTTTATTATTTTTTCAATAAATCGTTAGAAAAAAAAACTAGAAACCATTCGTTACCCCTCATAAATTTTACTAACTAAATATAACTTAATAGATAACTTTCATATATTAAGGATATAAAAGCCTTCAGGCAACTGAAGGTACATCTGAGTTTAAAGATTTATTTCTCGTATAAATACAAAACAATAAATTTTAAATCAGGGAAAAAAACCTCATCTCTACTTAAAATATAACAAAACTGTTATTTTTAAATAAAATACTGTTGTGTAAGGAGGGAAAACCTTGACTTGAGGAGAATGAGTGGTTTGTAAAGATTGATATATTTAATTAGAATTTAACTTTTAATTACTTACTGTGTACTTACATTACATTGTTTATAATATAGATAATAAAACAAATCTAAATGTTGAAAATAACTATTTACAAGACACTGGACGTGATGCCTGGATTTAATTGAACAGTCCATGTGGACATGGTCCAAGTAGGTTGAACAACCGAGATGACGTACCTGGAATTAAATAGAAAAACACTCTGAGTATTCAATTTGCCATAAATAATAATTAATTATTGACTAACGATTAGAATAGTTGAAATCCCCAAAATTAATGAAAGTATTAATAATATACAAGGTGCATCTTATGTGTTTGAACTGTGATTATGCATATCAGTACTAAAGTGAAGTTAAAACTTCACTTGATCAAAAATAAATGCCTAATAGTAAATATTTAGGGTTATTAGGAAAGGTGCAGGGGGCGCAAACTCTCCCCAATGCATGTAAGGAATATGTGGCACAAACTCTCCACAAACAATATTATAACTACTGTAAGTGGCACAAACTCTCCACAGTACAGCAAAATAATAATACACTGCAAGTGGCACAAACTCTCCACAGTACAGCTAAATAAGGTTACACTGCAAGTGGCTCAAGCTCTCCACAATACAGGGGGGTGGAAGGAGATATAGGTGACGTGAGAAGTCACCCTGTATCAGGAATGGACAAACCGCAAGTGGCGCAAACTCTCCACAGTACAGTATAGGTATGTGAGTTAAACTGCAAGTGGCACAAACTCTCCACAGTACAGCTAAATAAGGTTACACTGCAAGTGGCTCAAGCTCTCCACAATACAGGGGGGGTGGAAGGAGATATAGGTGACGTGAGAAGTCACCCTGTATCAGGAATGGACAAACCGCAAGTGGCGCAAACTCTCCACAGTACAGCTAAATAAGGTTACACTGCAAGTGGCTCAAGCTCTCCACAGTACAGTAGGATTGGATGAATAGGAAATGCAACAACAAATTAATGTTCTTAATAACGTTGAATATTAAAGAACTTTAAACAAAGTTATTATTAAAAATAATTAGCAAATATATATACGCTATGTGATAAAATATCTTTTAAATTCAAATATCAAATAACAGGCAAAACTGAATTACTCTGTGAGATAGACTCACCTATTTAACTCCTGATATGCACCACAATACACACTATATTTTAATAGATTTATTTGGCTCAAGTGAACACTTCAGTTATTTTCTAGAAACTAAATCTCAAATCGTTCATAAAATTTTCTTTCCCCTTTCGTGGCCTCGAAGACTACGTGACATTTTGATACTTTACTTATCTGTTTCAGACAATTGGTTGTTTGGTCGAGAAATGCATTTCTGAAATATTAGGGTATACCCATGATTTAATTCATTTTACTTGGAACGAAAACTATTTTAAGAATAACAGGGTGAGAAAAAAAAATTGTCTTACAGTTGTGAGACTGAATATCTCACACGATAATTATTACCTTTGCTTCTTTTTAAAGGCAAAAATAAGGCTCACCAACTTCCACACATTCGGCCGAAAAGTATGCGTCCCATAAAAACTATGTTTTCTTTGTACCAAAAAAAAACGACTGTCTATAAAAAATCTATATCATTTGATTCCAACAAAACAAACCCAATATAATTGTTAAATCATGAATTAGAAATTAGCATACCTTGATACTTAAACTGTTTTATTCTCTAGGTAATAATTTCCATTTTCTTCACATGCTTCTCGTTCAAAGTTGGAAGTTCGAGAGACCCAAATATCAATTTTATTTTCAAAAACCAAAGCTTGGAATTCTTTCACTAGAACTTACATACCTGTCTTTTTCGTATTACTATGTTATCATAAAGCTTTCTCACTTCTAATAAAATTAATATTTAAACATACCTGTCGATTGTATTGCAAATTAAGCTAGAGGTGGGAACTAAATTTAAAAATAATAACTTGAAATAACGTGAATAACTTTATTTCTATACTAAAAAAACAGAAAAATGCCTATTAATCTTAAAAAGTAGTTACGGACACAAATGACCGTAACAAGTAGATGTGAGAACTTATTTAGAGAATTTTCCAAAGGAGAATTTTCGTTTGAAAAAAAAAACTGTTTTTTTTTCCGAAAAACCGTCATAACTCAAAACATTTTCAATATTTCAATTTGAAATTTTTTTTCATGATTTGTGACTATAAAAGATACCTTCTATCAAATTTTCATCAAAATCGAACAATTTTTGCCGAAAATAAAAATAAAAATGCGTGCTAATTTTGAGGTTATGTGAAAAAGTCACTGATACAAAAGTTGTAGATCTTTTAAAGATCTACAACTTTTTTTTCCAAGACCTCAACTTTGGCCGGAAATCGCAATAGTGTTTTTTCCACCACTTCTCCTCCCCCCAAACCATCCCTCCCACTTTTCAGCTGTTGTATTTATTTTTCCCTTCTTTGTAATAACTTACTCTACAACTTCCAATCTAAAAAAAGCCACGGCAGAATTTGCTTCATCACTGACGTCGCAGAAAATATGCATTACAACTTCCTCGGAATCAATTATCATATTTTTTTTTGATTCAGCTCGTAAATCTACGGGAATTGAATTCATCACATTTTGACAGTTGCTTATCTATTTGACCATTTGAAAACCAGCGTTTTTGTGAACCTCTTTGACATCTACAACAGCTCGAATAGCTTGTTTCTCTGATGCAAAAGAATCCAAATAATCATCAACATAGTGCTGTTGCTTCAAAGCCCTGGTGACTCCTGGATACTCATTTTAAAAATGTTCTGCATTTCGGTTTTTTACGAATTGAGTAACAGATGATGAAGAAAATGCTCCGAAAATGATAACGTTCATCTGATATACTTCTGGCTCTTTGTTTCTTTCCATTGGTCGCCAAAGGAACCTAAGAATCTCTTGGTGGAACATCTCTTTGATGTCACCACTGACAGCTATTCTGTTTTGCCGGAATCGCCACAAAACTGATTTTAGGGAACGAAGACCGGACTTTGCAGTAAAAAATCATTCAAGCATGAACCAGAAGACTTGGCCACTGCATCAAACACCAGTCTTATTTTATTTGGCTAATTGATGTTCCTTACTGCAAAATGTGGTAAATACCAGTCTTTCGAACTCTCTACAATTTCTCTGGTTTCCAATTTACTTGCCTATCCTTTTTTCAGATACTCATCAATTTTTTTGCAATACTGCTCAGCAAAATCATCATTTCTATCCATTTTTATTTCCATACAGACGAGCCTTTTCATTTCATGATACCTACTCTCTAGTAACTGAAATATCTTCATACCTTCTGATCAGAATGTAGCAGACCTAACAACCAAGTAATTCAAATCACCCAATTTCGAAGAAGACGGTGATTGGTTACAAGGACCATCTTTCCTGAAAGAATCCAAGATATTTTGGCCAAATGAATCAATTTGTTTAGATGATGAGGAAGCTACAATTTTACATCAGCCTAACGAATTTGTAGCATTACCTGATATTGATCGGTTTTCAAAATGGTCCAGGATTATTCGAGCTTCCGCGTGGATTATTCATTTCAGAAAAGTTATGAAAATACATAAAAAAGATATTGAAGATATTAAAGATATTAATGAAGCCTCTAAATTATGGGTAAGGAGCAGTCAATATGAGTCATTTGAATGCTGAAAAAAGGAAAAATATTTTCTAAATTCAGTCGTCTTTTTAAGCTCAATGCTTTTATGGATAATGACGGCGTAATTCGTCTAAAGGGCAGATTTCCTGATGATGAGGAATACCTAAATTATAACTATAAATATCCCATAATTTTGGATCCTAAACATCGCTATACCCAGTTACTACCATAACTACCATGAGATAGCTGGTCATATTGGAATTGAGACCTTAGTAAATAATTTTAGGTTGCAATTTTGGATTATAAAAATTCGATCAGCTGTGAAAAGCTATTTTAACAAATGTCAGGAGTGTAGATTCAGAAGATGCAAGCCAGTGGTCCTTGAGATGGGGATGTTACCCGAACAGCATCTGGAACCTTTTGTTTTTCCTTTCACCTACACTGGAGTATGAATGGAGAACTATCGATGGTTTATCGATAACTATCGATAATTTTGACTATCGAAAAAAATCGATAGTTTCCGGTACTATCGTCAGTTGAGATATTTGGGTGAAGAATATAAATATATTTTAAAAGCCGATATGGAGTAAAAATGCTACAAAAAAATGGGACAGAGAGAGAAAGATGGGAGGAAGAGAGTGAGAAAGAGAGAGAAATATTGAAGAGAGAGGGAGAAAGATGGAAGAGAGAGAGAGAGAGATATATGGGAGAGAGAGAGAGAAAGAAAGATGAGAGAGAGAGGGATGGGAGAGAAAAGGATGGGAGAAATATGGGACAGAGACAGAAAGATGAGAGAGATGGGAGAGAGAGAGAGAGAGAGAGAGAGGAAGAGAGAGAGAGAGGGGGAGAGAAAGAGAGAGAAATGGGGGAAAGAGAAAGAGAGAGGGATGGGGGAGAGAGAGAGAGAGGGGGGGGATTGGAGAGAGAGGGAGAGAGATGAGAAAAAGAGAGAGAGAAATGGGGGAGAGAGAAAGAAGGATGGGAGAGAGAGAGAGAGAGGGATGGGGGAGGGAGGGAGAGAGAGAGTGATGGGAGTGAGAGAGATGGGAGAGAGAGAAAGATGAGAAAGAGAGAGAGATGGCAGAGACAGATATGGAAGAAAGAGAGAGAGATGGGAGAACGAGAGAGAGGGAAGAGAAAGAGAGAAAGACTGGAGAGAAAGAGAGTGTATTGCGTGTGAGTAGAATCATTATTATAAACTGTCAGAATCTAAGACGGATTTGGTAATGTTCGCGACCCTCAGAATTTTGTAATGCATTTTTTTCTTATTAGAAAGCTCCCCATTGCTTATAGAACATTTTAAAAGAAAAAAATTCTCTTTTGGAAGAGAAAATTGCTATTAAAAGTACTAAAAATCCGCAATTTTTTTTCAATTTCTGACAATTACTGACAATTTTTTATCGTTTTTCAAAATTTTGACAATTATTGACCATTTTTGACAGTTTTTGACAATTATTTACCATTTTTCGAAATTGTTGACAACTATTGACCTTTACTGACAATTTTTGAAAATTATTGATCATTTTTGACAGTTTTCGACAATTATTGACCATTTTTGACCATTTTTCAAAATTATTGACCATTTTTGACAATTATTAACTATTTTTCAAAATTTTGACAATATTTGACCATTTGTGTCCATTTTTCACAATTTTAACAATTATTGAACATTTTTCAAAATTTTAACAATTATTGACCATTTTGAAAATTACTGACCATTTTCACTGTTTTTCAAATTAGTGACCATTTTTCCAAATTTTTGACCATTTTTCAAAATGATGACAATTTTTAACCATTTTCGACAGTTTTTGGCAATAATTGTCCATTTTAACAGTTTTCAACAATAATTGACAATTGTTAACCATTTTTGATGGGTTTTGACCATTTTTGACAAAGTTTCAAAATTTTAGACCATTTTTCCAAATTTTTGACCATCTTTCAAAGTTTTTGACAATTTTTTATAAACCTTAACAATTTTTGACAATTATCAACTATTTTCCAAAATTTTGAAAATTTTGAAAATTATTGACCATTTTTGATAGTTTTTGACAATTATCGACTATTTTTCAAAATTTTACAATTTTTAACAATAATTTTTGACAATTATTGGCCATTTTTGACAATTTTTCAAAAATTTTAAAAATTTTCGATAGTTTTCCAAAAATTTTAACAATTTTTCAAAATTTTTGATAGATTTGACAATTATCTACCATTTTTCATTATTTTGAAAATTTTTTGACAATTATTGACCAATTTCGACAATAATTGTCTATTTTTGATAGTTTTTGACAATTTCTGACCATTTTTCAAAAAAAAATTTGAAATTTTTGACAATTGACCATTTTTGACAATTTTTAAAAATGTTTGACCATTTTTCAAAATTTTTTGACAATTATCGACCATTTTTGACAATTATTGACCATTTTTGACAATTATTGACCATTTTTGACAATTATCGACCATTTTTCATTATTTTAAAATTTTTTGACAATTATTGACCAATTTCGACAATAATTGTCCATTTTTGATAGTTTTTGACAATTTCTGACCATTTTTCAAAAAAAAATTTGAAATTTTTGACAATTGACCATTTTTGACAATTTTTGAAAATGTTTGACCATTTTTCAAAATTTTTTGACAATTATCGACCATTTTTGACAATTATTGACCATTTTTGACAATTATCGACCATTTTTCATTATTTTAAAATTTTTTGACAATTATTGACCAATTTCGACAATAATTGTCCATTTTTGATAGTTTTTGACAATTTCTGACCATTTTTCAAAAAAAAATTTGAAATTTTTGACAATTGACCATTTTTGACAATTTTTGAAAATGTTTGACCATTTTTCAAAATTTTTTGACAATTATCGACCATTTTTGACAATTATTGACCATTTTTGACAATTTTTGTCAATTATATTTTTGACAAAAATTGTCGATTTTGAGCAGTTTTTGACGAAAATTGTCCATTTTTAACAGTTTTTGACAATAATTGACCATTTTTGACAGTTTTGGAAAAAAAAATTGTCCATTTTTAACAGTTTTTGACAAAATTTGTCCAGTTTTAACAGTTTTTGACAATAATTGACAATTTTTGACAATTTTTGTCAATTATTGACCATTTTTGATAAAAATTGTCCATTTTGAGCAGTTTTTGACGAAAATTGTCCATTTTTAACAGTTTTTGACAATAATTGACCATTTTTGACAGTTTTTGAAAAAAATGTGTCCATTTTTAACAGTTTTTGACAAAATTTGTTCATTCTTAACAGTTTTTGACAAGAATTGACAATTTTTGACAATTATTGACCATTTTTGACCATTTTTGACCATATTTCAAAATTTTTGACAATTTTCATATAGTTTCATTTAATTTTTAATCTGATAAATTGTTAATTATTCACCAATTGAGTTGATTCGGAGGGAATGGTTTGATTAAATAAGCGAGCAAAAAAGATTCCTTTTTTGCGCTAGAGCGTAAAGTAACAATCCTCGGCATTTGTCTACTTTACAATTTCATTTGAATATAGTAATTAGTCATTTTACGCGCGACTGTAGAAGAAGGAAATTTCACGCGACTACTTTCCAAACTATTTATACTTCCAATAGATAGTGAAGATCGACGCTTTTCACGGGTGGGAGAATGTTGAATTCATTATTGGTTTTAATTTATACACTTTGTATTATGATGTAAGTTTTGTTGTTGTCAGATTTTAACGATTGAGTTGTCAAGTATGTCAATAAAAAATAATAAAAACAGATAAGTTACTGAAAACGAAGTTTTATAATTTAACACAATTTTTTTCACCAAAAAATGAGCTAGTTTAATTGTTTAAACTGCGAATTATTGAAGTAAACACGCGTTGTGCGATTTTTGGTGATGGCAAAACTAATGGACTGGTGACACCGTCACCGCGTATCATGGGTGTACGAAAAAAATTTTGAAAGGAGTCAATTTATTGGTGAAAATGTCCATTAACCATGGGCGTACGATAAAACATTTTCTATGGGTTGATTTTAAGTATTTGTAACAAATTATTTCTATCATCGGCGATAAAATTTTTACAAACAAACAATTCATTTGTAGAAATTTCTATTCATGAATGTACGATGAAAATGTCTAACGTCTTCATTTATCGACTATTTCTAATTTCTTTCACTTGTTGTATTTGTCAAGCAGTCTTTCCGTAGAATTTGAACATTTTTAATAACTTCTTCAGGTTTGGGGAATCTGTCAGACTCCTATAGAACACCAGATAGTACCCCAAGAAGTAAAAAGAGGAAAAGTAATTGCTGCAGCCAGACATTTTGTAAAAAACAAAAATCGAATGCTACACTAACATCGAACAGTGACACCAGTCTACATGAATTTCATAAGAGCCTGAAGGGTATGTGTAGTTTCTTTTTAAATTTAATAATAATCTCAGAAATAGCACGAGTCATTCCTTCTCTTAACCAATTTCATACCGGGTGTATAATATACAGAGTGTGTTTTAAGTATGGAACGCCTGCAAGGATCTTGTGATATGGCCGACATTATGGTGGTATCTTCATTGTCGTCAGATATTTCCTTTTTTCGAAATAATAATGAACTTTGTTATTTCAAACGGATCACCCTGTATAATTTTTACCTTTTTAAATCCTTAGGAAATACTGATTATTTTTTATGTAATGTTCCCTCTAATTATTTATATCCTTATAAAAATATCATGACAAGATCTACTGTCAGTAAATTAGTAAAAAGTTTAACGAAACTGGTGTAGTAAAAGATTTATCCAAATCATAACGCAGAAAATCTATAGCAACTGAAGACAAATCTTTGAATGTTCGTTTCATGTTAGAGGTATGTTCACATTTGAGTAGTAGAAAAATTACAAAAATGTACAATGTGTAAGAAATTTTGACGTAATACAATCCACTAGTAATATAACAAACACGAAAAAGAGCAGGATCCGGGAACCACCATATTATGTAGTGGCGTCAAACCGTTTAACGAATTTTCAAAATTGTTTATAGAGGGAAATGACACACCGAACTGTATATCAACTTCAAGAGAATCTTTGAAAAACAATCAGTATGTCACCAGAGTTTTGTCTGATCTAGTGAATCAAAGAAATCTAGGACTTCGTGTTAGTTGCAGTGAAACAAACATGGATCTGTATTTTTACGACACCGTAGGTGATGTCGAAGAAAACGTGGATTACAATTTATCAAATTCTACAATTTCCAGAGGTACGTATATTTGATACCGTAAGCTTTTTATCTGTTATTTTGGAACATCCTGTATATTCCCATTTTTTTCCAAATAAAGCTAGCGGTTGGGAATATTTTATTTTCGGCTAGTAAAGACTGAGGTGCTACAGCTGAACCATTCTTTATAGTTTTTTTTTCGAATATAATACAGAATGTTTCAACAAAAGGTGATTGGTAGAACACTGAAAAATGAGTGAAGAGTTTCAGTAAAGATAAGAAATAAAAAATTATACTCATTTTTACGAAGCTACTGGCAACATTGTAATTATTGAAGTTTGTATGAATATGTTTTGGATTTTTTTTACTTACATAGATGGCGCAAGCAACACGATTCGTATAGGGTAGTTTGGCCATATTTTTAAGTGAACTTGAACATAGTTATTATGTCTACAGTTATTAATTAAAAAAATGGTCCAAAGAAGAAAATTTCTATGAATTTGTCCTAAACATAAAATATTCAATCAGTTAGAGTAAGTGAGTGCTCAAAATAACCTCAGTTAAAAAAGTCTAAGTTTCGTCGCAAACCATGGTTTTGCCTATATGCCAATAAATACACCGACACATTATTAAATTTAGGCGAGTATTTAGGAAACTCTAATGCAGTTATGCAGAAAAATGTCACAGAAGAAAGATGCTAAACAAAAAAACGTACAGGCTCGTGGAACGACGTTGTCAAGAAAGTGAGAATGACCACTCATAAAGAGGATATCATTATAGATTTAGTTAATCAAGATCCAACAATTGAAGTAAGGAATATGGCACGACAAACGAATACGTCTTCTGCAAGTACTTGGGGGATAACTAAACCCTGGACTGGGCATGTGCCATTAACACTCAAGAACGAGTGTGTGACACATGTCACCCTACCTTTTAAGCAAACATAAGAGACCTTATAAAATGTTAAGTCATAGCACGTGACACAAACATCCTTCAAATGTTCTAAGCACATCAACTGTCAATATTTCACACAAAATCTTCGTGTTGTCTTCGTCCATATTCTTCTTTCATTTCCTCCTCGCTCGGTGATGTTTTATTTCATTTGTGGTATTCTTGAAAATAATTCCGCCACTCGTCTAATTTCCACTCTTACAAAATCATTTTCCAATTTTCTAGGTAACCAAAATTAATAGGTTTAGAGCTGATACTAATAAGTCCAATTGCCAGACGAACTACGTGTTAGAGTGGATTTTTGTGAAATGATGTAAGAAAGAGGACACCACTTAATTGATTAGTTCGGTACCACCAGTCAGAAGCTTAAAGACCTCGGCACCTCAGCCTTTAGGCTTTTTGTGCTTTTTGGCTTTACCATTCAGGTGAAGAGACCAGTAGCCCTTATCAGGCTCAACAGTCTTTTCACTAGGTCCTTCTTGGAGAAACCTTCCCTTACCTCTCCTTTCCTTTCCTTTCCTTTCCTTTCCTTTCCTTTCCTTTCCTTTCCTTTCCTTTCCTTTCCTTTCCTTTCCTTTCCTTTCCTTTCCTTTCCTTTCCTTTCCTTTCCTTTCCTTTCCTTTCCTTTCCTTTCCTTTCCTTTCCTTTCCTTTCCTTTCCTTTCCTTTCCTTTCCTTTCCTTTCCTTTCCTTTCCTTTCCTTTCCTTTCCTTTCCTTTCCTTTCCTTTCCTTTCCTTTCCTTTCCTTTCCTTTCCTTTCCTTTCCTTTCCTTTCCTTTCCTTTCCTTTCCTTTCCTTTCCTTTCCTTCCAGTACCAGTGAATGCAGTTTCATACCCTTACTTTGCTAGGTTGTCTGTCTTTTCATTGCCTTGTGCCCCTGGACCCACTTAGGAGCTACTCTATTATGGTTTGCCGGAGTTAAAATCTTTTGAAGGCAATCGCAGACCAGTCTAGATCTTAGATCTCAGACCTCAGAAAAATGTCAGTGCTGCCTGACTATCTGAGAATATGAGGATATTTTGGCCTCTATACCCCCTTTCGATGTTCATTTGCAAACACGTGTCGATAGCGTAGATTTCTGCCTGGAATACAGGAATAGAGATGCAAACTTCCCCAACGATGCGTGGACATTGCACCTGGGTCTGGCACCATGGATTCAAGCTCCTGTTCCTTTGGCAGTTTTAGATCCGTCTGTGTACCACACCAACCCATCCCAGTTTATCTGGATATGGTAAGGTTGGTTGTCGTTAATTGTGGGCAACATATGTTAACACTTCTCATTTCAAGAAGCGAGTGATTCTAGAATGACTACGGGAGTTGGTTCCTTCGTGCCAATTCCCATTGCATTCCAGCCTGTATGAAACCATTCTCGCTTCCGCCTTAACATGCAGAGCAAGAGGCGGAAGATTGAGAATCGCTTCCATTGCCACAGTAGGGCTGCTTCTCATTACACCCGTTATGCGCAGACAGGCAAGCCTCTGAAGTTTTGATAGCTCCAGTTCGGATTTCCTCTGATCTGTGTCTGGCCACCAATCTAGGGCTCCATTGGTAACCATGATCCCCACCACAATTGTGTACAGCCTGTGAACTATCCGTGGATTCAGTCCCCATGTCTTTCATATCGCCCGTTTTGTAGCCATTAGGGCCATCTTCCCTTTAATGGTTTCGTCATGTAGGAGTGAGTTCCAGGTTAGCTTCGCGTTCAGAATTATGCCCAGATACTAGACCTCCTGGCTTAGACACAGCTGCTCATTGAAGAGGCTGGGCAGTTGTAGTCTATTAAGCTTGCTTTTTCTAGTGAAGGGAATGAGCGCAGTTTTTCAGGGTTTACCCTTAAACATTGCTTCCTACTCCAAATCTCCACCATTTCCAGAGCATCAGCTCCGTTATAACGATAGGGTATTTCCCCAGTACAAGTATTGTCAGATCATCTGCATCTGGGTATATATCCCTTTCCTGTTTAATTCCTCCAGGAGTTCGTATAAGACAAGGTCCCACAGCAAAGGTGATAGGACTCCTCCCTGTGGGCATCCCTTCATTATCGATACCTCCATGGAATCTCCAAATAAGGTGTCGTTGCTGTCCTGTTGAAAAGCATGTTTTTCTTCCACCGACATGTGGTGTCGTCTGCTCCACGACTTGCAACAGCAGCTATTATATCAATGGAGGTGTGGTCGAACGCTCTTTCCATATCAAGAAATGCTCCGAGAGTTATTTCTTGATTTCCCCTTAATTCACTTTTTTTTAAATTTTCCCCTCACGCGGCAAGGAATATTTCACTTTCAGAATGCAAGCTTCTGGTGGGATGAGAATTTACATGTTAAAAGTGTATCATATTACCAACACTCCTTTTCCCCATAGAATTTATCATGAACATAAAATTATTGTTTCAGATTCATACATGGAGAAAATTTGTAGCTTATGGAAACATGCAGCCCGAATAACATCAAACAATATGGCTGTAGCTCAATTAGAACTGCTGTATGACGTTATTTCAACATGTATAAGAATGTATAAAAATTCCGTGGATCCCCTTCTTGAGGTAGGTAATTCTAAATATTGTTTAATTTACTTGGAAAAAAGTTTGTCGCCGTCCTTCAGAAGGGAAGGAATATAGGGAAATGAAAGGTGAAGAGAGTGAAAGGGGGAAAGTGAAAGGCGGAGGAAATGGAGAGGAGAGGAAGAGATAGATGAGAAAGTGAGGGAGATAGGAAAGGGAAGAGTGAAAGAAAGGAAGAAAAAAATCCTTTTAAAAAAGTGTGCTGGCCAGATGATATAAAAGTACAGTCACAGTTATTTTTACTTTTATATGTTTCAGAATTTGGAGAGTGTTTTGAAGAAAATAGAAAACTCACATCGTGTATCTGCAGACGAGATATGAATATATATCGAATATACAATGTTTTGTAAAATTAAAATGTGTATTACACCATTACCGAATTTCATTTCAAATAAAGATAATAGATTCCGAATGTAAGTTAGGTTTTTGATGAGTGGGTCTATAAGGCCCTCCACTGCGACTCGCAAGAGTCTATTGTGGCTCACACCTATTCAGATTTCACCGCGGAAGGGCAGGCACAAATTATATGCTCTGCTGATTCATCATCTTCCATACAAAGACGGCAGGTCGGATCTTCCGACAGTCCAAGTTTTAGCATATGATGATTCAGATGACAGTGGCCTGTTAAAAGACCTGTTAGACAACGTAGGTCATGCCTGCTATAGTCTAACATTTCTTTGGAGACATTCTTCGAAGGATGTATGAAAGCCTTTGAATGAACCAATCCTGGTAAATTATGCCAGAAGTCTAAAGCTCTTCTTGCCGTCCAGGTATTTGACAAAACTTATTGCGATGCCAATTATTGGTTCTGGTCCGAAAGAAACACGTACGGCACCCTCCCTTGCAAGAGAGTCTGCCTTCTCGTTTCCTTCCATGCCAGAACTTTATTGAGTTCTCCGATTGAGGAGAGTCTTCTTTGGCAGTCTAAAACCAATTTCGACGTTACACGGTGAGAGCTAAGTGCTTTCAAAGCCGCTTGGCTGTCCGAGAAAATTTTTATTGTTCTATGTATGAGATTGTTTTGCTCCTATCTCTCCACACATGAAACAATGGCGTAAATTTCCGCCTGGAATACGGTTGCATAGGATCCTAGAGAGGTTGAGATTTCTGTCCTAGGTCTGCGCCCGTATACACCTGCACCAGAGCCTGAGGGTGTTTTTGAACCGTCTGTGTACCAACAGCTGTCTGCTCTTAATAGTTCATCCTTACGGAGGACCCATTCATCTCTATTTGGAATTAGGATGGTATAAGGCAGGCCGTAGTTTACTGTTGGAGGCATTATGTCAGAGGTCATTCCCAGAATACTGTGACTTTCAGTGTCCACTAGCATTCTGCTTCGTTCTGTATAAGCCTGATTTGTGCATTTAGAAATATGCACAATTCTGTAAGTTGTCCATTTAGCCTCTCTTTCCAAAAATATATGGAGAGGAGATAGGTCCAGAAGGATTTCCATGGCTGCTGACGGTGTGGAGGTGATAGCACCAGTAATTGCCAGACAAGCCTGTCTCTGTAAACCAGAGAGCTTTGCTTGGGCCTTTCGCTGTAAAGAGTCTATTGTGGCTCACACCTATTCAGATTTCACCGCGGAAGGGCAGGCACAAATTATATGCTCTGCTGATTCATCATCTTCCATACAAAGACGGCAGGTCGGATCTTCCGACAGTCCAAGTTTTAGCATATGATGATTCAGATGACAGTGGCCTGTTAAAAGACCTGTTAGACAACGTAGGTCATGCCTGCTATAGTCTAACATTTCTTTGGAGACATTCTTCGAAGGATGTATGAAAGCCTTTGAATGAACCAATCCTGGTAAATTATGCCAGAAGTCTAAAGCTCTTCTTGCCGTCCAGGTATTTGACAAAACTTATTGCGATGCCAATTATTGGTTCTGGTCCGAAAGAAACACGTACGGCACCCTCCCTTGCAAGAGAGTCTGCCTTCTCGTTTCCTTCCATGCCAGAACTTTATTGAGTTCTCCGATTGAGGAGAGTCTTCTTTGGCAGTCTAAAACCAATTTCGACGTTACACGGTGAGAGCTAAGTGCTTTCAAAGCCGCTTGGCTGTCCGAGAAAATTTTTATTGTTCTATGTATGAGATTGTTTTGCTCCTATCTCTCCACACATGAAACAATGGCGTAAATTTCCGCCTGGAATACGGTTGCATAGGATCCTAGAGAGGTTGAGATTTCTGTCCTAGGTCTGCGCCCGTATACACCTGCACCAGAGCCTGAGGGTGTTTTTGAACCGTCTGTGTACCAACAGCTGTCTGCTCTTAATAGTTCATCCTTACGGAGGACCCATTCATCTCTATTTGGAATTAGGATGGTATAAGGCAGGCCGTAGTTTACTGTTGGAGGCATTATGTCAGAGGTCATTCCCAGAATACTGTGACTTTCAGTGTCCACTAGCATTCTGCTTCGTTCTGTATAAGCCTGATTTGTGCATTTAGAAATATGCACAATTCTGTAAGTTGTCCATTTAGCCTCTCTTTCCAAAAATATATGGAGAGGAGATAGGTCCAGAAGGATTTCCATGGCTGCTGACGGTGTGGAGGTGATAGCACCAGTAATTGCCAGACAAGCCTGTCTCTGTAAACCAGAGAGCTTTGCTTGGGCCTTTCGCTGTAAAGCTTTTGGCCACCAGGCAATAGAATATGTGATCATTGGTCTAACGATCATCACATATATCCAATAGATTTGTTTGGGTCCCAAGCCCCAATATTTTCCACAGATCCTACGACATGTCCACAAGGATAGTCTGGCCTTATGGATAACTTTTTCCAAGTGAGCGTTCCAAGTAAGTTTCATATCTAGGATAATCCCCAAATATTTTACTTCCGCTGCAAATGGAATAACCTCACCATTGTAGGAAAGTGGTGGAATATCCTCCAACTTTCTTTTCCTAGTGAAGGGAACTATTACAGTTTTACCAGGGTTAACAGACATCTGTTCCCTCTGACACCAACTGTGGACATCGTCCAACGTCTTTTGGAGGGTATTATATGCTACCCTTCCTGACTTGGTCCTTGCCAAGATGACAATGTCGTCTGCATACGCTTGCAGTTCTACCCCTCTTCTTTCGAGAGCGCTAAGCAAGTTATCCATCAAAGAGTGACCATAGTAGGGGAGATAGTACTCCGCCTTGTGGGCAGCCCCTGGAAACCTTAAAGCTAATGGTCTCGTCCTGAAGAGATGTAGTGGCTGTCCTATTAGTGAGCATGGCATATATCCAATCGGTAATGGTTGGTTTGATGCCCTTTTCAGTCAAAGCTGAACCAATGGAGGTCGGTAGTGCATTGTCAAATGCTCCTTCAATGTCAAGAAATATGGCCACCGCAATCTCCTTGTTGTTAAGAGATTGTGTGATTTTCTCAACAAGGTTGTGTAATGCTAAATCTGTTGATTTGCCAGTTTGATAAGCATATTGGTGGATGCTCAGGGGGGAATTATATAAAGCTACCCGCCTGATGTAGCAATCCAGTGCTTTTTCAAGTCCTTTGAGCAGGAAAGATGTTAGGCTAATTGGTCTGACCGATTTAGGGTGTGGGTCTGTGCGGCCCACTTTCGGTATATATACCACCCTAGCCGTCAACCAACTGGGTGGTATGTAATTCCACGCCAGACTAGCTCTATACAGTTTAATGAGGATGGGTAAAAGTAATTCCAGTCCGTTTTGCAGCAGAGCTGGAAATATTCCATCCTCACCAAGAGATTTGAAAGGCTGAAAAGATTTGATTGTCCATTCAACTGCCGGTGCTGTGATAACTTTCTTGGCAGCCTCCCAATCGATCTTTTTTGGCCGCCTTGCGCCCTCAAAGAGCGGAGGTCGATTGTTATCCAGAGTCAAACTTCCAGGAAAGTGATTTTTAATCAAAAGCTCTAACGTTTCTTTTCTAGAGGTCGTGAAAGTGCCATCAGGTCGCTTCATCGACCCAATCTCGGCAATCGACTCTTTAGAGAGAATCTTGTGGATTCTAGTACTACGAGCTATATCAGAAATACTCTCACAGAACTTTTTCCAAGACTCCCGCTTCGCCTTTCTGATTTCTTCATTGTAACTTGTTAGAGTAGTTCTATAAAGCTTCCGAATGTAAGTAACATACCAAGCCAAGCTAAAATTTGAACCTATCTTGAAGGTGATATTCTGTTGTACAAAATAAAGTTTAGCCGTAAACCAAATAACTTGACATACCGAATTTGGTTGTTAATGCCCTTTTGCACCGTTTAGAATTTAAGTACGCCTTTCGTAATCTCTCCTTAAATTTAAGAAGCACTTAATTGTCTCTCTCGTTGCTCAGCTGCAACTTAAGCATTACTTAGTAAAGAAACGCTTAACGCATTGCATACATGGCAACACAGAGAAAATCTAGTAACCTATCAGTGACTTTTCAAAATTTGGCTTTGTATTGAGTGACAGCTTTCGTTGTGAACAAGTAATTTATAAATACGAAGAAAACAATAGACATCAGTGAATTAAATCAACCAAGAAAAAGCAAATACGTTTATTATCAACAACTTTCCATTTCTTTTGTCATTATCTGTTATTTTTTTAAATCCACTACAGGTCTTGCTTTCCCCAAGCTTCACCACCTGAAAATAAAAACAGGATTTCTAATAATTGAACAAAATTCCATTATAAATCACAGTATTTTTATATAAACAGCTTTAGTAAAACTTTCAAAATGTAAACAGAACCAAAAAGTGTCAGCAATCAATCAGCTGTCAGAAATGTCTTCTTTTATTTCCTCAACAGCCTTGACCTTAGTAAATAAAGACATGGGAAACTCTCTTCAAGGTTAACCACCGGCATCAGGTCGGAGGTCACAAAAAAAAAGGTTTTTTTTTGTGAGTAGAAAGCTATTTTGTTCGAGAAGAACGTGTTACGCCTTTGGCGGATTTGGAATCTGAAATCTTTGGAAAATATTAAATAGAGTTCCAGTCTGAGGTACAGAATTACTTACTAAGTGAGGTGAGTTACCTTGCTTATCTGTAATTCTACCTATCTCTTGTATGAGATAAACACTTTAACAAAACTTATTGTTTTAGGCCTTCATGAAAGCCTTCCTAAGAATCTTCATGAAAATATTCTTAACAATATTTTTATGCAATAGCTTAAATTATAGTTGGAACTCTTCTTCCAAGTTTAGCTAGAAAACTTAATAAATACTTGGTTGATCGTCACTTTGGTTTGATAGCTTCATTGGTTGCCACCTCATGGTTGAATTGCCTGAATCAAGCTGAAAGCAAGAGATCGTTATGACTGCCAGCCCCAAGAGGGCTGGCTGGACCTCAGCAGGGGCCAGATAAGGAAAGTGACAGGATTACTCACCGGTCACTGTTCCCTAAGAAAGCACATGCATAAAATTGGCATATATAGGGAGAAACCTATCTATTGGTTGTGCATGGAAGAGGAGAAATAGCCTCTCACAATCTCTTCCAATGTAAAGCACTGTCTCATTGAAGATATAGAATTCTAGGACTAGAGTATCCAAGGGAAGATTTCTCCAAGAAGGACCTTGTGAAAAGAATGTTGTGTCTGATAAGGGCTACTGGTCTCTTCACATGAACGGTATAATCAAGAGCTGAGGTGCCGAGGTCTCTAAGCCTGGTGGTGCCAAACTATTCAATCAACCAATCAATTATAGTAACAGAAAGTTCGAAAAATTGTGGCCGAGGAAAGAAAGGAAAAATATTTGACAGGTTTGTTTAGCATTGTTAATAACTATATACGTATATGAAATGCATGGTGTATTAGGAGGAGGTGTGCCGAAGAGAGAAATGCTTGGAGAAAGAACTGCTCTGTCCATTATTATTGATAAAACTGTGAATGGATTAGAAGAAATATGTTTAAATTTTTAGGATGATAAACGTTGGAGCAGCACAGAAGAAATTATAAATTCAGAAGAAACCGAAGCAGTGACCAATACTTCCGCGACAGTTGTGGCCTCTTGATTTGGGATCGCGTGAACTTCTACCCATTTTGTGAAATAATCCATCACAACCAATAATTATTTTGGTATATTGGTATTTAACCAGAATGTATTTACCACCATTTTCTGTCGACGGAAATACTCCAGAGATGTCTAAAGCAATCCTTTCGAAATGGGTAGGAACATTATACTGTTTCATGGGTGCCTTTCCCTTGTGATGCGGCCCATTACTCGTAGCACAAGTCATACCTTCTTACACCAATCCTTCACATCGTCGGAGCTGTTCATCCAATAAAACCTTCCACGGACAGGATGGAGAGGTTTTCTTCACTCACCCGATGGACTGTCGTGTAACTTCCTCAGTACCTCAGCTACTGTCGTTCTCGGGATAACTAACTGTCTTCTCACCATCATGGTTTTCAAGGATTCGTTTCAACAGGCCTTCTTCCAGGACAAGGGAGTTCCACTGAGCCCAATATGCCTTGAGTGTCGGTGAAAATATTGACACTTTTTGCCAGGTAGGTCGCCGATTTTCTTTCTTCCATTGTCGGATCACCTTCAGGTGAGGATTATTCTCCTGATCTTTACTGAACCTGGTGAGTGACCATTCTTTGTTGACCACTGTATCTCTTGAAACTACAGCTTCCTCAGATTCCGCCTTGTTGCAGTGGGAACAGTCTGCTGGGCACGGCCGTAAAGACAGGGAGTTGGCATTTCGGTGACTGACGCCAGCCCGATGTTTGATGTTGGAATCGTACTCTTGAGGTCGTTCAATCCATCTAAGTATCTGGACCTCGGGATTCTTGAACAGCATCAATCACTTGAGTGCTGTATGATCAGTCCGTATTAATAAATTCCTTTCATAGAGATACTGGTGAAAGTGTTCCACAGACTTCACTACCGCCAAAAGTTCTCTTCTCGTGGTTTGGAGAGGACTTTACTGAAATATCCCAGCACTCTTTCCTGCCCTCCTTGGATCTGTGAGAGCACTCCTCCAATCCCTACGTTGCTTGCATCAGGGTCAATAATGAAGTCTGACTCTGGTAACGGATATCCTAGTATCGGCGCCGTTGTTAGACGTTTCTTCAGGGTTTCAAAAGCAGTTTGACCCCCAATGAAAAGTTCTTGTTTCTTCTGTGAGTCGAGTTAGTGGCTTGGCAATATCTCCAAACTTCTTTATGAACCTTCGATAGTATGTGCAAAGTCAAAGAAAACTCCTAAATTGTTTTGTTTGTCGGTTGGTTGTGGCCATTGCTTAATTGAAGCAATTTTCTCTGGGTCCACCGCCACTCCTTCATTGCTCACAATATGAGCCAGATAGTTGACTCGGTTTTGAAATAACTGACATTTCTCCGGGTTTAACATAAGCTGGGCAGCTTGGAGTCGTTTGAATACGTCTTCCAAATTCTTCGGGTGATCCTCATATGCCTTCCCCAATACTACGATGTCATCCAGGCATGTTTTCCAAGATAACTCTCTCAAGGCATTTTCCATGAGTCTTTCAAATGCCGCGGGAGCATTACAGAGACCGAATGGCATGACGTTGAACTGCCATAAAATCAGTTTTCTCTTTGTCTTCTGGGTCAATTTCTACAGGCCAATAACCAAACTTCGGGTCCAAGATGGAAAACAGTTTGCTACCGGCAAAGTGTCTAGCGTATTGTCTATTCGAGGCAGAAGATAGCTGTCCTTCTTCGCCACGTTCTTTAGCTGGCGATAGTCCACACAGAACCTGATAGTTCCATACTTTTTCTTGACGAATGGAGATACCCATGAGCTAGTTGATGGTTCTATTACTTTCTCCTCCTCCACCTCCTGAATTACTCTCTCAGCTTCCTCTTTCTTCACTCGTGGTAATCTTCGAGCTGATTATCTAATTAGCTTGGCATCACCAGTATCTATTTTGTGTTTGCCGAGCAAATTTTTGTTCGTGTTCAGCACCTCAAAAAACATATAATAAACCAATGAAAACAATTACACCAAAAAATTTACACTTCGACCCCGTTTTGTGCACTGTTTTACTAGCCTATATGGTTTTGAAGAAAACGCTAGTCTTATTTTTTAATCGGGTAATAAATCGACCGATTATTCAATACCTTGTACCCATTTTTAAAAATGCTTTACTAAACAATTATTACCAAATTATGTAAAAAGGTACACAACCTATACCAAAATACAATTTTTGCATTACCGATTTATTGATGCAAACACACCAAACACACATCAGTGATTATAATTTTGAGGTTAAGTGTAAAGTGTAAGACAATTTTTTTTCTCACCCTGTTATTCTTAAAATAGTGTTCGTTTCAAGTAAAATGAATTAAATCATGGGTATACCCTAATATTTCAGAAATCCATTTCTCGACAAAACAACCAATTGTCTGAAACAGATAAGTAAAGTATCATAATGTCACGTAGTCTTCGAGGCCACGAAAGGGGAAAGAAAATATTAAGAACGATTTGAGTTTTAGTTTCTAGAAAATAACTAAAGTGTTCACTTGAGCCAAATAAATCTATTAAAATATAGTGTGTATTGTGGTGCATATCAGCAGTTAAATAGGTGAGTCTATCTCACAGAGTAATTCAGTTTTGCCTGTTATTTGATATTTGAATTTAAAAGATATTTTATCACATAGAGTATATATATTTGCTAATTATTTTTAATAATAACTTTGTTTAAAGTTCTTTAATATTCAACGTTATTAAGAACATTAATTTGTTGTTGCATTTCCTATTCATCCAATCCTACTGTACTGTGGAGAGTTTGTGCCACTTGCAGTTTAACTCACATACCTATACTTTACTGTGGAGAGTTTGCGCCACTTGCGGTTTGTCCATTCCTGATACAGGGTGACTTCTCACGTCACCTATATCTCCTTCCACCCCCCTGTATTGTGGAGAGCTCGAGCCACTTGCAGTGTAACCTTATTTTGCTGTACTGTGGAGAGTTTGTGCCACTTGCAGTGTATTATTATTTTGCTGTACTGTGGAGAGTTTTTGCCATTTGCAGTGTATTATTATTTTGCTGCACTGTGGAGAGTTTGTGCCACTTGCAGTGTATTATTATTTTGCTGCACTGTGGAGAGTTTGTGCCACTTGCAGTGTATTATTATTTTGCTGCACTGTGGAGAGTTTGTGCCACTTGCAGTGTATTATTATTTTGCTGTACTGTGGAGAGTTTGTGCCACTTGCAGTGTAATATTATTTTGCTGTACTATGGAGAGTTTGCGCCACTTACAGTAGTTATAATATTGTTTGTGGAGAGTTTGTGCCACTTGCAGTGTATTATTATTTTGCTGTACTGTGGAGAGTTTGTGCCAATTGCAGTGTATTATTATTTTGCTGTACTGTGGAGAGTTTGTGCCACTTGCAGTGTAATATTATTTTGCTGTACTATGGAGAGTTTGCGCCACTTACAGTAGTTATAATATTGTTTGTGGAGAGTTTGTGCCACTTGCAGTGTATTATTATTTTGCTGCACTGTGGAGAGTTTGTGCCACTTGCAGTGTATTATTATTTTGCTGTACTGTGGAGAGTTTGTGCCACTTGCAGTGTAATATTATTTTGCTGAACTGTGGAGAGTTTGCGCCACTTACAGTAGTTATAATATTGTTTGTGGAGAGTTTGTAGCACATATTCCTTACATGCACTGGGGAGAGTTTGCGCCCCTTGCACCTTTCCTAATAACCCTAAATATTTACTATTAGGCATTTATTTTTGATCAAGTGAAGTTTTAACTTTACTTTAGTACTGATATGCATTATCACAGTTCAAACACATAAGATGCACCTTGTATATTATTAATACTTTCATTAATTTTTGGGATTTCAACTATACTAATCGTTAGTCAATAATTAATCATTATTTATGGCAAATTGAATACTCAGAGTGTTTTTCTATCTAATTCCAGGTACGTCATCTCGGTTGTTCAACCTACTTGGACCATGTCCACATGGACTGTTCAATTAAATCCAGGCATCACGTCCAGTGTCTTGTAAATAGTTATTTTCAACATTTAGATTTGTTTTATTATCTATATTATAAACAATTGAATGTAAGTACACAGTAAGTAATTAAAAGTTAAATTCTAATTAGATATATCAATCTTTACAAATCACTCATTCTCCTCAAGTCAAGTTTTTCCCTCCTTACAAAAGTAACATTTAACTAATCTACGACAAACGTGAAAAAGCAGAATACGTCACCGATTTTGACGTAACTGCAAATAATAGTTAAACAAACTTCGTCTACTCAAACCACGAAGTCAATCTCAAAATAAAGAACCAACTTTTCAAAATCCAGTACGATAGTAGGAATGTATCATTCTTATGGGTACCATCACATACAGGGTAACGAAGACGCCGATACCTCAGCTCAAGAATCAGTCAGCAACAGTCATACCCCAAAATTAGAGCTGATACCTCACCAAGACCACAAGGTAACTGTTGAGAATTTAGTTATGGATAAGTGGCAATATAAATGGAGCCTTGAGACCCGCAACAAAATGCATGGAATTGTGAGAGAAATTCCTTCCCTACCGACTTCAAGAGCTGAAGAAATAAAAGCTACCCGACTAAGGATTGGACACACAGTCCTAACGCACAAATTCCTAATAAGTAAAGAAGACCCAAGGTAATGAAAATATGTCCATCAAACATGTTATTCTAGAATGTCACCAGCGAAGACAACATAGGATCCCCAACACCTCACAGATAGCTCTCAGAGACCAAATGAACGTAAATAAGAAAAAATAAAAAAAATAAAAAGTAAAAAAACTCTACCTTCTATAATCGTCTAATATCTTAGATCATGAAATATTTTAATATAAAATTCCTAGTTTCAGTTTATTAATAAAGTAATCGCCATTTTTCATCCATATACTGACCAAAGAATATAAATTTTTTGTAATTAATAACTAGATTGTTATTCTTCCTATTATTTATAATCGACGCCTATGTAAAAGCGAAAGATATTCAACGATGTAATATGTTAAGAGAATTAGAAAATTAGAACATGAGAGCAATAATATACCATCTCTGGATATTTGTGATTTCAGTTCTGTGCTAGCTGTTTAATTCATTAGACCTCATATTATAACACATTAAAATTGTCGTCGAAATTATGAGATGTTCTAAGAATCGAGTGTAATTTTAATTGTTGAAATTAATTTATCGTTAATATTCCATAGTATGTTTTGCATTTATTAATACATATTTCGAATAATTGTTTCAATTAAAATGCGTTGGAAATATTTGGAGGGGTAAGTGCAATAACTTTTAATTAATATTTTTGTCAAATAGAATTGTATTTACATCTTTAGCAGGGGAAAAATATTCCTGAATGTCTTTTAATTATAGAAAAATCACTTTGAAGAACAACACAGTTTCTGTGAATAAATAAATTTTGGATCGGGGGGTCTTTTTTTGGAAGCAAATAAAAAGTTTCAAACTGTACCGTGTAACATATTAAATGAAGCGGTTTTTTGTCAGGGTCTTAAATATATATTTTGTATAATTTTCTAACAGATAATTCTTAAAATAGGTGAAAATTCCTCCCCCCTGTTTTGTTTATTTGTGGGAAATTGAACTACATCTTTTTTATATTTTTATTTCGTTTCGGTAACGTTCCAGCTTCCGTTATCAAGAATTATTATTGTATATTGGTATTTTTTAAATTTGGTCGTATCTGACACTCACCAAAAAATTCAACAACATATTCTGAAGTATAAGACTGCAAAAAATTCTTGTCAAATATGATTAACGTTCTTCTTTATCGTGATACGCGTTTCAAAATTCTTAGGGGGAACAATGCCCTCTCCAATGATTGCTTACTCTTAAAAAGCGAAGATTAGTTTTTGACATACAGTATGGGATATTATAATTTATGATTTTTTTCCGACAATATTTTCTCTTTTGTGGCTAAATTGACACTTTTTGCGAACTATTTTGAACAAGAAACACACCCGTATGTAGGAAATCTTTGAAGAATTTATTTGTTATTAGATCCAGTGTTTTGACATCTGGTATTTGCGTTTTACATTCTGGTCTATGCTGAACTTTTTATAAGAAATATTGTTTTTCGTAACATTAACAATGAAAAAGTTTCTCATATGTTAATAGCTTTCGTAGACATACTGTATATATAAGGTTGTACATTACTAAACTTAAGAAGTATTTTCAACTGGAATATCATAGTTTTTTTAGTCAGTAGTACATCCCAAAATATTTTTGTGAAACTCCCGGAATTTCCTTTTTCCCGGAAATATTTGAATTTACAAATTTGCATCTGCCGACAGAAGTGAAAACACCAATAAATGAATCCCTTTTAAAAATTTTATCGTAAGCCCATCGTAAATGGAATATTTCACACAAAAAAGTACACATATACAGATACATGCAATGAGAAACGGAACATACCTGTATAATTCTCCGATCTAAATAGTCCACCAACAAAACATTTCTATACATTCTCTTCAATGAATATCAAGTATTTATCTGGACAGCTGGATTCAGAACCACTGTAAGAGACTCCGCCCCTTCTCCTTCCAAAATTTGTTAGTTGTGTGCAATTGTTGCAGTTTTGTATTCATCCACAATTACGAAATTTTTTGAATTATTCGATCAACAATAAGATTTAATGGACCTTTTATGTTTATCAGCAGTTGAAGATCTTTATTTTTTCGGGTTGAGATGGGAAACTCATGTTCGAATGGGTCCCAAAAATTATTGGACTCATCCCCAAGGGGAAACCCACCTCAAACTAGGAACCACTACCCCTAGCATACTTCGAGACGGGTGATGGTCCCTCTCACACTCTCCGCCCACACTGTCGTCTTCTCCCTGTCTATCACTCCTTCCTCTCATGCAATATCGAGTCCTTCACTCCCTCTAATCATGCTCTCGACTACACTCACCTCCATCCATTCCTCTTCCCCCCTCAACAATATCTCCATCATATTCTCCCAATACACCACCTCCCCCCCCCCACCGCCTCAGCACTGCCTCGTTTCTCCAGCATCTAAAAACATCCTCCACTTCATACCTCTCGCACACTCTAGTCTCGCTTTTCTCAATCTTTTGGAGGTACCCTACTCTCTACCCATGACCAGTGAACACCTGTGTCAAGAAGTAGTTCACCTCCCCGAATTTCCCGTCGTCCATCTAATCTCCCTATTCCCAATCGTTTTTTTTGCGCTCCCTCATACTCTTCCCACCTTCTCTCCATTTCCTTCTCCATCCATTTATGTACTTCCTCTTTGGTCACACCCCTCCAGCGTTTATTTTTGGCTTTTGCGATCACGTACGGTGGGTAGGACCTTGCCGGCACCGCTGCTGTAGGAGATTTAGAACCGGAGTTTCAACTGATTTCTTATGAAGACCAAGACCAAGCAGAGGATATTCTACAAGGTGAAAGACCTGGAGAACCATCTGCTGTTGAAAGTAGATCAGACTCTCCTGTCTCCGAAGATTGTTCTGTCCCTAATAAATCTTCTCAAGATGATACTCTTCATCGTCCAACCAAGGGACGTCCTGAACGATTCAAGGACTACAACATGAATTATTGAAGGGTGGAAGAATGTAGTATTACTATGGCTCTAGCCCCAGGACTATGACGTATTTGTTAAGTTGTCTAAACGGCATAACCTACAGTATAGATCCTACTCTAGCATGTCCTGTTTGTAATATGGACGAGAAGGAAACTATTTTTCATATTTTGTTTGAGTGTCCGATATATACAGTCATGAAACAAAATACATCCTGTCTGCAAAATTTGGAAACATTAGTGAATGCTCTACAAAATGTACGAAGCGAAGCCGAGGGCATCATGCCGAGAAAAGTTTTACTTTTTCCCCTAGCTTTGTGCATTTCCCAAAGTCAGCTTTTTTACTCTGGTTCACATGGTCTACCTCCCCTTCAGCAGAATTGCTAAATCAGGTTTTTTTCCTAGCGCGTGGGTTTCTTCCGACTCAGCGGAGTTGTTATTCAGCAACTCGTTTCCCGTGTAATATTTTTTTGCAATATTTTAAATTGCTTTTCTGACCTTTATTTTTTGCATATCAGCGTCTGCTTTATTCTAAATTAAATGAAATTTGTTATACAGGGTGATGTTCCCTATGTTTCTTTATTTGGTATTTATTACAGTACTTCTCACAGGGAATAAATGTTAAACTTTCCTCCCTGCTACTAGGGACTCGACTCGACCAAGGTATGGAGGAAAATCTATATGCTGCTACCTTTGGAATATACTCAAATTAGGGTCATTTATACTAGATGAATGAAGTATTTATTTTATTTTATTATTTTTGTTACTAACTGATTTGTAAATATTGTTGCCTATAAGCAGTAAACTTATTATTATTATTTATTATTATTACTAATTGTGTAACACAATTATCAATATAACGTGAATAAAATAAGTAGATAAGGATTTGTAGTAATTAAATTATTTCAGTGATGAATTCCAATTGACCGAAATAAAAAATAATAATAATTCTTAAGCAGCGAAACATAAATAGATACAAATCTTCATTAAGTATGTTGTTATAATAAATTCACTTAAAATAGTCCATAGAATCGTACTATAGTCCAGTAAATGAAGGGTCCCAGAAGCGATTATATTTGCCAGTTCATGAATTTTCCGTGAAGGGTAGGGTTTGAACATCCAGAAATTTCACACACCTAATCGCCATTTCGGGGGGGGGGGGTATTCCCGACCCCAAAGTTCCAAAAATTGAGTTTCCGCCAATATCTCCTAAAATATGGCATTTAAAGAATTTTTATATAGGGGAAAAATGAAAATCAGGTCATTATCTACAAAAATGGTTCCTATGTTTTTTGGCAGAAACTCGATAGTTTTCGAAATAATGGCCCTTAAGCGGGATCCTAATGTTTAACTCCCGCTCCGGAGTCGAAAGAGCGGGTTCTTTGCAGTTCTTGATTTTTCAGTTGTCATTTCCAAATTTTTGCTGTTTTTCGAGGTTGGGAATATTTTGCGAACAATCACTGTCTAAAAGTTTGTACATTATCGGATTGTCTTCCAAGGTACGTCATTTTAAAGCTGGGAATTTCTCCTTTTTGGTTGTGCCCTAATTTTTTTCTCGAGTTTAGTGGTTTTTCAGAAATCCATGAAACCTCAAAATTATGTATTTTTCAACATCAGTTTAAGCGAAAAATATCAATGTTGCGAAAAAAATCATGAGAATCATTTTTGTAGAAAATGAACTACTCTTAATTTTTCCCCTATATAATAATTCTCTAAATGCCATATTTTAGAAGATATTGGCGGAAAACCAATTTTTGGAACTTTGGGGCCGGGAATACCCCCCCCCTCGTGTGAAGTTTCTGGATGTTCAATAACTAGTCACACCCTACCCTTCACGGAAAATTCATGGACCGGTAGGATTTTTGTACACTTTGCCTACTTTACATCCTTTATTTACTGGATTAGCTTGTAGAAAAGTTTGTTGTAAATCGGGAACTTCAATTCATGTGTTCATATTGTAACATGACGCCTATCGACCTATTTCGATTTTATAGAATAAGTCCTTTTAATTGCCGCTCGTCGTCTCATTAGCCACCCCAATCTTCAACCCTAACCATAAGACAATTGACGTCTGCCAACGGTCGCTTCCATTTTTTTAACGCCACGAGGGACAGCCCTTTCCGCTATCGATTCTCTTCGAGGAAAGACCTCCATTTTTTTATCGCTTTTATACATTTCCTATTCAATTAATTTTGCTGTGGTAAGCACAGCACCTAGACCAGAACATAGCTGCTAGGATACCGTTCTAATTAAGACATCTCTATCTACCTATTTTCTTCGAGATTTAGTCTCCATCTTCTCAAGATTTCGTAGAGGCAAGACCTACACCCACCTTCTTCAACTATCACCTTCTGCGGAAACAACCACTTCATAAGCTAAGTACCTACAAAAGTACAAATTCTCTTCACATTTGTTGCATTTCCTGTGGCAGAAGAATAAATGAAAATTTGTTTTAGCATGTATTTTTTCATTTTTTTTCTAAATCCTCAACTATAAAAGTTGAGGGAGATATCGTCCGGGGTAAAATTTTCTGTTTTTTAAGTAATTTTTTTATTTTATTTCTGGTTAACTTTTATTTAAATTCAACCTTTTCCGCCTTAGTTTTTCTAAATTCATTAGTATTTTTTATCGACGCCAAAAAGGTAGTGGCGCCCTCAATTATTACAATCTTTCTGTTACCCTGGTACGAAATAAACTTGGGGTCGAATCAAGCTGGAACGATTACAGTTACAAATTGGCGCCCTGTAACGTTAAGGGTGTTATTCCATCTAGTTTAAATCAGTAATCTGTTTCCAGGGGGCTAGTGGGTTGTTTTATGCAGCAGTTTTAGGCGCCGCTCGCCTATTTGTCATTATTTTTCCCATAATTTGGTTAAACTGAAACCAGTGTCACTTTTTGACTTTACTCAATTAATGAAGGGTTTTTCAAATAGGTAGGATAGATGTGGAAATAAAATACAACAAAAAGCTGTGTGTAAGGTATTAACAAAATTATTTTTTCATTTGGAAGTACTATGCTATTATTCTTGGAATATAAGATTGTCCAATTTTCAATAAATTTGCTGCATAGATTCGGCTGTATTTGAGCGATGGCCTATAGGAATATATGTATAATGATTTATTGTATTCCCTCCTTCCAATTAGTTCCTGGAGAAGTTTTGGGATTTTCGCAGGCTTCAGGTTAGGCTAGTGTCCATATTCTATCCAGTCCTAAGTTCTATCCTAAATGTTGTATCCTGGGATTCTGTACTTCTAGGTACGCATTCCACAAGTATGTGAATGGAGGTTTATTCTTCCACTCCACACATTCTTCTTGCTCCACTAGTTTCAGAGACAACCCTGAGACGCCCAAGTGAATACAAAATCTTAGTTCGCAATACTCCACTGGTCCATTTTGTTGCAAGGTGTGAGTAGGTGGCGCACACGTTGATACAGAGGTAGGGATGGTTCCTATATCTCAGAACTGTTTGAAAAAGAGTGCGAACTATGGAACGGTTTGAAAAAGAGCGCGAATTACGGAACGATTTAAAAAAGAGTTGTTCGAAAAATAATAAGACAAATCAACACAAAGAATTGTTTATTGATAAATATAGCGACAAATATGAAAGGCGTGAACATAATAAAGTTATATTATTATAATTAAATTACACTGTTTGAAAAAATTGCAATCCTTATGTTGAGCTATTGAGATTTTGTTAGAAGTTTTGCTAATTGAGGATATAACAAACATGTTCATTTTGAAAGTAGAAAAGGACAACAATTTTTCGGAGTAATCTATAACATCGTGGACTTTTTTCAGCAGTGTCAATGCAAGCACTTTTTCCTGGGTGATCCAACGCCTGCCATGAGGACTTCGTCTTGAACATCTCAACTTCTTCTTCACTATTTCCACAAAGCAAACAAAGTTTTTGTGACATCTTAACTTCTATGCACTTCAAACTGGTCGGAATTCTAATAAAGTCAAATAACTCCAACAAAACAAACAGTAACAAATATCGAGAAAAATAAAAATCAGATACAGAGCAACACAAACATAAACCAAATATGGCGACAGGGGACACAGGAAATGTCAGATGTCAGCGAATATACGATCACGATACAAGAAATGCACGGAATGAGAATGGCCAGAACACTCAATGGAATTGCAGCGCTGTTACCGCCACCTGCCTACACTTTGCGAGCTTTTAAACAAAGACATATTTATGCAGTTCCAATGTATCAAACAAAGAATTTTTCCCGAACGAATTTTCCTATGCACTTGTGCGTCTCAGGGTTGTTGTCTCTGCTAGTTTCAGTTTTTTGACACCCGTCAAAATTATTAGTACAGTCTTACTTTGGCTTAGGCATTAATTTGTTCTCATCTGGTTGTAGTTTCTCAGAAGTATATTTGATTGTCCCTACTAGATATTCCCAATAGCATTGCCTATTTACTTCAATATTACATTTGTGCTGATACCGCAAATGGATCCCGCCCCCGGAAAGGCTGTTTCAGCACTTCTTTTTGTTAGCTTAACTACTATTTCGTTTCCTTCTATTCCAGTGTGTCCTGGAACCTTGCTCTTGCCTAATTTATTGAGTTTTTCTAGGCATTCCCATACCATTCTAGAACTGATCACAGAAGCAATCTCAGTGCTATAATGGCTGCCTGATTATATAACATGATGATAATTTTTTGCCTTCCATATCATTTAGCTATATTGAACTAAGCACACTTTTCTATGGCAAGAATCTCCGCTTAAAAGATCATTGGGGTTTTTCCCAAGCTTTCAGAGAGATTGGTTACTGACCTGTACACTCCTAAACCAGTACGTTGTATTGCTTTAGAGGAGTCTATATACCATTCAATGGTTTTCTTCCAAAGTAATCTTGTAACTGTTGATGGGGCTCCTCTTCCATCATACCATCCTGTGGAATGTCCCAAGATTCTTGAGTGAGCTGGTCATTTTTTTTTAATTATACCTTTTGTACTTAGTCTGTATATTGTTCTGTCTGCTACCCTTTCCACCGCCATATGTAGTAGCGTGAAGTTAAGAACCACTTGGCCGCTATTGGGCATATTTCCATTGCTCCTGTGATATATATACAGGCTAGACTTTGAATTCAGGAGAGGTCTTCTCTCGTCGTCCTAATTTCTAGGAGAGAGTCTGTGATTGCATCTGCTATTCTGCTTGCTTCATGATATTTTGAGATTATTCAAAATATTCATCAGACCACGAACTAACAAACTAATTGATCAATTTTCGAATAAGTTATCGATAGTTATGTCAATGAAAAATTATTCGATAACAGAGTGTGAAATTAGGTCAAATATCAATGAAAACATCGTAGGGAAGTTAATTTGGATTGCCACATTGCCTGTTTAATAACTTTAAACTAATTAATTGCTTTGATTTAGATTCCTAATGTGCGTGAGTAGCACTGATACACATATCTACCAATTACAAAAAAAATACGCTTGATCGTGACATGTAATAAACGCAAAATGATTTACCAGTGACATATATTTTTACATACATAATAATCGTATATTATTTGCATTAAATTAATGAGGAATGAGTTTGTGCGCTTATTAATTAATGTACATTATAATTGAACAATATTTATTTAATGACCTTGAATGAATCAAAAACGGTATTTGGCTTTTTGTTCTACTATTTAAAATATATAAGAGAATAATAGAGATCCGATTAAGACGTTATATAGAAGCAAAATTAGAAGAGGAACAAGCAGCTTTTAGACCAGGACGACAAGCAAATGACAATACATACATTTTTTTTTGGAAATCTTAAAATGCGCATCAACCCCCAGGGTTTTTAGCGCCCAACAATTAATTTACATTTGATAAAATGATTTACATACTATAATTATTAAATTTTATACAGTAGGTAAGTTAACCGCTTTCAAGAAAATGAACAATTTTTGAACGTCACAGTTTTCACCGATAATGTCTGTGATTTTATTCGATAAATTATACATTTGATGAGCAAAACGGGTACAATTCACTAGCACATGCAGTACCAAAACTGGAGCCTGCCACGTTTCACATACAGATACATTCAAACACAAACGGAACATAGGGATTTCATGCATTGTATCAGAACTGCTTTTGAACTAGTCGACCAACATCCATCTCCAACAGATTAAAAACACAATTATTACAATCGTTTATTTGGACACCTATAACATATCGCACAATTCCCACCACCCCGTATTCTCAACGGTGGGCGGTCCTTAATTAGCGTCAGACAGTCAGTCAGTCAGTCAGTCGATCGGTGAGAGTGTTCAAGCCCATAACTTCGTTTCAATTTAAAGATTCCTATTTTGTTTTATTTACGAATTTATTTTTATTTTGATAGACGTTACGGCCAAAAGAAATCAAAACATATTATCTTAACTCAAAACAATAATTGTTAAAGAAAATTTAACAATTAATTTTCGATTTTAACAACGGTTACTAAAACCTATCATGTAACCAATCAAAAGAAAGCTCTCGATCTAAAAATCATCATAAAGAGGTTATTTTTTGCATATCACTCTCCATAACGGAGAAAATTGCTATTAAAAAAAAGGCGCGAAAATCTAAAAAAAATTTGCTATCGAAAACCTATCATGTAACCAATCAAAAGAAAGCTCTCGATCTAAAAATCATCGTAAAGAGGTTATTTTCGCATATCCATATTTCCATACCTACCCCTTTGTTCTAAATTTTCGACAAAAAAAATTAAAAAATGCTAAAAATTCGTAAAAAGGGGTTTTTCGGGACGAAAAATTAACTGGCCTAATCAGTTTTTTGATAAAATGATTATTTCGCCTTGAAATAGAGTCGTGAAATTTTCGAAAATCCACTTTTCGAAACAAAAAATACTCATAGCTCGACTAATATGAAAGATAGAACGTTCTAGTCTTCACCAATCGATAGAGGGGACAATTTTACATATTTTACTGAATTTTGAGTCGATATTTCCAAGGATTAATGGAGTTAGAAAAAAGCAATTTGTATCGAAAAATATTTCCATACCTACCCCTTTGTTCTAAATTTTCGACAAAAAAAATTGAAAAATGCTAAAAATTCGTAAAGAGGGGTTTTTCGGGCCACAAAATTAACTGGCCTAATCAGTTTTTTGATAAAATGATTAATTCGCCTTGAAATAGTGTCATGAAATTTTCGAAAATCCACTTTTCGAAACAAAAAATACTCATAACTCGACTAATAGGAAAGATAGAACGTTCTAGTCTTCACCAATCGATAGAGGGGACAATTTTACATATTTTACTGAATTTTGGGTCGATATTTCCGAGGATTAGGGGAGTTAGAAAAAAGCAATTTGTATCGCAAAAAATTTCCATACCTACCCCTTTGTTCTGAATTTTCGACAAAAAAACTTAAAAAATGCTAAAAATTCGTGTAGAGGGGTTTTTTGGGCCAAAAAATCGACTGGCACAATCAGTTTTGTGATAAAATCAAATGGAGTCATGAAATTTTCGAAAATCCACTTTTCAAAACAAAAAATACTCATAACTCGACAAATAGGAAAGATAGAACGTTCTAGTTTTCACCAATCGATAGAGGGGACAATTTTACATATTTTACTGAATTTTGAGTCTATATTTCCAAGGATTATGGGAGTTAGAAAAAATCAATTTGTATCGCAAAATATTTCCATAGCTACCCCCTTTGTTCTAAATTTTCGACAAAAAAATTATAAAAAATGCTAAAAATTCGTAAAGAGGGGTTTTTTGGCCAAAAAACCGACTGGCACAATCAGTTTTGTGATAAAATCATTATTTCGCCTTCAAATAGAGTCATGAAATTTTCGAAAATCCACTTTTCAAAACAAAAAATACTCATAACTCGACAAATAGCAAAGATAGAATGTTCTAGTCTTCACCAATCGATAGAGGGGACAATTTTACATATTTTGGTGAATTTTGAGTCCATATTTCCAAGGATTATGGTAGTTAGAAAAAATCAATTTGTATCGCAAAATATTTCCATAGCTACCCCCTTTGTTCTAAATTTTCGACAAAAAAATTATAAAAAATGCTAAAAATTCGTAAAGAGGGGTTTTTTTGGCCAAAAAACCGACTGGCACAATCAGTTTTGTGATAAAATCATTATTTCGCCTTCGAATAGAGTCATGAAATTTTCGAAAATCCACTTTTCAAAACAAAAAATCCTCATAACTAGACTAATAGGAAAGATAGAACGTTCTAGTCTTCACCAATCGATAGAGGGGACAATTTTACATATTTTAGTGAATTTTGAGTCTATATTTCCAAGGATTATGGGAGTTAGAAAAAATCAATTTGTATCGCAAAATATTTCCCCTTTGTTCTAAATTTTCGACAAAAAAAATAACAAATGCTAAAAATTCGTAAAGAGGGGTTTTTTGGACCGGAAAATCGACTGGCAAATCTTGACAATTTTTTTAAGTCTTAAACTTCAAAATATTTTCGTAAGTTCCAAATTGTCAATCTTTTTAAAGGCGTGAGTTAGGGAAAAAATTAGTTAAATATAATAGTTCTTGATCACGATGTTTGTTGAAACTCTATTTTTGAAGTTTCGGTAGCGGTCCAGCTGCCGTTATCAAGAATAATGAAAAATAATAAATTTTCGAATCATCGAAAATTGATTATTTTCGATTAATCGATTATTTTCGATTAATCGATTATTTTCGATTAATCGATTATTTTAGATTAATCGATTTTTTTCGATTAATCCATATTTTTCGATTAATCGATTTTTTTCGATTAATCGATTTTTTTCGATTAATCCATATTTTTCGATTAATCGATTTTTTTCGATTAATCGATTATTTTAGATTAATCGATTATTTTCGATTAATCGATTATTTTAAATTAATCGATTTTTTTCGATTATCGATTATTTTCGATTAATCGATTTTTTTCGATTAATGGATTTTTTTCGATTAATCGATTAATCGAAAATAATCGATTATTTTATATAATCGATTATGTTTTTTGATAATCGCCCAGCCCTAATTTTGAGTCGATATTGCCAAGGATTAGGGGAGTTAGAAAAAAGCAATTTGTTTCTCAAAATATTTCCATAGCTACCTACCCCCTTTGTTCTAAATTTTCGACAAAAAAATTATAAAAAATGCTAAAAATTCGTAAAGAGGGGTTTTTTTGGCCAAAAAATCGACTTGCACAATCAGTTTTGTGATAAAATCATTATTTCGCCTTCAAATAGAGTCATGAAATTTTCGAAAATCCACTTTTCAAAACAAAAAATATTCATAACTCGACTAATAGGAAAGATAGAACGTTCTAGTCTTCACCAATCGATAGAGGGGACAATTTTACATATTTGAGTGAATTTTGAGTCGATATTGCCAAGGATTAAGGGAGTTAGAAAAAAGCAATTTGTTTCTCAAAATATTTCCATAGCTACCCCCTTTGTTCTAAATTTTCGACAAAAAAATTATAAAAAATGCTAAAAATTCGTAAAAAGGGGTTTTTTTGGCCAAAAAACCGACTGGCATAATCAGTTTTTTGATAAAATCATTATTTCGCCTTCGAATAGAGTCATGAAATTTTCGAAAATCCACTTTTCAAAGCAAAAAATCCTCATAACTCGACTAATAGGAAAGATAGAACGTTCTAGTCTTCACCAATCGATAGAGGGGGCAATTTGGCAATTTTACATATTTGAGTGAATTTTGAGTTGATATTGCCAAGGATTAAGGGAGTTAGAAAAAAGCCATTTGTTTCTCAAAATATTTCCATACCTACCCCTATGTTCTAAATTTTCGACAAAAAAAAATAAAAAATGCTTAAAATTCGTAAAGAGGGGTTTTTTGGGCCGGAAAATCGACTGGCATAATCAGTTTTTCGATAAAATCATTATCTCGCCTCCAGAGTCATGAAATTTTCGAAAATCCACTTTTCAAAACAAAAAATCCTGATAACTCGACTAATAGGAAAGATAGAACGTTCTAGTCTTCACCAATCGATAGAGGGGGCAATTTTACATATTTGAGTGAATTTTGAGTCGATATCGCCAAGGATTAAGGGAGTTAGAAAAAAGCCATTTGTTTCTTAAAATATTTCCATACCTACCCCAATGTTTTAAATTTTCGACAAAAAAAAATAAAAAATGCTTAAAATTCGTAAAGAGGGGTTTTTTGGGCAGGAAAATCGACTGGCATAATCAGTTTTTTGATAAAATCATTATCTCGCCTCCAAATAGAGTCATGAAATTTTCGAAAATCCACTTTTCAAAACAAAAAATATTCATAACTCGACTAATAGGAAAGATAGAACGTTCTAGTCTTCACCAATCGATAGAGGGGGCAATTTTACATATTTGAGTGAATTTTGAGTCGATATTGCCAAGGATTAAGGGAGTTAGAAAAAAGCCATTTGTTTCTCAAAATATTTCCATACCTACCCCTATGTTTTAAATTTTCGACAAAAAAAAATTAAAAAATGCTTAAAATTCGTAAAGAGGGGTTTTTTGGGCCGGAAAATCGACTGGCATAATCAGTTTTTTGATAAAATCATTATCTCGCCTCCAAATAGAGTCATGAAATTTTCGAAAATCCACTTTTCAAAACAAAAAATATTCATAACTCGACTAATAGGAAAGATAGAACGTTCTAGTCTTCACCAATCGATAGAGGGGACAATTTTACATATTTGAGTGAATTTTGAGTCGATATTGCCAAGGATTCAGGGAGTTAGAAAAAAGCAATTTGTTTCTCAAAATATTTCCATAGCTACCCCCTTTGTTCTAAATTTTCGACAAAAAAATTATAAAAAATGCTAAAAATTCGTAAAGAGGGGTTTTTTTGGCCAAAAAACCGACTGGCACAATCAGTTTTGTGATAAAATCATTATTTCGCCTTCAATAGAGTCATGAAATTTTCGAAAATCCACTTTTTAAAACAAAAAATCCTCATAACTCGACTAATAAAGAAAGATAGAACGTTCTAGTCTTCACCAATCGATAGAGGGGGCAATTTTACATATTTTAGTGAATTTTGAGTCGATATTGCCAAGGATTAAGGGAGTTAGAAAAAAGCCATTTGTTTCTCAAAATATTTCCATACCTACCCCTATGTTCTAAATTTTCGACAAAAAAAAATGAAAAATGCTTAAAATTCGTAAAGAGGGGTTTTTTGGGCCGGAAAATCGACTGGCATAATCAATTTTTTGATAAAATCATTATCTCGCCTCCAAATAGAGTCATGAAATTTTCGAAAATCCACTTTTCAAAACAAAAAATACTCATAACTCGACAAATAGGAAAGATAGAACGTTCTAGTCTTCACCAATCGATAGAGGGGACAATTTTACATATTTTAGTGAATTTTGAGTCAATATTGCCAAGGATTCAGGGAGTCAGAAAAAAGCAATTTGATTCGCAAAATATTTCCATACCTACCCCTTTGTTCTAAATTTTCGACACAAAATTTAAAAAAATGCTAAAAATTCGTAAAGAGGGGTTTTTTGGACCGGAAAATCGACTGGCAAATCTTGACAATTTTTTTAAGTCTTAAACTTCAACATATTTTCGTAAGTTCCAAATTGTCAATCTTTTTAAAGGCGTGAGTTAGGGAAAAAACTAGTTAAATATAATAGTTCTTGATCACGATGTTTGTTGAAACTCTATTTTTAAAGTTTCGGTAGCGGTCCAGCTGCCGTTATCAAGAATAATGAAAAATAATAAATTTTCAGATCATCGAAAATTGATTATTTTCGATTAATCGATTATTTTCGATTAATCGATTATCTTCGATTAATCGATTATTTTCGATTAATCGATTATTTTAGATTAATCGATTATTTTAGATTAATCGATTTTTTCGATTAATCCATATTTTTCGATTAATCGATTTTTTTCGATTAATCGATTATTTTCGATTAATCGATTTTTTTCGATTAATCCATATTTTTCGATTAATCGATTTTTTTCGATGAATCGATTATTTTCGATTAATCGATTATTTTCGATTAATCGATTATTTTAGATTAATCGATTATTTTAGATTAATGGATTTTTTTCGATTAATCAATTAATCGAAAATAATCGATTATTTTATATAATCGATTATGTTTTTTGATAATCGCCCAGCCCTAATTTTGAGTCGATATTGCCAAGGATTAAGGGAGTTAGAAAAAAGCAATTTGATTCGCAAAATATTTCCATAGCTACCCCCTTTGTTCTAAATTTTCGACAAAAAAATTATTAAAAATGCTAAAAATTCGTAAAGAGGGGTTTTTTGGCCAAAAAACCGACTGGCACAATCAGTTTTGTGATAAAATCATTATTTCGCCTTCAAATAGAGTCATGAAATTTTCGAAAATCCATTTTTCAAAACAAAAAATACTCATAACTCGACAAATAGCAAAGATAGAATGTTCTAGTCTTCACCACTCGATAGAGGGGACAATTTTACATATTTGAGTGAATTTTGAGTCGATATTGTCAAGGATTAAGGGAGTTAGGAAAAAGCAATTTGTTTCTCAAAATATTTCCATAGCTACCCCCTTTGTTCTAAATTTTCTACAAAAAAATTATAAAAAATGCTAAAAATTCGTAAAGAGGGGTTTTTTTGGCCAAAAAATCGACTGGCACAATCAGTTTTGTGATAAAATCATTATTTCGCCTTCAAATAGAGTCATGAAATTTTCGAAAATCCACTTTTCAAAACAAAAAATCCTCATAACTAGACTAATAGGAAAGATAGAACGTTCTAGTCTTCACCAATCGATAGAGGGGACAATTTTACATATTTGAGTGAATTTTGAGTCGATATTGCCAAGGATTCAGGGAGTTAGAAAAAAGCAATTTGTTTCTCAAAATATTTCCATACCTACCCCTATGTTCTAAATTTTCGACAAAAAAAATAAAAAATGCTTAAAATTCGTAAAGAGGGGTTTTTTTGGCCAAAAAATCGACTGGCACAATCAGTTTTGTGATAAAATCATTATCTCGCCTCCAAACAGAGTCATGAAATTTTCGAAAATCCACTTTTCAAAACAAAAAATATTCATAACTCGACTAATAGAAAAGATAGAACGTTCTAGTCTTCACCAATCGATAGAGGGGACAATTTTACATATTTGAGTGAATTTTGAGGCCATATTTCCAAGGATTATGGGAGTTAGAAAAAATCAATTTGTATCGCAAAATATTCCCATAGCTACCCCCTTTGTTCTAAATTTTCGACAAAAAAATTATAAAAAATGCTAAAAATTCGTAAAGAGGGGTTTTTTTGGCCAAAAAACCGACTGGCACAATCAGTTTTGTGATAAAATCATTATTTCGCCTTCAAATAGAGTCATGAAATTTTCGAAAATCCACTTTTCAAAAAAAAAATCCTCATAACTCGACTAATAGGAAAGATAGAACGTTCTAGTCTTCACCAATCGATAGAGGGGGCAATTTTACATATTTGAGTGAATTTTGAGTCGATATTGCCAAGGATTAAGGGAGTTAGAAAAAAGCCATTTGTTTCTCAAAATATTTCCATACCTACCCCTATGTTTTAAATTTTCGACAAAAAAAAAATTAAAAAATGCTTAAAATTCGTAAAGAGGGGTTTTTTGGGCCGGAAAATCGACTGGCATAATCAGTTTTTTGATAAAATCATTATCTCGCCTCCAAATAGAGTCATGAAATTTTCGAAAATCCACTTTTCAAAACAAAAAATATTCATAACTCAACAAATAGGAAAGATAGAACGTTCTAGTCTTCACCAATCGATAGAGGGGACAATTTTACATATTTGAGTGAATTTTGAGTCGATATTGCCAAGGATTCAGGGAGTTAGAAAAAAGCAATTTGTTTCTCAAAATATTTCCATAGCTACCCCCTTTGTTCTAAATTTTCGACAAAAAAATTATAAAAAATGCTAAAAATTCGTAAAGAGGGGTTTTTTTGGCCAAAAAACCGACTGGCACAATCAGTTTTGTGATAAAATCATTATTTCGCCTTCAATAGAGTCATGAAATTTTCGAAAATCCACTTTTTAAAACAAAAAATCCTCATAACTCGACTAATAAAGAACGATAGAACGTTCTAGTCTTCACCAATCGATAGAGGGGGCAATTTTACATATTTTAGTGAATTTTGAGTCGATATTGCCAAGGATTAAGGGAGTTAGAAAAAAGCCATTTGTTTCTCAAAATATTTCCATACCTACACCCCTTTGTTCTAAATTTTCGACAAAAAAATTATAAAAAATGCTTAAAATTCGTAAAGAGGGGTTTTTTTGGCCAAAAAATCGACTGGCACAATCAGTTTTGTGATAAAATCATTATTTCGCCTTCAAATAGAGTCATGAAATTTTCGAAAATCCATTTTTCAAAACAAAAAATACTCATAACTCGACAAATCGGAAAGATAGAACGTTCTAGTCTTCACCAATCGATAGAGGGGACAATTTTACATATTTGAGTGGATTTTGAGTCGATATTGTCAAGGATTAAGGGAGTTAGAAAAAAGCAATTTGTTTCTCAAAATATTTCCATAGCTACCCCCTTTGTTCTAAATTTTCTACAAAAAAATTATAAAAAATGCTAAAAATTCGTAAAGAGGGGTTTTTTGGCCAAAAAACCGACTGGCACAATCAGTTTTGTGATAAAATCATTATTTCGCCTTCGAATAGAGTCATGAAATTTTCGAAAATCCATTTTTCAAAACAAAAAATACTCATAACTCGACAAATCGGAAAGATAGAACGTTCTAGTCTTCACCAATCGATAGAGGGGGCAATTTTACATATTTGAGTGAATTTTGAGTCGATATTGCCAAGGATTAAGGGAGTTAGAAAAAAGCCATTTGTTTCTTAAAATATTTCCATACCTACCCCAATGTTTTAAATTTTCGACAAAAAAAAATAAAAAATGCTTAAAATTCGTAAAGAGGGGTTTTTTGGGCAGGAAATTCGACTGGCACAATCAGTTTTGTGATAAAATCATTATTTCGCCTTCAAATAGAGTCATGAAATTTTCGAAAATCCACTTTTCAAAACAAAAAATCCTCATAACTCGACTAATAGGAAAGATAGAACGTTCTAGTCTTCACCAATCGATAGAGGGGGCAATTTTACATATTTGAGTGAATTTTGAGTCGATATTGCCAAGGATTAAGGGAGTTAGAAAAAAGCCATTTGTTTCTCAAAATATTTCCATACCTACCCCTATGTTTTAAATTTTCGACAAAAAAAAATTAAAAAATGCTTAAAATTCGTAAAGAGGGGTTTTTTGGGCCGGAAAATCGACTGGCATAATCAGTTTTTTGATAAAATCATTATCTCGCCTCCAAATAGAGTCATGAAATTTTCGAAAATCCACTTTTCAAAACAAAAAATATTCATAACTCGACTAATAGGAAAGATAGAACGTTCTAGTCTTCACCAATCGATAGAGGGGACAATTTTACATATTTGAGTGAATTTTGAGTCGATATTGCCAAGGATTCAGGGAGTTAGAAAAAAGCAATTTGTTTCTCAAAATATTTCCATAGCTACCCCCTTTGTTCTAAATTTTCGACAAAAAAATTATAAAAAATGCTAAAAATTCGTAAAGAGGGGTTTTTTTGGCCAAAAAACCGACTGGCACAATCAGTTTTGTGATAAAATCATTATTTCGCCTTCAATAGAGTCATGAAATTTTCGAAAATCCACTTTTCAAAACAAAAAATACTCATAACTCGACAAATAGGGAAGAAAGAACGTTCTAGTCTTCACCAATCGATAGAGGGGGCAATTTTACATATTTTAGTGAATTTTGAGTCGATATTGCCAAGGATTAAGGGAGTTAGAAAAAAGCCATTTGTTTCTCAAAATATTTCCATACCTACCCCTATGTTCTAAATTTTCGACAAAAAAAAATGAAAAATGCTTAAAATTCGTAAAGAGGGGTTTTTTGGGCCGGAAAATCGACTGGCATAATCAATTTTTTGATAAAATCATTATCTCGCCTCCAAATAGAGTCATGAAATTTTCGAAAATCCACTTTTCAAAACAAAAAATATTCATAACTCAACAAATAGGAAAGATAGAACGTTCTAGTCTTCACCAATCGATAGAGGGGACATTTTTACATATTTTAGTGAATTTTGAGTCAATATTGCCAAGGATTCAGGGAGTCAGAAAAAAGCAATTTGATTCGCAAAATATTTCCATACCTACCCCTTTGTTCTAAATTTTCGACACAAAATTTAAAAAAATGCTAAAAATTCGTAAAGAGGGGTTTTTTGGACCGGAAAATCGACTGGCAAATCTTGACAATTTTTTTAAGTCTTAAACTTCAACATATTTTCGTAAGTTCCGAATTGTCAATCTTTTTAAAGGCGTGAGTTAGGGAAAAAATTAGTTAAATATAATAGTTCTTGATCACGATGTTTGTTGAAACTCTATTTTTAAAGTTTCGGTAGCGGTCCAGCTGCCGTTATCAAGAATAATGAAAAATAATAAATTTTCAGATCATCGAAAATTGATTATTTTCGATTAATCGATTATTTTCGATTAATCGATTATCTTCGATTAATCGGTTATTTTCGATTAATCGATTATTTTAGATTAATCGATTTTTTCGATTAATCCATATTTTTCGATTAATCGATTTTTTTCGATTAATCGATTATTTTCGATTAATCCATATTTTTCGATTAATCGATTTTTTTCGATTAATCGATTATTCTCGATTAATCAATTATTTTAGATTAATCGATTATTTTAGATTAATGGATTTTTTTCGATTAATCAATTAATCGAAAATAATCGATTATTTTATATAATCGATTATGTTTTTTGATAATCGCCCAGCCCTAATTTTGAGTCGATATTGCCAAGGATTAAGGGAGTTAGAAAAAAGCAATTTGATTCGCAAAATATTTCCATAGCTACCCCCTTTGTTCTAAATTTTCGACAAAAAAATTATTAAAAATGCTAAAAATTCGTAAAGAGGGGTTTTTTGGCCAAAAAACCGACTGGCACAATCAGTTTTGTGATAAAATCATTATTTCGCCTTCAAATAGAGTCATGAAATTTTCGAAAATCCATTTTTCAAAACAAAAAATACTCATAACTCGACAAATAGCAAAGATAGAATGTTCTAGTCTTCACCACTCGATAGAGGAGACAATTTTACGTATTTGAGTGAATTTTGAGTCGATATTGTCAAGGATTAAGGGAGTTAGGAAAAAGCAATTTGTTTCTCAAAATATTTCCATAGCTACCCCCTTTGTTCTAAATTTTCTACAAAAAAATTATAAAAAATGCTAAAAATTCGTAAAGAGGGGTTTTTTTGGCCAAAAAATCGACTGGCACAATCAGTTTTGTGATAAAATCATTATTTCGCCTTCAAATAGAGTCATGAAATTTTCGAAAATCCACTTTTCAAAACAAAAAATCCTCATAACTAGACTAATAGGAAAGATAGAACGTTCTAGTCTTCACCAATCGATAGAGGGGACAATTTTACATATTTGAGTGAATTTTGAGTCGATATTGCCAAGGATTCAGGGAGTTAGAAAAAAGCAATTTGTTTCTCAAAATATTTCCATACCTACCCCTATGTTCTAAATTTTCGACAAAAAAAATAAAAAATGCTTAAAATTCGTAAAGAGGGGTTTTTTGGGCCGGAAAATCGACTGGCATAATCAGTTTTTTGATAAAATCATTATCTCGCCTCCAAACAGAGTCATGAAATTTTCGAAAATCCACTTTTCAAAACAAAAAATATTCATAACTCGACTAATAGAAAAGATAGAACGTTCTAGTCTTCACCAATCGATAGAGGGGACAATTTTACATATTTGAGTGAATTTTGAGGCCATATTTCCAAGGATTATGGGAGTTAGAAAAAATCAATTTGTATCGCAAAATATTCCCATAGCTACCCCCTTTGCTCTAAATTTTCGACAAAAAAATTATAAAAAATGCTAAAAATTCGTAAAGAGGGGTTTTTTTGGCCAAAAAACCGACTGGCACAATCAGTTTTGTGATAAAATCATTATTTCGCCTTCAAATAGAGTCATGAAATTTTCGAAAATCCACTTTTCAAAAAAAAAATCCTCATAACTCGACTAATAGGAAAGATAGAACGTTCTAGTCTTCACCAATCGATAGAGGGGGCAATTTTACATATTTGAGTGAATTTTGAGTCGATATTGCCAAGGATTAAGGGAGTTAGAAAAAAGCCATTTGTTTCTCAAAATATTTCCATACCTACCCCTATGTTTTAAATTTTCGACAAAAAAAAAATTAAAAAATGCTTAAAATTCGTAAAGAGGGGTTTTTTGGGCCGGAAAATCGACTGGCATAATCAGTTTTTTGATAAAATCATTATCTCGCCTCCAAATAGAGTCATGAAATTTTCGAAAATCCATTTTTCAAAACAAAAAATACTCATAACTCGACAAATCGGAAAGATAGAACGTTCTAGTCTTCACCAATCGATAGAGGGGACAATTTTACATATTTGAGTGGATTTTGAGTCGATATTGTCAAGGATTAAGGGAGTTAGAAAAAAGCAATTTGTTTCTCAAAATATTTCCATAGCTACCCCCTTTGTTCTAAATTTTCTACAAAAAAATTATAAAAAATGCTAAAAATTCGTAAAGAGGGGTTTTTTTGGCCAAAAAATCGACTGGCACAATCAGTTTTGTGATAAAATCATTATTTCGCCTTCAAATAGAGTCATGAAATTTTCGAAAATCCACTTTTTAAAACAAAAAATCCTCATAACTAGACTAATAGGAAAGATAGAACGTTCTAGTCTTCACCAATCGATAGAGGGGGCAATTTAACATATTTGAGTGAATTTTGAGTCGATATTGCCAAGGATTAAGGGAGTTAGAAAAAAGCCATTTGTTTCTCAAAATATTTCCATACCTACCCCTATGTTCTAAATTTTCGACAAAAAAAAATAAAAAATGCTTAAAATTCGTAAAGAGGGGTTTTTTGGGCCGGCAAATCGACTGGCATAATCAGTTTTTTGATAGAATCATTAACTCGCCTCCAAATAGAGTCATGAAATTTTCGAAAATCCAGTTTTCAAAACAAAAAATACTCATAACTCGACTAATAGGAAAGATAGAACGTTCTAGTCTTCACCAATCGATAGAGGGGACAATTTTACATATTTAAGTGAATTTTGAGTCGATATTGCCAAGGATTCAGGAAGTTAGAAAAAAGCAATTTGTTTCTCAAAATATTTCCATAGCTACCCCCTTTGTTCTAAATTTTCGACAAAAAAATTATAAAAAATGCTAAAAATTCGTAAAGAGGGGTTTTTTGGCCAAAAAATCGACTGGCACAATCAGTTTTGTCATAAAATCATTATTTCGTCTTCAAATAGAGTCATGAAATTTTCGAAAATCCACTTTTCAAAACAAAAAATACTGATATTTTATAACTCGACTAATAGGAAAGATAGAACGTTCTAGTCTTCACTAATCGATAGAGGGGACAATTTTACATATTTTACTGAATTTTGAGTCGATATTTCTAAGGATTAAGGGAGTTAGAAAAAAGCAATTTGTATCGCAAAATATTTCCATACCTACCCCTTTGTTCTAAATTTTCGAAAAAAAAAATAAAAAAATGCTAAAAATTCGTAAAAAGGGGTTTTTCGGGCCGAAAAATTAACTGGCCTAATCAGTTTTTTGATAAAATGATTATTTCGCCTTGAAAAAGAGTCATGAAATTTTCGAAAATCCACTTTTCGAAATAAAAAATACTCATAACTCGACTAATAGGAAAGATAGAACATTCTAGTCTTTACCAATCGATAGAGGGGACAATTTTACATATTTTACTGAGTTTTGGGTCGATATTTCCAAGGATTAAAGGATTTAGAAAAAAGCAATTTGTATCGCAAAAAATTTCCATACCCACCCCTTTGTTCTAAATTTTCGACAAAAAAATTGAAAAATGCTAAAAATTCGTAAAGAGGGGTTTTTTGGGCCGAAAAATTAACTGGCCTAATCAGTTTTAGATCAATATGTAGCGACGTTTACTACCCTCATCAAATAATTATTCAATACTAAATCGCAGTTCGCACATTACTAACAAATTTTGGAAGGAGAAGGGGCGGGCTTTTTACAGTCATTCTGAATCCAGCTGTCCATATCAATACTTGATATACATTGAAGTGAACTTATAGAAACGTTTTGTTGGTGGACTATTTAGATCGGCGAATACACTAAATCCCTATGTTCCGTTTGTATTTGAATGTATCTGTATATGGGTGCCGCAGTATGAGACATCAGGTAGCCGTGGGAGAAACGAATGTGTCCATTTCTAAGTCGACTTAAAATTAGTTGATCTCTTCTCTTGGTTGGTAGGAATTTCCAAGTAGCTACACTTTTCTTCACACACTCCTCAATTTTGATGGAGATCGAGACCAGCAGTATAATAACACAGCAAATAAATCAACAAGATTATATTATTCCTTAAATCGAACAATACTAAGCCATAAACCCATTGATATGGTCACAAAGCTGGAAATCTACAACAAAATCACAGTACCAACTATAACTTATGATGGTGAGAACTGGCACTACAAGGAAAATAGCAGGTGAAATAAAATGGGAAAAAGTAATGAACGAAGAAATCAGAAGCATAACTAATCAAGAACCAATAATATCAAAGATTAAAAAGAAACAATTAAACTGGTATCGCCACCTAGTAAGAATGAAGCGAGATAGAATTGCGAAGAAAAGTTATGGAAATGGGAATATTGAGAAAAAGACAAAGATGAAGACCCAGGAGGAAATGGATAGACCAGATTGATGAAATTAGATAGAGCAAAGGAAAAACATTAGGAGAGATGCAGGCATTGGCCAGGGACAGAAAAGAATGGAAAAAATGAGTACAGGAAGAACTCCAATCCGACGCATGAGAAGGCATAAAAGAAAAAAAGAGAAAGTTTTACTATTTATAAATTGTGTGTACTTTTGCTGAACTATAGAACTGTTACGCCAAATTACTTAGTCATACCGCTCTAAGCCTCACATAAGTGAATTTTGAGGAGCTTGATACTGTAAAAATACACAGTATGACTTATTCTTATAAGAATATAAATTTATATTATTAACAGAAAATAAACAATATGTAACAATAGATACGAAAACTAAAATTCATTCTTCGAGTAATAAATAAATATTTCTATTTAATTTAAATCCTTACACAGCACGGCAGTGTTATTGGAATCTGTGACCTTTGCTCTTTGTATTGCTATCCTTGTTTTGGAATGGGAGAATCGATTTAGATGTTGGCTTCAAACAAAGTGTGTTGTCAGTATAGCGGGTTATTCATATAGTCTGTTTAATAATCAAAGGTCTTAACCCTCACTCTATAGATGAAAGATAACACTTTATTCACCTGTAATAACGATTTTGAAAAAGACGACGACATAATTGTAATGCTATGTCAACCCTTATGTAGCTAATCTCTCTTTTAGGTAATGTACGTCACAGCATAGATGGCGGACTATTTAAATCCTCCAAAAGTTGAATTTTCAAATCGACATAAAAACCTCTTTAATTTGAAAATTATTAATTCCCCAGTATGCTTTTGTTCACTCCTAAGTATTAGCATTGATCTTATTGTCTGGCACATTATTTTTAACACGTAACACTCTCAATTATAAAAAAAAATAATTTCATAATAAAACTTATATTTTCCTCTTTACCTCTGTTCTTATTTTTAATTTTCATTGTTTATTGATAAACGTGATTCCTCATTTACAAATTTTTGTCCAATTACTTTATTTTATTTTAAAATTTTGTTTCAGTTTGCGACTATTTTATTTATCATCACTATTCTCCATCTTTGCATTCACTACAGCGCGTAAGTAATAAAACCTTTTTTTTTTATAAAAACAACCAAATTGTGTTAAATTGTTTAATATTTTCTTCACTGTGTGACGGCTGGGTCGGGGTCGATCTGGATATCTTGTAGCAAATAAAACACACGGTCTAGTAACAGCTCTGTCACATTCACCGTGTATATTAGACTTCACCACCTTGTATATATTTAACAAATATCAATTTTACTTTTTTTTGTTCTGAATGTTTTTAGAATGGAATTTAGAGGATGAAGAAGAAATAAGACGACCATGTGCAGATTTCAAAATCGGTGACGATGATTTACAAGCATATGACTTTATTAGAAGATTTCGTTTGGACTATTTACAAACTCCTTATCCAGGCGTATCACGTGTGAGAGGTTCAAATCGAATGCAAACAGCCTATCGTCTTGATAAAGAAGCTGATTTGACTTTACCGACACGGTAAACATATTATTTTTATACATATCTGGTAATTTGACGAATACACGCTTAGCGGTTTGTCGATGTGTCTTGATGTAACCAAAGATTACAAAATACTTTTCCAATGTCAATTAGAAATTGTTATTATTTTTTAGTTATTACTCTGCACAGTGTAGGTACGTACCAGTGGCTGAGCATCTCCTTTAAAATATTTGATATTAAATAAAGTAAGGGTTGAAACTTTCACCCCCTTATAATGTAAAAAGAATGTTGGAAAAATAGCGGTAGTTGTGTGAACAGAAATTACAAAACTTGAAGTTTCCTCCTTTACTTAAAATTGAGAAAAAAAAATTAACTTAGAACAATTTAGGGATGATATATCGGAAGGGGTGGGTAGAGGAAATTTTATTATAGGAAAGACCTATAATAATTTCATAGGGGCAATGAATTTTTTCACATGAATTTAGAAACACCCTGTAATTCGTAATAACCAGAATCTGCCTACAATCCGGTCAATCTAGACATAAAAATAATGGTCGAATAACCAAATTTCCCGGAAAGCTGAAATTTCGTGGAGAGCTTGGGTTCACCATGAGAAAGGAAGTTTCGAAAGTCCCGATTAATCCCATGTGCGCTACAAAAGTTATTCGGGGTCAAAGGAGGTTCTGTAGATTTTTTTTCGAAAATGGTGAGTTTTATCGAAAAAGTACTTCAGACTAAAATTGTAGATCTTAAAATTATCTACAAAGATGATTTTTTTCCTAGGAGTCACCATTTCTGAGATATCGCGATAGTAAGAGTCACGTTATAGATGATATGCACACATTACAATCGTGATATCTCGGGATTGGTGACTCTTAGGAAAAAAATAATAGGACCTATTTTTGTAGTTAATTTTAAGATCTACAATTTTGGTCTGGAGTACTTTTTTGATAAAACTTACCGTTTTCGGAAAAAATCCAAAAAACCTCAAAGGACTATGCTTCCATCTTATGGAAAATAAAAGACCACTCAAATGCGGATATTTTGATACCAACTTATTCGTCTTGAAAAATAGAACATTTGATAACATTGCGCCAATGTTGTAATTTAATTAATAAACCCACAAAATCAGTTCATTTGTCAGAAATTTTCGATTCGATTACAAAATCTAACCATTCAATAGGACTCCACCTGCTGCGGTGAAACAGAGTCGGACTTGTGAATATAGTTGTACATACGATGAATACCAGTTTCGTTGAAACAAAATAATACGATTATATTTTTCAGTTGTATAAAGATATGATAGATTGCAATCGAATTATGTAAAAAAGGTACATCTCTCAATTGACAATCTAACATCTTTACATAAGTTTGTCAATTTGTAATAGCAGTTTATTATAACGTTTTCTATATTATAATAGTAAAATTATAATAGGTACATTTAATAACTGACCGACACGTATTTCGTAAACAATTCCGGAGCAAACGAATTCCCGTCAGGATTCTTAATGACTATAAAATACACATGAGTTCCCGTCCGACACTTGCAGGTATCTTAATCCCGCACTCGAATTGCCGTCCAGTTTATTTAATCCGCTTACAGGTAAACTAAATAGTTTTGAAAATTCCAGTAAATCGTAATACCTATTCGTAATCCTAAATTCTAATGAAAAAGTTGAATAACCTATTGGGGTGGCTAGGGGGTCTGTCAGTACTAATTGCTATGAATATATTTGTCTATTATATTTTCTATTATATGAAGTTGTCATTTTCGAAACGGCAGTTTATTAATATACATATTTCCGAACGTTTGTTGTCGTACGCTATAGTGATACACAAAATGCTTGAAGTAATACTAAGTGAAAAGGGTAAACCCTTTCTGGTTAGGTTATATGTTAGGTTAGGTTAGCTTCTTTACATGTATGTATTTATGACTCAGTTCAGTAGTAGTACGCAATAAAATTGTAGAATTAAAATTCCGTATTTTATTCCAATAATGATATCATATAAAATAATATCGTGTAATAGTGCCAAACATAAGACATTTATAACTATTTCTTATTTCATACATCTGAAAACGGACCTCCCTTAAAACTTTTACTGTTCACTTATTACAATATGCAATAAATACAGAGCTAGATATCAGATGATTCAGAGAATTTACCATAAACACCTTTTAGACAGGTCAGTTTTCACCCTGACGGGAACTCGAGTGACGGCTTAACGTATCCTAATTATGGAACAGGTAGACTGGTTGACGCTACTGATCGAACTATACCTAATCATGAAGAAATATAATGTTGCAAATTAGATTTCAGTTAACAGTGCTTTTTATGTCACGCAAGGGAAAACACTCATCGCCATCAAAATATATATAACACAAAAACCGGCTTCGGCTATCAAAAAAATACAAAAATTAAACAAAACCCGGCTTCGGCCATCAAAAAAATTTAATAAAGCAAAAAAGGCGACTTTAGCTACCAAAAAAATATAAAAACCGGCTTAGGCCAATAAAATTTTTTTTTTCAGCTACATTTCGCGGATAGAAGGTAATGAGGTCCTCAGGCACTGCCTGTGGGGGGAAGGTGGAGCGCGTAAAAGGGGATACTCTAAGAATTATACATTATCTTTTAGTATCACCGTTTACGTCGGGTTCATTACCTACACACATTTCACAAGCATTTTTGTATTAACAGTTGATAGACATTTAACATCTTGCATATAAAAAAAAATTTTCCGCATCCCTATCCTATTTTTTTTTTAAAGAGTTACCGATGCCAACAAATACACTACAAAGAAAAAAGAAAATATAAAAATTAACTGATAAAATTAGGTCAGTTCAACCCTGTCTGGTTTTATTTATTCATTTCTTATCACCGCTGATATCCTTACTTCGTGGAATCTGTAATACAGGTCTATTTACGTATTTTCTCTCTGTCTTATTCATACAATCTCCGTAAGCGATTTTAAAAATAATATCATTAATTGTGGGTTTATCAATTAAATTACAACATTGGCGCAATGTTATCCAATGTTCTATTTTTCAAGACGAATAAGTTGGTATCAAAATATCCGCATTTGAGTGGTCTTTTATTTTCCATAAGATGGAAGCATAGTCCTTTTGACCTTTGATCCCGAATAACTTTTGTAGCGCACATGGGATTAAAACTTCCTTTCTCATGGTGAACCCAAGCTCTCCACGAAATTTAAGTTTTCCGGGAGTTTCTGTTAACTATTTCAAATGTCTAGTACTATTACAGAATATAATTTAGTAGCCACGAGACGCCACTGGTAAGTAGTGTCCTCTGTAGGATTGACTGAGTTCAAATATAATATCTAATCACAAGAAGTGTTTTGTTCAACTTATATAAAGTAAATTGTTACAAACACAAAATGTAGGTATATAAAAGTAAATTAAATTGAAGTAGGCATTTTGATCCAAGAAATTCATAGTCGTTTTAGTCAGTATCACATAATATAATAAAAATTAATAAAATTCTTGTTTCTTGTGTAATTTAAATTAGTTTTATTTGCTATGCATGAGTTTTCAATAAAATTAAAAATAAAAAAAAGTCGCCCAACGTGGGGCTCGAACCCACGACCCTGAGATTAAGAGTCTCATGCTCTACCGACTGAGCTAGCCGGGCTTACGTTACATTAACGATTATCAGCTATATTTGAAAATATTTAAAACGAAAAGATAATTTTGTTGCAAAACTTGAAAACTGTTTATACATAAAAGTACCTATTTATATGGTAAAACATGATTCCTTAAGTAAGTACCTATGTTGAATAAATCAAGGAAAAGTTAGGTAGGTAGGTACCTATTTACCTACGTAAACTTTGTCCAAAATCAATAGAAAAGTTCTAGGGGGCGTCCATAAATTACGTGACACATTTTTTAGGATTTTTCGAAACCCCCCGACCCCTCCTGGTGAAATTTCGTAAGTTTTTCTTTTACTCCTTCCCCTCTCCCCAAATCTCACGTGAGATTTTGTTGGGATAATTCTAAATTCCCAGATATTTTCATTCCAGAACTAAAGCGGTTGTTTCTATATATTTTAATTCATTAACGTTTACAAAAACCAACGAATCTTACATTATTATAAAACATTATGCCATGTCGACATTTTAGCAAAAAAAAATACAACCTTGATCTCCCTCTGTCTAGACAACAAGTTTATAACTAAAACACTCGATATGTGCACTTCGAACAAAGAACCCAAAATATTCATTAATCATTAACATATACCCCCCACCTTGAAATATTATTTCAAAAGTCTTTAAAGTTATCCAGCTCGCCTAGTTTTTAGGTTTCACTTAATCTTGTAAGGGTAGTGGACACATTTTTGTCTTTTAAAAATTCCCGTACTCGTCTTCACACAGACAACACGAATTTTATTGTCTGGCCCTGGAAATAGTTCAATGACTCTGCCAAGTTTCCATCGTAACGGAGGTAAATTGTCTTCTTTTATAATTACCAACTCATCTATAATGCCAAAGAACGACTTTCTGTATACCATTTTGCTTTCTTTTGAAGTTCTACTATGTAGTCTGATGACCACCTTGACCAAAAGTGTTGTTGAAGCATTTGTAAATGTTGATGTTTTAACAATCTATTTTCTGAAATATGACGAACATCTGGATCTGGGAGTGAGCCGGTGTTAAAACATCCATGATGATAATGGGTATAACGGACGCGAATTGAGAACGGTTTCAATTTGTGCAAATACCTTCAAAAGTTAATGTAGAATTACCTAAAATACGTTTCATGTGAAACTTGCACGATTTTACCCCCGCTTCCCAAAGCCCTCCAAAATTAGGTGATTTTGCCGGAATGAATTCCCATAGAACCCCTTCATTTCCAATTTTCTCACTAAGGGATTCTGCATGAGTTTCTAAGAATTTTTTTAAATTGATTGTTTGCACCCACAAAGGTAGTTCCATTATCAGAGAGAATTTTGAAAGGTTTTCCCCTTCGTGCAATAAATCTATGAAAACTGGCTATAAAAGCATCACTAGTTAGATCTGAAACTAACTCTATATGTATAGCTTTGGTAGAAAAACATACAAATAAACATATATAACATTTATTAATTTGTGCACCCCTACCATACTTGCTCTTGATATGAAATGGACCTGCGTAGTCCAGTTCAACTATATAAAACGGCGGGGATGGTCTAACCCGCTCTTTTGGAAGCATTCCCATTACCTGCTCACAAGGTTTAGGGTTTCCTCTAAAACATTTAATAAATTTGTGGAACACTCGTTTAGCCAAATTACGTCCACCCAAAACCCAAAAATTTTCTCTAATACTACATAAAATCAATTGGGGACCTGCATGGAATAATTCGGTATGTGTAAATTCAAAAAACAATTTTACCAACCGATGTTTGGCTGACAACAAGATAGGGTGTTTTTTCGAATAATCCAAATTAGACAATTGCAACCTACCCCCCACCCTAAGGAATCCTTTTTGGTCTAGAAAAGGACTTAACTTGTGTAAGTTTTTATTAGATAATGACTTTCCCATTTGTAATTCATTTATCTCCAGAAAAAATGTTTCTTTTTGACACATACTAATCAATTTATCCAATGAGTTTTTCAATTCCATAGATCTTAGACATCCAATCTCAACTTTCTCTTTTTTTATCCTACCTATAAACCGCAGGCAATACGCAAAAGATCTTTTTAACTTATTAAAACAATTAAAATTCTTAAGACAAAAAGTATCTAGCTTGGTTGTATAATTAAAAACATTAAATTGGTCTCAGGAAGTGTTGAAGGTTTTTCAAACACACGAGACACTGGCCAATAAGTCTAAGCCTAAGAGTAGCCATTCAGGACCATTCCACCACATTGAATTGACTACAAGATTTGAAGCAAATAGTCCCCGAGATATTATATCTGCAGGGTTGTGTTCTTATCTCACATGCATCCAATAATTTGTATTAGTCAATTGTTGTATTTCGGCTACCCTATTTCCAACAAAAATTTGTAAATTACTGGAATTCATCTCTAACCAACATAATACGTCAGTTGAATCACAAAAATAAAAAACTGTGTCTATTTTTATAGTCAACGCCTTCAAAACCCTATCCATCAGTTTTGCCAACAACAATGCCCCACAAAGTTCAATTCTCGGAATAGTTAAGACTTTAAGTGGAGCCACTTTAGCCTTAGAACATAGAAGATTCACAAATATTTTACCACTCTGGTCTTCACTTCTAAGATAAATATTTACCCCATAAGCTTGAGAGGATGCATCACAGAAACCTATCAAATCAAGCTTCCTAAAATTAGTACATATCGCATGTCTAGGGATTTTAAGAGAATTTAAAGTAGATAAATCGTCTCTTAGTTTAATCTAATTCTAAAGGCAATGATTCATCCCATCCTATTTTTTCCAACCAGAGCTTTTGTAGTAAAGTTTTTGTCAATATGACACAAGGTCCAATCAATCAAAGAGGGTCAAAAAATTTTGAAATTTCTGAGAGTATTACTCTTTTCGTTACTTTCTTGCGGTCAATGGAAAGTTTAGTAGAAAACTTTAAGATATCCTGTTCAAATTGCCAAAACAATCCAAGTGTCTTATTTTCAGTTTTCTCTCCAAAACAAACTTTATCCCTAACCTCTATTCCATCCAATACATTAAGTACATTTGAATCATTTGATACCCACTTACGAAGTTCCATCCCTCCAGCTTTCAAAATTAGAGAAGTTTGGCAACAGAGCTCTATAGCCTCCTTAGCTGACTGAGCCCCAGTCAGCAGGTCATCTATGTAAAAATCTCTCAGTATAGCCTGTGAAGCCTTAGAATATGTGGCACAAGCCTCAATACCCAACTGTTGCAAACTCCTTACCGCTAAGTATGGAGCAGATCGTGTTCTATATGTAACCGTGTTAAGGGTATAATCTACTAATGGGTCTGTTGGTGAAAATCTCCAAATTATCTTATGCAATGACCTCTGAGATGGATCCACCCATAATATTCTGTACATCTTAGCTACATCACCACATACAGCCACTACGTGTTCTCTAAATCTAAGAAGACCTAAAAATAAATCATCCTGTAGTCTCGGGCGAATATACTGGATGTCATTGAATGATATTCCAGAATCTGTTTTTGCCGAACCATCAAAAACAACTCTAAGTTTGGTAGTTTCTGAATTTTCATTCAAAACACCATGATGTGGAAAATAGTAATTTATCTCTTAATCCCCTGCTGCATCAACCGCAGACATATGACCTAAATCTAAATATTCCTGCATAAATTGAATGTACGGTCTCTCAACTGAGGATTTTTCTCCAACTTTTCCTCTAGTGCAAAAAATCTCCGTAGTGCTGCGCCTCTGGAATTCCCCAATTTTGACAAAGGTTCCTTTAGTGGAACTGTAACAACAAATTTTCCATCATTAGCTCTCTTGGTTGTTTCTTTAAAAATATTTTCACACTCCAAATCCTCATTAGAAACAATCTGTCTCTCATCAGAAATCTCTTCTAATTTCCAAAATCTTTCTACTTGTTTCATAAGATTTATATTACACTGTACCCTATTTTTAACTTTTTTCTTAGACCATATTGAGCCAGCTACAATCCAACCCAATCTAGTTTTTTGCAAAGTAGGTAAATAGTTACCTAATTTTATTTGGCCCACACAGAGTAATTCATAAAACAAATCTACACCAAGAAGCAGATCAACTTTATTTGATTTAAAGAAACCAGGATCAGCTAATACTATTTTGTCAGGAATATTCAAATGGGTTATTTCAATTTTATGACTAGGTATATTCCCACAAATTTTTGGTACTACAAGACAAGAAATCTTTTTACTAAAATTAACTAACAGTGAGTTAATTTCCACAAAACATCTATTCATGATGTTTGCAGATTGTTGATTTATTCCAACTATTTCTGTATTGACTTTTTTCAGCTCTAAACCTAAAAATTCTACTAATTCAGTGGTAATAAGGTTGGGTTGACTGCCATTATCCAATAAAACTCTACAAACATGTAACGAACCATCTTTAGCTACTACCTGAAGTAATGCAGTAGACAACAGTATATCTCCTGTCACTTGATCACCATTATCTAAAAATAAAGATGTTACCTGATCCTGTTAACTGGAAGCCTGAGAAACTTGCGCATTATTATCAGAATTATTTTGAATGCAATTTGCCTCGGTTATTTCATTATTTCTTAATGCGGTTCCATTTCCACTCAAATCTTTCTTCTCATTTTGTTCATGATGAAGAAGAGTATGATGTTTTGATCCACATTTCAAACAGTTGCTGTGACTGCATTGTCTTCTAGTATGATTTCTACCAAAACAGTTTAAACATAAACCTAATTGCTTCACCACATCATACCTAGAGTAAGTATTCAGTTTCAAAAATTTAGTGCACTTTTGTCATTTCATTTTCTTTTCTGTTGCGTTCTATAGTTTTCAAAGAAGATACCCTATTAATTAAGAACGAATTAAAGTCATCCAAGGATGCCAATAATCCGCGAGGTTTAGCCTCTTCCCATTTGATAAAAGTGGCTTGATCTAATTTTTAACTCATCAAATGTATTATTAGAGGGTCCCAGTTTTCAGTAGAAACGTTAAGCTTGTCTAATGCTACCAGTGTTTCTAAAATGACATCATACATATTTCGTAACGGCTCCCCTGATTCGTGAGACAATGGTGGAAATGATATTAAAGCATTTAAATGGTGATCAACCAGCATAGGAGGATCGTCATATCTATCGCACAATAATTGCCAAACTATTTCATAATTTTCACCGGTTGTTTTACGTTTTTGAACTACCTTTTGGGCTTCCTCCTGTAAAGCTTTCTTCAAAAAATGAAATTTTTCTACATTGCTTATTTGATCATTACTGTTAATAAGAGAATCAAAAGTTTCTTTAAATTCGAGCCAATTTTCTACCTCTCCATCGAAGGTAGGAATTGGTATTGAAGGTAGCTTAACAGATCTCTCTATGGGAAACTCACGCACATTACAAGCCTTATCGCCTTGTGCACTGGAATGATCATCTTTATCATTTGATTCTACTCTACTTTCAAATAAAATCTCTTTAGCTTTAGCTATAAAATTGAAAAATGAGTCTTCAAAGGTTCCTCTTTCATCTAAAATACCTTGTACACCTTTATCCGCCATTATCTCTAAAATTTGAAATTGTATATCATCAAATTCATCTAATAATTTTTCAGCTTTAATTAACCTTTCTTTTAACCTAATAATTTTCGATTTATCAAAATTATCTAAGTATCTCCCAAAATGAGTTAATTTACTTTTAATGGAACCTTTCTTTCTATTTAAATCTTTTAATTTAGCATCCATGTTAATTTTTTAGATGATCACCCAGTACTCACACAAATTAAGTTGATAAAGATATAAAACCACGCAATAAATGACAAATAGTAAACAAAGACACCTCACCAAGCTTAGGTCTTCTTCAGTTTGATAAATCAGCCTGTTGAAATAGGATTCGGGACAAAATCAGCAAACAATGATCCACATTTTAACCTTTTCTTACACTGTATGCAATCAACCACAATTAACTTCCAATTATTACTATCCGGCTCGAAGGACCACTATGTTGGGATAATTCTAAATTCCCAGATATTTTCATTCCAGAACTAAAGCGGTTGTTTCTATATATTTTAATTGATTATAACGTTTACAAAAACCAACGAATCTTACATTATTATAAAACATTATGTCATGTCGACATTTTAGCAAAAAAAATAAAACCTTGATCTCCCTCTGTCTAGTCAACAAGTTTATAACTAAAACACTCGATATGTGCACTTCGAACAAAGAACCCAAAATATTCATTAATTATTAACAGATTTTTTTAAATGTGTTTTGGCTGTAAACCCGTTGGAATTAAAAAAATACAAAAAAAAACAATTCGTTCTATTACTTTAATATAAGACTAGCAAGGAATAGTATTGTGATTTGAGAATATTGGTCTATTGCGCTCAAACAATCGAAGAGCTATTTTGCTGCTCTGCAGAGTTCGGGCGAATACGACAAACATTATTGTGTCGAATTTCGCCATATTTTTGCTCTAGAAAAAATTTTTAACTTTACTTTCATGCAATTTTACATGGTTTTCTATTGAAAAAAAATTAAGTGATTTCTTAAAACCCCCCCTTCACCCCCAAGTGAGATTTGGAAAGATTTTTCTTGACCCCCTCCCCCCCTCGAACACCTCACGTAATTAATGGACGCCCCCTAAGGTCAATGTAGCCAACATAATAAAATAAAATGATCAAAATGACATATGGAATGGGGGTTACTGAAAGGGTTCACCTATTAACTTAATTTTTCAGTTTTTCAGATGTAAACCATGTTTTATGCAATATATCTTGTACCCGAATGATAAAAACATGGAGGCTATACAAGGAGATCGAACTCAAAATCGTCAATCTAAGCAGTTTGTTTTTTCACCGCGGCGTCGCGCATTGTTCCTAAGATACCATTTTAAAACTGTCACGACAATAACCTTACTTTTTATATTTTACCAATTTGACAGTAGGCGAATTGTAAACATTCCTTGTGAATTATAAAAACTAGAAAATTACAATTGTTGAAAATTGATAATGTTGTTGAAATTTATTGCAATAGTGGTTGATAGTGCAGATTATTTAAAAGGAAGACGTGAATTGAATTTAATTTAAGTAAACCAGAGTTTTTTCAGTTACCAAAAATAATAAGAAATATTCAAAGATAAAAATAAAGTAGGAAAGGAAATATTTATTATGATAGACTTAAATTATATACCTTACTTGTGAGAAGTCTAGAAAAAGCACAATTGCATACAAAATACTTTACTTTTGCTAATGACATTATTATGTTCTATACAAGTAGGTACAATTTAAGAGAACTGGAAGAAAAAAGGTGAACAAAGATTTGAAGAAAAACCAGATATGATTGATGAGGAATAAAATGTAATACTAATTTGAAAATATTACTGGCATGTTCTTTACACAAAAAAAAGAATTCAATTGATATTCAGATAAAAATAGGAAATGAAAATATAAATAAGGTGAGAACATACATTGAAGCTAATATAGACATCAAATAGAATAAAATTTATGTTTGCCAAATATTGGTGCACTTTACCAATGTAGGGATTACTAAAACCATAAGACATTGAAACTAATCGGTGACACTTATTTCTTACCAATCTTCAGCTACCTAATTCCAGGGTGGCACACTTGTAGTATAACATTCATAGATAAAACACAGAGGATTCAAAATAGTGTAGACAATGTTTTGTGCAAGTTCAGTTACAGAACGTCCACAGTTATATATTTTGTGTACGTACTTATGTATTTTACTAATTGTGACTTTCCACTGTTTGCTTTATTAGGAAATAAACTTTTGTAAATTGCAATTTTTGTATTGTTAAAATAAAGTTCTTAAAAAAAAGTATTTTCTTATATGATACGGATTTATTTAAATATATTTTGTATTGAAAACCTGTGCATGAACTGATGTCATTAGTAAGTTGTGCCTATCGATTGAAACTATATTGTATTTTTTATTGTTATTGAACAGATTGAAGATTATGCATTGAGTTTTAAGGCTTTGGGCTTCATCCTACACATGTTAAACCATTTCAGTATTCTGTTATAAGTTTTTGTAGCTTATTTACTGTTATTTTGAGAATATTATGACTGATCAAAGCGATGTCATCTATATACTGCAATATGTATGCAAATTTAAATGTTCTGTTGCTAAATCATAGTTGTAACAAGATAGATAGATTGTAGAGCAAATAGGACAGTGAGGAACACTGGAGAAGTCCTTAAATGTTTGGAATAAAACTGTAATTCACTTTTACTTGTGGTGTTCTATCACTAAGGTAGTTTTCAAGATTAAAAGCAAGTATTTAGAACACATCATTTCATATAGTTTGTAGAATATACCACAGCTCCAAACACCATCAAAAGCTTCAGTAATGCCTAGAAAAATAGCAGCACTATGTTTTCATCATAGACTAGAGGTTTGTATATTTGATGTCAGGTTCGAAAGTGTGCATAGTTGAGCATCTGGTATCAAGATATAGATGTATTTTCTGATATCCTTCAATTAATTTTTTTTGCAAGAGTACTCGTAATCCTATAAAGCCTAATGGTAAATTGAGCAGTAAATATGAAGTAATCTAATTACCTTATTTTAACTTCAACAATTCACTTATTACTCATAATACCTAAGCTGGATAGGTATAACAGGCAATAGGATAGGTAGGTATCAAGTTAGAGACAAAATACTGATTGTATCTTTGAACAATGTTTAATGATCGAATGATTGTACACTTTATATTTAGGTAAAATAAGTTATATAGTGTGTAGTAAATTACTTCTCGTGCAACTCTCTGTATATTCAATATTTTCATAATTTCTTCTTGTAAAGGCTTGACCAGTTCGGAAGCAATCATCTTTTCGTTCATTTCATGGAAAATAACCTAAAATATTAGATATTATTAATTCTGTAATTGTTTAATCACTTCTTATTAATAGGACCAAATTTGTGTGTTATTTAGAGCTTTTGACTACTGCCCATTTATCTATACATACTTTCTATGTTTTCAAACTGTATTTCTGCTAGTTGCAATTCTCAATTATTCGAAGGCCATTTAATATAGTACATTTGAAATGGCACATTTCCTCCAAGCATTTCAAGTGATTTTTCCTTTTTTTTCCTCCGTTTTTTCATATTTTTGTGTACTTAGCTAGTATCTTTTACTATATAGGAAGCCAGATTCTGAAAAACTTTATACATATTGTAAACATATCTCTTTATTCATCTTCAATTTATTTTTTATAATTGGGCAATCCAACTTGTGAACTTGGTTCTAGAATATACTTACTTGCACGTAGAGTGTCTTCTTTATTCTTCAAATTTCTCTTTTAAAGATATACTCATTCTAACTGTGCTGGACCTTTAAATGTGTTATAAAATTCCATACTGGAGAGAAGACATGATAGTAGATGTTCGTATATTTCATCACGTAAAAACATGAATACATTCAGCAGCACAGAGTGGAACTGATTATTTTACCTCCAAACGATTACAATTTTCGATATTTTTAAAAACGTTGGACAAAATACGGATTTCTTATTCACAATATTTTCCATTTCTGTGACCTAACCTCACTTACATCACACGTGAACAGCGAACTGTCAAAGAAGCTAGCAACCAATAAAACATCATGAACTCGAGTTTTATGATTGGCTGCCGTCAGATTTTTTGGTATCGCAACTTATGTGGTGCCCTCTATAATGACCAGAAATTGGAATACATGGAGTTCGATCTCCTTATAGCCTCCATGGATAAAAAGCTCGTTTTAATTTAGGGTGTTTTGCTTTCCAATGTTTATCACAAATAATGTCACAGGTAACTGTCAAAATTGTCAGTGCAAGCAACATAGGCGTAGCTTTAGCTTGGTATATATTTGTTTTGTTTGTTTTAAATTTTCAAAATTATAATACACTGGAAAGACATATTTACAAACGTAAGCCGTAAGCCTTAAGAAGCAAAATTCCTTATCTTAAAACGAGCTTTTTATATTTTGGGTACAATATATATTATATTAAACATTGAGTATATATGAAAAAATCAAAAAGTAACTTAAATGGTGACCCCTTTCAGTGACCCCCATTTCATATGTCATTTTGATCATTTTATTTTATTGTGTTGTTTACATTGACCTTATATAGAACTCTTCCATTGCAGAAGCGACGAACACGTGCTTCCTTTATCTCATAGGTTCATTTAAACTTTTAACCACCTCGATTATTCATAATATTATGTATTAAAATGGATTTATCGATTACCTACCTGAGTATGTTACATTCAATTTACTGATTTTAATTTTTAGGAAAAATTTTGTCCAAAATCGATTGCAGAAGCTAAAACACGTGTTCCTCACCCTTGTCGAGTTTTTCCTTTGATCAGCATACCTATGAATTGATGTTGGACAAACTTTACTTATTTTCAAGTGATTAACAAGTTTTAAATATTTTACCGAAATAGTAGATATCGAATAATATGGTTTTATACTATAAAAGCCTTACAAATAAGTTTTGAAAATATTTTCAAAAACAGAGATCGTTTACAAAGAAGCAACAACTACTTCCCGGGCTATATGCCCCGACATACATTGAATTACACTTCTAAGTTAAGCGGGGTCGGTATAATCTACAAGATTTAACTAAATACGGCAAACTGTAATAATCTTATGATATTACAAACAGACGTTTGTGTCAATTAGAATTTTGGTTTGCGGTTGGAGGTGAAGATGTCGCTGTTATCACAACGTTAACAATTCCGTAACTCGAGACCTATATTTATCAATCGTGATCTCAGCATCGTCTTCAGTCCGTGATTAAGCTCACGGAGCTCTCAGACGGAGAATATCTACCTTGTACTGATGAGGCGCAAATACGCCGAATAGTGATGAGCAAAGCAAGACCAAGACCAAGACTTGGATATTCTTGGTCTTGCTCAAATATGTCCGATCTTGGTCTTGTGTATCCAGTCTTGGTCTGGGTCACTTTATTTGTCTTATTTTTTTTTTAAAGATGGTCATAATTATAAATTCAAAATAATTTGAAATTGATTATTAACTAACAAAATACTTTATTTTATTAAAATGTGAAAAAATATCAAACAACATAAAATTTGAGAAATCACAATTATTTTTTCACTTTTGTGTGTTTGGTCTTGGTCTTGTTCTTGTTCATTCGGTCTTAGTCTTGGTCTTGCTAGTCTAATGATAATCTTGGTCTTGGTATTGCTTTTTCGCAAGACCAAAACCGAAACTGCAAGACCAAGACCAATTTTGCTCATCACTAACGCCGAAACCGGTCTACAAGTGATATTGCCCCTTTTCTAATTGCAAACCAGAATGGTTGGTTAAATCTTGTGGAGCATACCGATCTCGTTTAACTTATAGTTTGGCAAACATAACCGAAGCTGTGAAAGGAATGCGGTCGAAAACATTCGATATTGCCACGTTTAACTATGAAAAAGCTAAAGTGCTAAGTATGTAGTGATAAGAATCAGAAAATTAACAATATGTCAATAATGATTAAACGTTAGTTCTTCAATGTGCTTGTTTCATTGTATTTTGTCTATTAACATTATTTTTGCAATTTCTGAATATTAAAAGATGAACACTTTTCCAAATATGTTATGGGTTTTATTCAAGCCGGCAACGTCGTGCGAAAATCATAATTACAACGCCTTCCGGTCTCACTCAATTGGTGAATATTTATCGAACCGACGTTGCTAGGTAACCACCTGACTTCCTATTGGCAAGCGCGTGCGTGTGTTCTTCCCTGTCACTTCGACAATATTCTGATATTGATTATCCAGTGGCGTTTATAATGTCAGTATTCACCTTCGTATTTTCAGTTTTACGTATTCATATTGAATTCAAGTATGATTTTTAACATTATTTGTATTTAACAAATAGGTACCGTGTTTTGAAAAATATCTTACCTTTAAAGCAAAGCGTAAATCAGTTTCTATATATAATTATTATGTAATAACTATTATTATTTTTAATACTTTTATAAAATAGGTACCGTACGCCATTGGTACGTTTATGACAGATATCGGCCATGTTTCCTTGCCAAACTGTAGAAGTGTAATTCTATGTCTGTCAGGCATATAGCCCGAGAAGTAGTTGTTTTTTCTTAGTTGAACGGTCACGTTTTTGAAAATATTTTCAAAACTTTTTTAAGGCGTTATATAATAGTATATAGTAGTTTGTGCAACTAGTGTGGATATGATGGCCATATCGCACGAGGACGAAGGCGGAGTGCTCAATCGTCCGAGAGCGATATGGACAATCCACACGAGTCGAACAGTATATTTTTTCTACGACCCACTTAAGAAAAAATCTATAAAATAAACATTTTATTAAACTATAATATAACTTCAAATTAAAAATTTTTAATAATTTTACTGTTATTATTACTTTATTATTATTTAAAAATAAAATTAGAATTTAAAGAAAATTTCCCAACGGGGAATCGAACTACTCTGATCTACCGCGTGAGAGGCTGGGATACTTACCACTGGACTACCGATGAATATACTAATCATCTATCTATACCGTCAAATGTATTACTTACATAAAAACTGACGTTTGTGAGGAGTACCCTTAAATATTCATTTTATTCTGTTTCTATACGTTATACGTCTCCTTTGCGGCTAAGCGAATATCTGGTGGAAAATTATTTATTGATTCATCACTGGAATCACTCATTTTTACAAATATTTTTCTTAAAAACTATAGAAATATTTTGACAAGTTATTTTGACGTTTCTATGAAATTGAAAAAAGATTAGTTGGCAAATGCTGATTGGTGGATTTCATATACGTTCTAGGACTGTAACTGTAATAATCTATGAATGTTCACTTCTAACGAAAACTATTTTTAGGAATATTTTTCCACTTGGCTTGCCAGATCAATTTTCGTTCATTTCGACATTTCGAACTAGAAAACCTCCAAATTCTATTTGGCACATAATAAGAGTGACAGATCTGGAATTTAAGCCGCAATTTTTAATTACCTTAAATCCAAGAAATCAATCGATCGATTTTTCAATTACAAACTATGAAGGACAACTACAGACCATCAATTTCAACAATACAAGAGTAAGTACGATTTCTAGTTTATTACAGCTTTGTCTTCTTCGATTATAAGGTCCTGTGGCGCAACGGATAACGCGTCTGACTACGGATCAGAAGATTCCAGGTTCGAATCCTGGCAGGATCGAATTATTTTATTTTATTTTTTTCTTAATAGGTATTTGACAAAAATTGGCATAAGATTCATTTCGGTGTTTCGAGAGATTCTGTTCTTTTATATGTGGATTGTCAGAGAATATCACAGGAAACTCTAGAGCCGAGAGGACCCATTGATATAAATGGACAATTGTCTGTATCGAAGTATGAAAATAGTTCAGAAACTGTACCGGTACGTATTTTTCTATTATTGTTCTAGTATTGGTATACAGTGTTGGGCAAAAGTGTGCAAACAAGTAAAAATTTCTAGAATTGTTAGAAATTCAATTCAATTCGTACACTATCTTAAAATTTGTTATAAAATACCCTCTATATTTTTTATTTAAATGAAACATTACTTATTACTTTTAGTAAATTTCTCTATATCTCTCCAGTCATAACCCTTATAAAAAATACTCCAGTGGTTAAAAGTCGGGAGATCAAGTAGGCCATTGAATAGAACCTATAAATACAGTGAGGACATAAAGTCCGTCCCCCCTTGTAACTTTTGAACCGTTGGGTATATAGTGATAATATATGACCCCATTCTGCATTTTTAACACATCAATGACATCTCTGAATGTCAAAGTGACAGCTGGGCTGACTTTTGGAATATTTTTTAAATTGAAATGGGGGTCGAGTAATACCTCATTTTGAAGGTCTTTTTATCCTCAATACATTCCCTAGATTTGAACACATGAGATTCAATAGTAGTAATACCTACTAGGTGTCATTGTTAATTGAGGTTGTCATGTTTTTCAATACATGCATTTAGGTTTGACAGTAAAAAGAAATTAGCATCAATGACATCTCTGAATGTCAAAGTGACAGCTGGGCTGACATTTGGAATATTTTTTAAATTGAAATGGGGGTCGAGTAATACCTCATTTTGAAGGTCTTTTTATCCTCAATACATTCCCTAGATTTGAACACATGAGATTCAATAGTAGTACTACCTACTAGGTGTCATTGTTAATTGAGGTTGTCATGTTTTGAAATACATGCATTTAGGTTTGACAGTAAAAAGAAATTAGCATCAATGACATCTCTGAATGTCAAAGTGACAGCTGGGCTGACATTTGGAATATTTTTTAAATTGAAATGGGGGTCGAGTAATACCTCATTTTGAAGGTCTTTTTATCCTCAATACATTCCCTAGATTTGAACACATGAGATTCAATAGTAGTACTACCTACTAGGTGTCATTGTTAATTGAGGCTGTCATGTTTTTCAATACATGCATTCAGGTTTGACAGTAAAAAGAAATTAGCATCAATGTCATCTCTGAATGTCAAAGTGACAGCTGGGCTGACATTTGGAATATTTTTTAAATTGAAATGGGGGTCGAGTAATACCTCATTTTGAAGGTCTTTTTATCCTCAATACATTCCCTAGATTTGAACACATGAGATTCAATAGTAGTACTACCTACTAGGTATCATTGTTAATTGAGGTTGTAATGTTTTTTAATACATGCATTTAGGTTTGACAGTAAAAAGAAATTAGCATCAATGTCATCTCTGAATGTCAAAGTGACAGCTGGGCTGACATTTGGAATATTTTTTAAATTGAAATAGGGGTCGAGTAATACCTCATTTTGAAGGTCTTTTTATCCTCAATACATTCCCTAGATTTGAACACATGAGATTCAATAGTAGTACTACCTACTAGGTGTCATTGTTAATTGAGGTTGTCATGTTTTTCAATACATGCATTTAGGTTTGACAGTAAAAAGAAATTAGCATCAATGTCATCTCTGAATGTCAAAGTGACAGCTGGGCTGACATTTGGAATATTTTTTAAATTGAAATGGGGGTCGAGTAATACCTCATTTTGAAGGTCTTTTTATCCTCAATACATTCCCTAGATTTGAACACATGAGATTCAATAGTAGTACTACCTATTAGGTGTCATTGTTAATTGAGGTTGTAATGTTTTTCAATACATGCATTCAGGTTTGACAGTAAAAAGAAATTAGCATCAATGACATCTCTGAATGTCAAAGTGACAGCTGGGCTGACATTTGGAATATTTTTTAAATTGAAATGGGGGTCGAGTAATACCTCATTTTGAAGGTCTTTTTATCCTCAATACATTCCCTAGATTTGAACACATGAGATTCAATAGTAGTACTACCTACTAGGTGTCATTGTTAATTGAGGTTGTCATGTTTTTTAATACATGCATTTAGGTTTGACAGTAAAAAGAAATTAGCATCAATGACATCTCTGAATGTCAAAGTGACAGCTGGGCTGACATTTGGAATATTTTTTAAATTGAAATGGGGGTCGAGTAATACCTCATTTTGAAGGTCTTTTTATCCTCAATACATTCCCTAGATTTGAACACATGAGATTCAATAGTAGTACTACCTACTAGGTGTCATTGTTAATTGAGGTTGTCATGTTTTTCAATACATGCATTTAGGTTTGACAGTAAAAAGAAATTAGCATCAATGTCATCTCTGAATGTCAAAGTGACAGCTGGGCTGACATTTGGAATATTTTTTAAATTGAAATGGGGGTCGAGTAATACCTCATTTTGAAGGTCTTTTTATCCTCAATACATTCCCTAGATTTGAAAACATGAGATTCAATAGTAGTACTACCTACTAGGTGTCATTGTTAATTGAGGTTGTCATGTATTTCAATACATGCATTTAGGTTTGACAGTAAAAAGAAATTAGCATCAATGACATCTCTGAATGTCAAAGTGACAGCTGGGCTGACATTTGGAATATTTTTTAAAGTGAAATGGGGGTCGAGTAATACCTCATTTTGAAGGTCTTTTTATCCTCAATACATTCCCTAGATTTGAACACATGAGATTCAATAGTAGTACTACCTACTAGGTGTCATTGTTAATTGAGGTTGTAATGTTTTTAAATACATGCATTTAGGTTTGACAGTAAAAAGAAATTAGCATCAATGACATCTCTGAATGTCAAAGTGACATCTGGGCTGACATTTGGAATATTTTTTAAATTGAAATGGGGGTCGAGTAATACCTCATTTTGAAGGTCTTTTTATCCTCAATACATTCCCTAGATTTGAACACATGAGATTCAATAGTAGTACTACCTACTAGGTGTCATTGTTAATTGAGGTTGTAATGTTTTTTAATACATGCACTTAGGTTTGACAGTAAAAAGAAATTAGCATCAATGTCATCTCTGAATGTCAAAGTGACAGCTGGGCTGACATTTGGAATATTTTTTAAATTGAAATGGGGGTCGAGTAATACCTCATTTTGAAGGTCTTTTTATCCTCAATACATTCCCTAGATTTGAAAACATGAGATTCAATAGTAGTACTACCTACTAGGTGTCATTGTTAATTGAGGTTGTAATGTTTTTTAATACATGCACTTAGGTTTGACAGTAAAAAGAAATTAGCATCAATGACATCTCTGAATGTCAAAGTGACAGCTGGGCTGACATTTGGAATATTTTTTAAATTGAAATGGGGGTCTAGTAATACCTCATTTTGTAGGTCTTTTTATCCTCAATACATTCCCTGGATTTGAACACATGAGATTCAATGGTAGTACTACCTACTAGGTGTCATTGTTAATTGAGGTTGTCATGTTTTTAAATACATGCAATTAGGTTTGACAGTAAAAAGAAATTAGCATCAATGACATCTCTGAATGTCAAAGTGACAGCTGGGCTGACATTTGGAATATTTTTTAAATTGAAATGGGGGTCGAGTAATACCTCATTTTGAAGGTCTTTTTATCCTCAATACATTCCCTAGATTTGAACACATGAGATTCAATAGTAGTACTACCTACTAGGTGTCATTGTTAATTGAGGTTGTAATGTTTTTTAATACATGCATTTAGGTTTGACAGTAAAAAGAAATTAGCATCAATGACATCTCTGAATGTCAAAGTGACAGCTGGGCTGACATTTGGAATATTTTTTAAATTGAAATGGGGGTCGAGTAATACCTCATTTTGAAGGTCTTTTTATCCTCAATACATTCCCTAGATTTGAACACATGAGATTCAATAGTAGTACTACCTACTAGGTGTCATTGTTAATTGAGGTTGTAATGTTTTTTAATACATGCATTTAGGTTTGACAGTAAAAAGAAATTAGCATCAATGACATCTCTGAATGTCAAAGTGACAGCTGGGCTGACATTTGGAATATTTTTTAAAGTGAAATGGGGGTCGAGTAATACCTCATTTTGAAGGTCTTTTTATCCTCAATACATTCCCTAGATTTAAACACATGAGATTCAATAGTAGTACTACCTACTAGGTGTCATTGTTAATTGAGGTTGTCATGTTTTTCAATACATGCATTTAGGTTTGACAGTAAAAAGAAATTAGCATCAATGACATCTCTGAATGTCAAAGTGACAGCTGGGCTGACATTTGGAATATTTTTTAAATTGAAATGGGGGTCGAGTAATACCTCATTTTGAAGGTCTTTTTATCCTCAATACATTCCCTAGATTTGAACACATGAGATTCAATAGTAGTACTACCTACTAGGTGTCATTGTTAATTGAGGTTGTCATGTTTTGAAATACATGCATTTAGGTTTGACAGTAAAAAGAAATTAGCATCAATGACATCTCTGAATGTCAAAGTGACAGCTGGGCTGACATTTGGAATATTTTTTGAATTGAAATGGGGGTCGAGTAATACCTCATTTTGAAGGTCTTTTTATCCTCAATACATTCCCTAGATTTGAACACATGAGATTCAATAGTAGTACTACCTACTAGGTGTCATTGTTAATTGAGGTTGTCATGTTTTTAAATACATGCATTTAGGTTTGACAGTAAAAAGAAATTAGCATCAATGACATCTCTGAATGTCAAAGTGACAGCTGGGCTGACATTTGGAATATTTTTTAAATTGAAATGGGGGTCGAGTAATACCTCATTTTGAAGGTCTTTTTATCCTCAATACATTCCCTAGATTTGAACACATGAGATTCAATAGTAGTACTACCTACTAGGTGTCATTGTTAATTGAGGTTGTCATGTTTTTCAATACATGCATTTAGGTTTGACAGTAAAAAGAAATTAGCATCAATGACATCTCTGAATGTCAAAGTGACAGCTGGGCTGACATTTGGAATATTTTTTAAATTGAAATGGGGGTCGAGTAATACCTCATTTTGAAGGTCTTTTTATCCTCAATACATTCCCTAGATTTGAAAACATGAGATTCAATAGTAGTACTACCTACTAGGTGTCATTGTTAATTGAGGTTGTCATGTTTTTAAATACATGCATTTAGGTTTGACAGTAAAAAGAAATTAGCATCAATGACATCTCTGAATGTCAAAGTGACAGCTGGGCTGACATTTGGAATATTTTTTAAATTGAAATGGGGGTCGAGTAATACCTCATTTTGAAGGTCTTTTTATCCTCAATACATTTCCTAGATTTGAACACATGAGATTCAATAGTAGTACTACCTACTAGGTGTCATTGTTAATTGAGGTTGTCATGTTTTTTAATACATGCATTTAGGTTTGACAGTAAATAGAAATTAGCATTCTGCTGTTCGTATGTTCAATGAACGTTATCCTGAACGCCAAATATGCAGAAAATTTTTTCGTAAGTTAATTTCAAATTTACAAGAAACTGCTTCGTTAAAAGGTCTGAGCGGTCAAAAATTGGTGAAGATGTAAAAGTCCAATTTTAGCTGAAATGGTTGGTAATCCCTTACAGCCATCGAAGCACGTGGCCGAGGCATGCAATATTTCTCGTACTTCTGTCAAAAATATTTTAAAATGCCATAAATTTCATACATACAAAATCAAAATTATGCATGAATTGACAGAAGATGATCCTTATAAACGACTCGAATTTTGCGGGATTATGTCAGGAAGAATCAAAGGGAATCAAAACTATTTGCGGAATATCTGTTTTTGTGACGAAAGTACTTTTTTTTAAACGGAAGAGTTAATACTCAAAACTGTAGGTACTGGAGTGATGAAAACCCCAAATTTTTTCTGGAAGGGTCACACACAGTTTCCCCAGAAACTTAATGTACTTTAATAAGTAAATTTTTCTGTTTTATGAGTAGACTAAGCATCTACCACCTATTGCTCATTAACTATTTTCGAAAATATATTAATGTACAGGGTACTTTATATTTTACAATCTTAAGGAATTTCAGATATATTTACTTGATACCATACATTTACCTATCACTGTATAAATCAACTAATTGAATTTGTAAATAATTGTCGGATTATCTGCGTGTTTTAACAACATTTGGTGGAGAGTTATTCGATTAAAAGATGAGAAAGAGAGTAATTTTAAAATTAAAATTATCTACCTGAGTAGCTTTCAAAGTCTAACATATTTTTATTCTCCAATTACCTCTTTAATATTGTACAAATCGAATGAAATAATTAGGAAATTGATAGTTTAAAATATTGCATACTTAAACTAGACAACCCATAATAACTCCTAAATGTAACTTCATTTATAACTTCAAAATTAACACAAATTTTAAATTCGAGCCAACTTATTTGAAAAACGAAGTTTTCAGCAGTTGACATTTTGTTTCTGAACACTTTTTTCATTTTTGGATCATATTGAATATAACTATAAGTAGAATAACAGTAGGGAAGTTTTAACATTATATATTTTTTCTACTCCTATACTATAAGTTGTTAATTAAATGCCAATTTTCAGTTTCATAATGATACTCATTATAACACTGATTTTCATTATGTAACTGAAAAATAGACCAATAGAAATCAAGATTTTTAAATAACCAAGTAGGCAGACCCAATATTTTCAGTAGAATGTTTGACAGTTTCTAAGAGATTCGTGTTTTATGACAGTTTCAATCTTTCAAAAAGGTATATACCTTCCACTTTTCAAAAGAAATGTCGAGCGACGAAGAGTTTTCATACACACCAAGAGAAGTCTAAAAAAAGCAATGTTGTTGAATTCAAATTCAAATTTCTTGTTCGTAGAAAAAGTAGTGTATGCAACTCTCGTGTAATGGTTATTAATACACTCGCATTAACCATACGAATTTAACAAACTGTTTCCATACACTTGATTTTGATTTTTTCCAAATTATGGTGTGAAATTTTCTTTCCGAATAGGTACCACGCAAGCTTAAATTATTCCTGGAAATTTTCTTGAGGGCACGAATATTTTAAGAAAATTTCCGGAAATAATTTAAGCTCTTGTGATTTTATAAGTGAAAACTATTGGGACATAAGCTAGGGGCGGATTATTTGGGCCAAAACATGGGGATAGTATCAAACATGCCCAAATGAAGAATTGCTGTGGATAAAGATACAGGGATTGAATTTTAAATTTTTGCTAATAATTTCACAGTATATTTATCAACTGTTATTAAAATCGACACAGGGGCATCAACTGGTAATATTTTCTGACGAAACATTTCGATTATTTTGTTAATAATGTTCTACGTGGCATCCTCCGACTTCAATGCATTTTCTAATTGTTTTAATAAAGTTCTTTGGGACTTTAAAGAAAATATTTGTAGCATGTCCATCGTCCTGTTTCGACTTTTAAATTTATATTGAAAATATTTCTCCAATTCCCGCTCGTCGTCTCATTAGCCACTTCCAATACACAACCCTGACGATAAGACAATTGATATCTGTCAACGGCCGCCTCCATTTTGCCTTCGAAGTTCCTTCGCCCGCCACGAGCAAAGCTCCTTTTCGCTATCGACTTTCTTCGAGGCAAGACCTACCTTTTTATCTTCTATATATTTTTTATCTACATTGCTGTGGTCAACTTTTTTTTAATTAATATGTTAATTTCTACTTTTTCACTTTAGTTTCCTTTTTATTAAAATTCATTTTTGTTCTTCCGTCGACGTCTAAAAGGTAGTGGCGCCCTAAATATTCTTATAGGCTGACAACCCTCTGGCATACCTAGTACATGCAGTAGAACCACCCTTGAGAAGAGTCTCATGTCGGCATATGTATCGAGTGGCCACTCTAGCCCCCAAGTAATTAATAATGAAAAAAAAACTCAAGTTTAATGCAGAGTATCTTTTTCCACTGCAATATTTTATCGAGGCATATTTGATACTATCGCCACATTTTGGTCCAAATAATCCGCCCTTAGCCTATGTCCTAATAGTTATGTATCACCCTGTATACAGGCTGATCATATTGAAGGGTACCAACATTGCAGTTTTGGAATCCGTAAAAGTTACCAGATGGAAAATGGAAAATGATGAGAGATTAAATGAGAGTAGAGTTGCTTTTTTAGGGGACCAATGTAATGATACCAAAACATGTCTGAGATGTTTTTATTTTTTTTCACTTTTTCAAAAATAAACGTCACGATTATTGGGCAACTAATCGGTATTAGGCCACATTTTTTCACTATTCGGTATTCGGCCGAATACCGAATATTCGGTATTCGGCCAAATAACTGTTCGTGGCATCTCTAGCTGTTACCATTTGAAATGATCAGCATATATAAAAATCCACAAAAAAAATTACTCACATTTTACTCATTTTGTTGTCAAATAATTTTTTCTGCTTTAATGTTACACCCTGTATAAACATGACTTAGACCGTTGGAAAGCATTTTCTACGGGCTTTTTAACGACGTATCACAAGTAGGGGGTTGCCATTTCAATTTTTGTAGGTGGGGTTTAGGGGGTTGATGGGGGTGTGTTCTCTCTCATGCCATTTTAGTTCCCCCTCTCTACCCTAGGAATGATTTTGAAATCTTTTGAAATCTCTTTTCGTTCACGAGGTACAGCCCATTGTAGGTTTTAAAATGTACACCCTGTATATGAATATATGAATTCCATTATATAGTGGAATTAATTAGAAATAGTTAGTTTCATTTAAAAAAAGTAATATGAGTAGATTCCACAAAGGAAGGGTCAAAACAGTAAATTTCATTGATTAATGTATTTATTATTATAATTTTATATATTTTCATGATTTTATTCATTTATTACAATTTAAGTTTAATTTATTTGATTTATAATAAATGCATCACTTGAGGAGCGCAGTACAGTCAATTCAAAAATTTTGAATTTATTCTAAAATACAAAAATCCACATCTCAGAAAATGTCAACTTTCCTGCCGTTTCCTACTAAATTTTAACAAAAAAGTGCGATAAAGTCCTAGATATTAGGATAAAAATTGGACCGTAGTCGCCATTAAGCGTTATATTTAAAAATGAGTTTCAATGTTACAGGGTGTTTCATAACGTCGTGCCAGACCAAAGTTATATTTTGAAAAATGGAACATGGTATTTAAAAAGTTATAACTACTTTTTTATAAAAATCGTAAAAAGTTCAACGCCATGTAGGTATAATTTAAAAGGAGCTCAAGAACAATTATCAATTGCAGCAGTTACTTTTTACTTATTGTCAAAAATTATAAAAAAATCGGCGAGTCAAAATGCAAATCCATTATTTTCTCTCTTTTTTCTTTATATCACTATCGAAAAGCACTATAAATTTATTACTTTTTGAGATATTTTGATTTTTATATTCAAAGTATTGAATAAGCTTGATGGTGACTTTGATCCATCCAATTTTTATTCTAATATCTAGAAGGACATAGGAGATACTAGACCTGATCGCACTAATTAATCACCCTGTATTATACACCAAGATATAGAAGAGATTATTATCGCGAGATAATAAGTTGTAAGGCTGAGAAAAATGTTCATCACAGTGTTTTTTTACTACTACAACATTTAATCATTTTCAAAATGATACTTTTTTCATTTATTCTGTATTTGCAAAGTTCCAATTGAAAATAATTAATTGGTGACAACAAATGAATGAGAATTCAATAAATGTTATAAACCTTTCCTGTCGATTGCACTATGATTTTTAAAAATGGCGAAGATCGATGAAGATATTGTTTTTTTCAGTAAGTAATTGGTTTTTTGATGTAAGTCGGCTCTATTATTAATTAATTAATAAAAATGTTTCGCAAATTATAATACTAAAGCTCAGAATCTCTTCTCTACTGTCGTTCATTCTGCAAATATTTTGCACGTCACAAATGTCAGAAATTTCCACTTTTATCTCCTATTAGGAGAGAAATTATTAATCTTCTCGACTAGAACACAACATAAATTAATGATACCTTCTAATACTAGCAGTGGAGAAAATATTTCAACTGTTGTTACCGCTTTAAAATATTAAAATATGTACAGAAAATTTTATACAGATACGCTTATTGTTTACTGCATCGATCAAAAAGTACCACAACTATCTCATCTTAGTCTAAGAGTTTTTATAAACGATTTATTGATTCTTGAACTCTGATAAACAAAAAATAGCAACAGCACAATTGATTGATTGATTGATTGATTGATTGATTGATTGATTGATTGATTGATTGATTAGTTCGGCACCACCAGCCAGAGGTTTGGAAACCCGGCACCTCAGCCTTTTTGTGCTCTTGGTTATTCCGTTCATGTGAAGATACCAGTAGCCCTTATCAGGCTCAACAGTCTTTTCACTAGGTCCTTCTTGGAGGAATCCTCCCTTGGATACTCCAGTCCTAGGGGTCTATATCTCCAGTGCTACACATTCGAAGATAATGTTAGGGGCTGTTTCCTCCTCTTCCATGCACAACCGACAGATAGGCTCTTCCCTTTATATGCCATTATACAACCACGTGCCTCGAGACCCACTTGAGAGTTACTCTATTGTGATTTGCCAGGGTTAAACGTTTTTGTAGGCATTCCCAGACCAGTCTAGTTCTGATCTGGGGACATGCTAAAGATTTCAATGCTGCCTGACTATCTGAGAGTATGAGGATCTTTTGGCTTCTATATCCCCTTTCGATGTTCATTTGCAAACACGTGTCGATAGCGTAGATTTCTGCCTGGAATACAGATGCAAACTTTCTCAACGATGCGTTGACATTGCACCCGTGTCTGGCACCATGGAGCTCCTGTTCCTATGTCAATTTTAGATCCGTCTGTGTACCACACCACTTTCCTGACTGCATGCTTCCAACCCATCCCAGTTTAGCTGGATATGGTATGGTTGGTTCTCGTTAATTGTGGTTAGCATGTTATCATTTCTCATTTCAAGAAGCGAGTTTGTGATAACATCTGTGATTCTGGAATGACTATGGGAGTTGGTTCCTTCGTGCCAATTCCCGTTGCACTCCAGCCTTCATGCAGCCATTCTCGCTTCCACCTTAACATGCAGACTAAGAGGCGGAAGATTGAGAATGGCTTTTATTGCCGCAGTCGGGCTGCTTCTCAACGCACCCGTTATGCACAGACAGGCAAGCTTCTGAAGTCTTGATAGCTCCAGTTCGGCTTTCCTCTGATCTGTTTTTGGCCACCAAACTAAGGCTCCATAGGTAACCATGGGTCTCACCACAGTACAGTTGATAGATACTGAATGAAAACTAACATGACCATTGAATCAACAAAAAATTATTGCAATTTGCATTTAAATTACTTAAATTACTGCACATTGCAAAACCTAGAGAGGTCTGTAGTAAATTACTACATAGATAATATTTTACTTGTGTTTTGAAGAAAGGTTAATTTCACAGTAGGTATAATAATAACCTAAAACCAATGTTTCTGATCATTAATGTGAAACTGTCCAATTTTTTTCTAGCACCACTGAAATTGTCTCCCTATCAAATTTGAAAAATATCTTCTCACGTGATCACATTGTTTCTTGTGATCATTGGATTTATCTTCAACTACTTTGAAGATGAAAGTGAAATTTCTATCAAAATCAATCTGTGGACACTTGCAATATAGATTTTCGTACAAACTAATAGTTACTTGGTATGTTAAAGTATTTAAATGCATTTGAATCACATATAATATGATACACTGGCTATTTTTTATTTAAAAATGACAATCCTACTGCTTCTTTCTCGGATGCTGATCCTATCGTCAGCTACACCTCAGCCTCTTAGGCTAATTGTGTCTTCCGGGTTCAGCTTCACATTCCCTTACTCTAGTTCCCTTTACCAGTCTGTTCAGGAGCTTCACCGGCTGTTTGTTGTAGTCTTGGTCATTTCTGTCTCTTTTCCACATTGTCTGCAGAAAAGTTCTCCATCGTAGTCCCATTTTGTGTAGGTGTCCTCTCATGGATTGTGACCAGTGAGAAGACCCGTTATTGTTCTGATTTGATTCCTTCCCATCTTTACAGGGGCTACCTTTCTCTCTTTGTTTCACCCAGTCTCGTATGCGTTCTCGGATGGCAGATTTTGTAACCGTGAGTACATGATCTGTGTCAATATATGGATATGATAATCCCTTTTTGACTAGTTCAACAAGTTTTTCATCGCCCTCGATGCCACAGTGTCTCAGAACCCACACCAAAGTTGTTGTGTTCTGAGAAGACACCGAAATCTTCTCGGCATTCCCATAACAGTTTTGAAGTCACTTTTAGTTTTATAAGAGCCTTCAACGAGGCCTGGCTCTCTGTGATTTTTTTGATCCGTGCATTGCGCACTCCCTCATATTTATTTCTCTCTAACAGTGCAAGATAGCGTACATTTACCTCCTCAAATACGTTTCTAATGAGACCCTAATTTGTGATTTCCTCCCCCCATTGTATATCTGTATCTGTAGAGTAGGGATGGTGAGTTTAGGCTCACAGCATCTAGGCCACATGTGACCCATTGTAGGTCCTCCCAAGGAGTTGTCCTTCTAGGTCCTCGTCCATCCTGTCCTTTCCAGGAAGGTGGACAGGTCACTAGGAGACATCTCCTTTATATCGCAGGTGTAGGCCAAGACTCACCGAACACACACTAGGTTTTTATTGGTCATGGCCAAATATTTCTTCGACGCCAGTTTCCCAGAGTCGCCCAGGGTGATCCTGGCAAGACTGCATCCCTTGATTTCATCCCATCTCTTTAGGGATTGAGCATGGGTGTAACGTTTAGCTAGTTCCGCAATTACCGAAGTCGTCAGGCCGTAGCTGTCGCTGGTTCCTACGAGTCTTAGTCCAGCCGCTTCCCTGGCTAAAGAATCGGCAATGTGGTTACCTTTACTCAGGATAATATTGTTATCTACCAAGGCGTTAGCTAAATCTTGATAGCACTCTAATACTAGCCCTGATGTAACACGTTAATAGGGCGTGTCTGCTGTCAGTGCAGTTTTTTATGTTTTTGCCAGAAATTCCTTTTCTGGTTAGTTCTTTTGTGGCAATTGAGTTACCAGTCAGTTCTATTTGAACCACTCTTGTATTTTTTCCCACTCCCCACCTAATTCTTAGGCTTAGTGATCTGGAGAAGACTCCACATCCTGAGTCTTCTTTGGTTTTTGAGCTATCTGTATATATGCATATTGCATTTGCAGCATCTGACTCCATATTCTGTTTCATTTGTATTTTGTAGGGTTTGTTAAACACAAACTTGGGTTCAATTGCATCACTGACCGCCCGCAGCAGAGGTAGTGCAATAGCGCAATAAGCGCCACATGCTCAGTCTCAATTGACCCACTCCTACCTCGGGGTTTACACCAGCCGTGCGCAATCGTAGCATGGCCATCAACGCAACCTCTTTGACGTACAAATTCAGAAAGGTCAGACCAGTAATTAATTCCATCGCCGTGGTTTGTGTGGTTCTCATGGCTCATGTGATGTTTATACAAGTCATTCGCTGTATTTGATATAATTTTTGGATGGCCGTTCCTTGTAGAACCTTCGGTCCCTATGCAATGGCTCCATACGTTTACGTAGGTCTTATGATTGCAGTGCAGATCCAGGTGTGCAGATCCGACATTGCTCATAAGCCACATAAGCTCTTTTTGCTCTGCTTTGTAGGTGAGAGTTCCATGTTAGCTTCCTGTTGAAGGTAATTTCACCTCTTCAGAGAAGTTTAATTTAATTTTGAAGATTTTATTGTATATTGCAGCACCAGTTCCTTCCTTGGTCTTGGATCTTGGATACCAGATCCTCTCACCTCGAAGTGAATGTTAAAGAAATATCTACGGGTCATGTGATCTGTTGGTTTTATTTCGACAGCTGAATATGGTGAAGAAGAGTCAGAGCCCCTCTAACTTTCTTCCTCAAGTAAAAGCAACAATACTTAATTTGGAGGGACTGATATTAAAATTGAGGGACCTTTGCATTCTCTCTCTGACAGTGATATTGAATGTTCCTTGGACCATAATGACTATATCGTCACACTGGATTAGATATTACTTTCGACAAAATCAGCGTTGTACAAAGTGAATTATTATTATTAAAAAATTTCAATTACAGCTTGTCAAATGTACCAAGAGACGAGAAATGTTGTAACTCAACTATACATTCACTTCCTATACGCTGCAAACTTTACTCGTCTCAATTGCACACTTGGGGGCGCGACCATATTTAAAAAGTCGTGTTTTTTCCTACTTTTGACAAACTGTACTTTTTTTTATCAGAGGATGACGCTTTTCAAAGTGATTCCTCAAATCCTTTACTCCAAGTTCTCTTCAAAATACAGTCTAGAACCTAGATTAAATTTGGTGAGTTTGTCCAGCTCGAATTATTTTTATGTAGCCACTGAACCCTTCATGTAGATTCTTGCTGGTAGCTGCTCATCTCCTAGTCCCAAAAACAGCATATTTTCCAGACAATCGGATTGGCACAGGATGTGCTCTGCAGTTCCCTCCTTTAACTAACAGAATCAGTATTTGGTTTCTTCAGTTAAACCTATTAACTTTTCGTGTCTATTGAGCTTACATTTAAGAGATTTCTGTCTAGACTATAACCTGAAAAACGTTCCAAATGTTAGAAACGTGTTTGAATATACACATACGAAACATAAATTTAAGTACATTCTTGCAAAAAAGTTTTGGGACTTTTTGATTGATGTTTATATAATTAGCTACTGACTGACAACTAATCAAATTTCTATGTTTATTATAACAGATAACAATCCCGGTGAGTACCTATAACTTATTCATTGTATCATCAAACTCATTATTCATTATGTTCACCTACATGAATCCGAATTACACTTTTTGTTGACCAACAAGGGTAGTTTGATAAGTCAATGGATTATTGAATTTCCTGCGCAGAAATATCAATTACTACTGCTTCCGTCGACAGTCACCTATTAATGAACGACTGTCAAATTGTGTCATTTAGTTTGTGTTTGACAGCCGTTGAACTTTCACAACCTCGTGAATTTTAACGAAAATGGAAAAAATTAATTTCGTTTCAAATCTTATACTTCTTGTTCAGTACAGAAATTATTAGTCGCATGGAGCTGAATCTGGCAAATATGTTTAACGGGGTAGCACTTCCCCAATTTATGGTTTTTTGCCATGGTGACTATACACGAACAGCACTTTTTCCTATACTTTCAGAGTGTTTGTATCCTGGCTCGTACACTCCTATCCCAGTAGCTTCTATCGCTTTAGATCCATTTGTATTCCATTGAATGACATTTTTTCCAAGACTGGTGATGCTTTGGAATCCCAATATTTATTGTCACTATATTAAATTTCTTTATACTATTTCATCATACTATTCTGTGGCATGCCCCAGGATTTCTATTTTCTTAAGAGCGAGGAAGGTTTTTTCAATGATTCCCTTTGTACTTACTCTTTATCTTTTCCTTTTTGCAGTACTTTCTACAACCATATGTAGTGGCGTAAAGTTAAGAACCACTAAGCAGTGTTGCATTCAAATATACTTCGCGGAAATTCAAAAAGTCACTAACTTCATTCATTCATATATTTGGGTTGTGCTCATCAGCGCAGGCACTTGAACTGAATCTTTGTACCATTTCCCATGTTATCTACTTCCATTCCAGAAGCTTCGAGTCTTCTATAAAGACCACTAGTTTGACTGGAGGGATTTTCAGTAGTTGTGATGGTTGAATTGATTCCTCTCCGAAGTGTTTCCGTCTAAGTACTTGTAAGTTCTCGCAGAAGCAGAGTATATGAGTAGGTGTTTCATCATCAAGTTCACATTTTATGCACATAGGTTCACTAACTTTGTCCATTTTGTACAGATGCTTCCCCAGGGTGCAGTGTCCAGTCACCAGGTCGGTAACTGTCTTCAATTGTCTCTTACCCAGTTTCAGTAGCCTGGTCTACCTTGTCTACCTTGTTCAGTAAACTCTGGAGGTGCGCTTGTGTCAACCTCCATTTGAGTTGGGATTCCCTATCTAGCCAGTTTCCGATTTCCCCTCTTATGCAATCTTTTGTGATTCTACAAAACGGTTCCGGACCTATGAAGTCTCTTTTAGAGCCTTCTTTAGCTAACTGGTCCGCCATTTCATCACCTTTTTTTCTGTGAGGTGGTTGAAATGCGTTTACGCACGTGTAGTGGAAACAAATGCCCAAAACCATTTGCGACCACTACACAGTGTGGGACTCGCCTTGCGGCCCTACCCACTAAACATTCCACCCCATTATCAGACAGTGTCCCTGGAACCACTATTTCTAGTTATCGTCAAGGTGCACTATTGGTAATCTATTTCTCCCTGCCCTCTTCCTCTCCAATTCTAACAATGTCCGTTATAAATTGAAGAATCTTGCTGAACTTTTCCTTGCTCTCCATGGTTCTGATGACATTTTCTTCTGTAAGAGTATGCCCAATATCTATTTCCAGGTATAGTCTCTTCTGGTGGAATCTATTACAATAATAGATCGATTGTTTTGCACTGTCCTCCTTCTCCTCACATTCATTGCATCTATCACTGTCCCTTTCCCTATTCTTTGCAGATATGAATTAAATGACCCGTGCCATGTTAAAATTTGGGTAAACCAGTAGTTCAGGTGTCTATGTCTACATTTCACCCATTCTATTATTGAAGGGATTAACACCTTCGTCCACTGTGCCTTTGTAATATTATTTTCCCATTCCCGCTGCCATTCCTGTAAGGTTCTTTCCCGCTGTTCCTTCTTTTCTTGGTCCGTGATCGTTCCCATTTCATGCAAGGCTTTACGTTATTTGGCCAACAGGTCCATTGGCGGCACTCCAGTAATCACCTGGACTGCTTCTGCCTAAACTGTGCGGTTCGCGCTGGCTACTCTTAGCAAGGCTCTTCTTTAAGATCTGACGATCATTGATCTATAACTTGCCACCTGCAATCCTCCACACCACACTGGGGCTCCGTATAGTAAAATGGATTGAACCACGCCATAAAGCACTTCCATTTTGTTGCTGCTAGGGCCTCCTATGGTTGGCATTAGCCTGCTTAATCTACCACATCTCTCGTCTGCTTTATTGCAGGCATTTTTTATGTGTGGCCCGAAGAGTTCTTGGTGATCCAGATGTATACCCAAGTATTTTAATGTGGTTGCTGGACTCAACCTCTGACTTTCAATTGTGAACGTTATCCTGTCCCTTACTCTCGCCTGCTTAGTACCTTTGAGAAGGATAGCTTCCGTTTTGTGATATGCTAGCTCAAGCCTATTTTGGTACATCCACATATTAACTACCTGTAGAGCCCGGTCTACTTTGTTGACAAGATCTTCTCGGTCATCCGCCTCTACCAGTATAGCAAGATCATCCGCGACTTCTACATCCTTCTCCCAAGCGCAGCCTTAGGACTTCGTCATACATCACGTTCCACAGGGTCGGCCCTATGACAGATCCTTGTGGGACTCCTGTCGTGTGTTCCATCGTGTTTCCTGTATTACCCTGTCAGAGAGGTAACTCTCTATTGCCACTACCAGGTTGTCCGGTATATTCTTCTGTCTCAGCCTTGTGATTATGAGTCGCCAATTTGCCGTGTTAAAGGCATTTCTTACATCGAGCGCCACTAGAGCCACCCACCTTCTTCTTGAATTTCTGGCATTTTCGACAACCCAGTGCACTGCATATATGGTCGACCTCTCCTTACGGAATCCGAGAGTGCCCCGTCCTCTTCCAGTGCCTTCTCCAGTCTTCCCTTTAGCAAAGCTTCGTACACCTTCCCTAGGACATCCAACAGGTATATGGGCCTATATGAGCTTGGGCTCTCTTCTGGTTTCCCAGATTTCCATATAAGCACTAACTTGGCTCTCTTCCACTCTTTAGGGAAGATCTGCTCTCTGAGTAGTTGGTTCATTAGTTGTCACACTTCCTGTGGGATTGTTTCGATAGTGAATTTAACAATTTCAGGAGGAACGCCGTCAGGGCCCGGGGCTTTGCCAAGTTTTATTTTGTCTTTAACTGTCAGGATTTCTTCAGCAGCCATTTCATCACCTGTAATCCCCTGATGTGCCTGCACCCATATTATAGACTATTGGCCCTGGTAGTAATTGTTTCCAGGTGTTCCTTCCAATTCAGTTAAGTCACTGACTTATCGAACTAGCCTCGTAAGTTAACTGAAAATACTGTGATATATTTTGCACTATCTAATTTTTTTGCAACGAATATTTTCTTACGTAGGTATAGTTCAGTTATACTGTCTGTACCATTTCATTATTTCCTCTTCCCTTTTCGTATCTTTATTCCTACTTTCTCCTCACAATGTTTCATTTTGTTTTATTTTGACGTAATTTTTAAAAATCACTCATCCTATCTATTTAACTGCTACTACATTTGCATGTTAATCATCTAAACATAATTGGTTGGTTGTTAGAATAATTATCGACTATTTATACACATAATAACGTTTTAGATTGATCTTCAATGGATGGTAATGAGCTGTGATCCTTCGAGACCTACTAGAGAACACTGCACTGAACTACCGGTAAGTTAAAGAAGGAAAAAATATGGACAATGTAGTGAAACAAATTGAAAGAACAAGACTAAATAATTATTAACCTACAAACAAACATCCAACACCAATGAGGATACTTTGACACGGATCAAAGTTCATAAATTATTGCCGGGAGCACGTTGGCTCAAAAAATCAATAAATAAACATCTTCCCTTTCAATACCTTCCCAACGAACTACCTAAATCTTCTATCATATTATTTGAAGACCAAAATCGACTTCACCATCCAATAGATCTATCTCACCTTCTCAACCTGATCAATGTGAATTCTAAGTTCTGGGGACCTCCACAACTTCGAGTGGTGAAACTTCAAAATTTATAAACTAATTATCACAAAAATGGTGTTCGTATTCTCTGAAAGCAAATCAATTTGATCAATTTTCATGTGACTCCAAGCCTTACCTGTGTATTTTCAAAATACCCACCGGTTCCCCTCCATTTAGATCACATGAATTATCTACGCCAATCACGGCGTGAGTTTAGTTTTAACGGCTAGATATGCACGCAGAACGCTAGCGCGAGACTTTTGGTCCGACTGTCGACCCAAGACGATGTGAGAAAAGTCCAAGTTTAACCTTGTAAAATTTAATATGTATAACTAATAGTGAAAGAATGTTGTAAGTTCTTAATATAAAAGGTGTAGTGTAAAAAAAACACAAAGTCTATAGGCAGTAAATTAAGTGAAAAAGGCAGATTATGAAGTTTTCATTTCCATGCTTCCCTCTTAGGACAATGGCGGCAGAAGCCATTGCTTATCAAACTGGACTATTACTTTAAATTAATGTTCTTTTAATAAGATGGTCCTTCGAGTTGTTAGAAAGTAATAGTCCTTGTCCAAATAGCATGATAGCCAAAGAGTCTTCCCAGCCTGCAGGAACATCTTAACGTAAAATGTATATTCTGGGAGCTGAATTAATTGATTATATTCTCGACAGGAAGATTCGACATATCACCGGTAGGTGACACATGTACCGGGTGTTTGATTAAGCGTGGTGAGCTGCTGTATCTTGGAAGGTATTTACCGTAAAATTTTCGGAAAAAAAATTTTAGCATAATTGGCCAAGTGAAACAGGTGGAAATAACTTTTGGTTCTGCAATTTCACCACAAGGGAGCTAACATATGATTCCCAGTTTTCTTTTCAAAATGTTGAACAAAGTATGCTAAAAATAATACAGAAGTAATCCTGAATCAATTCTACAGAAGTTTGATCCACCACTTTTTTTCTCTATATTTTAAAATAACTGAGGGAAGAGTGGGAATGTCAATTTTATGAAATTATCAAAGCTTTGATACCGTTCAACGAACTTAGTGTGCAAACATGAGTTTCCTGTCTCTCAATTAATATCTTATGCACCGAAATCTGAATTATTAAAACAAGTATTTATATAACTGTCCACTTGGCGCTCAAAATTCTCCTTATTCAGCCGTTCCACATGACGACTATGGTCGTTATGGTCGCGGCGAAAATGTCACTCCTGACGTCACTGTTTTCGCTCACAACGACCCGTCTGAAGAGCTGGGTCGAAGTGGACATTGTGCTGTTATAGTACTACTACAGGAGGCAGGTAAAAATTTGGTCAATTGTTTCTTCTCGAACGATAATTGGTGGAAGTCTCGTGAAAGTCAGCTGCGATTCCGCGGGTGGGATGAGTGGCGGTAGCCTCCCACGCTCGAAGAAAAAAAATATACTTCCAGTCATTTTCTCCTAATTTGTTAAACTATAGCTGTTAAACTATAGCTGTAGTCAGCAAACTATAACATGTATACGTCAGCTAGTTGCTTGAATATGAAATAAAAACTTATAGTAGGTACTCATTTTTTTTGGGTCGAGATGGGAAACTCATGTTCGCATGGGTCCCCAAACAGTGTTGGACCCATCCCAAGGCTACCAACCAAACCTACCTACCTACTACTCTAGCATACTTCGAGACGGGCGGCAGTCCCTCGCACACTCTCCGCTCACACCGTCGTCTTCTCCCTAACTATCACTCATATCGAATCCTTCTCTCCCCCTAATCATGCTCTCCACTACGCCACTCACTTCCATCCATTGCTCCTCCCCCCTCAACATTATCACCGCCATGTTCTCCCCACTCACTGCCTCCTCTAGTTTCCTCTCCACCTTCTCCAGCACTTCCTCGTTCCTCCAGCATCTCAACACATGCCCCACATCATCCTCCACTCCACTCTCTCTTTTCCCAATCTTGTGTCAAGAAGTAGTTCACCTGCCCGAATTTCCCGCCGTCCATCCAATCTCTGTTATTCCCAATCGCTCCTTTTAGCGCGCCCTCATTCTCCTCCCACTCCTCCACCCATCCCTGCACTTCCTCTCTGGTCGCACACCTTAAGCGTTTATTCCTGGCTCTAGCCATCACGTCCAATGGGTAGGACCTTGCCAGCATCGCTGCTGCCAGTCCACCCGCTGTCTTGTACCCCTGCACCCCCCTCAGCAGTATCCCTCTCCGCACCCGCAGGAATGGCCTAACCCTCGCATTCACCCCCGCTCTTTCACCCCACACCTCCGCACCGTACAGCATACTCTGCTCTACCGTCCTACCAATAACTCTCCTCTTACACCCCCCCGGCTCTTTCACATTACACATCAATCTTCCTAGCCATACTGCCCCCACTTTCCCCTTCTCTGCCGCCTTTAACATATGAGTTTTGGAGGATAATTGGCTATTCAACCACTCCCCTAGGTATTTCACAGACTCCTCCATACGAATTCTCCTTCCCTTCGCCATCACTCCCACTTCCCTCGTCTTGCTCCGTCCCTTTACTAGCCACCCCACCGTCTTCTAGTCCGCACTGCTCTATCTTCTCCACAATCTTCCTACACGTTATCTCCGCCTCTCCCTTTGCCGTACACAACCGCCGCAACAAATTAACTTAATGATGTTTTAGCTTCATAGTAGTATTTATACGATTGCCTTCATAAAAACTACTGAAATAAAATTTCTAACTATTCTACTTTTCAGAAACCTAGTAATTTTACTAGACCTTCAACGCCTAGACCAACTGTACCAACTTGTGATGTGATATGTCCTAGAGGTCCTCCAGGTTTCAATGGAACCGATGTAAGGCAAAACAAACGTTTTTAATTACTGTTAAACTTTGGATTATTGCTTTTTTGCAATATTTTACTGGCATCTGTAATTAAATAAATGAATAACAAGAAAACATAGATTATGCGTAAGAATCTCAGGGTTAAATTTATTAATGGGGAACTTCAACCAAAAGAGATCAAAGGGAATGTGGGACAAAAACCAACTAATAATTCTTTTCCCAGGGGGCATTCTAAACACAAGTAAACAAAAAAAAACGACATGAACACGCAAATAAGTGATTAAAACTAAATTCTTACTAGGGTTTACCAGGAAGCGAAGGCCCAATCGGAGCAACTGGACCACCAGGGCGGACAGGATTGCCAGGACCGCGAGGAGAAAGAGGCCAGCCGGGCAATCCAGGTTATCCAGTATGTCCAGCAAAAAATGATTTATTTATTTGACCAACTAATACTTATAAAATAATTTGTTAATTTATAAGTTAACAACGTTCAAGTGCGGAGGATGGTGCTGCAGGATAATAAATTAATATCATATTAATTAATATTTACTAATTTTACTAACTGTTATTAGGGAGCACCTGGACCTAGGGGTCCTATAGGTCCGAAGGGTGAACGTGGTCTACCTGGAAGACGAGGATATCCGGGTATGAATGGCACTAATGGTAACCCAGTACGTTTGATTTTTTATCAATAAAAAATACAATATATGCATGTTTCAAGATTGTCTTTATTCTATAGATAGTTCTATTGAATTCACCTCTTTTAATTTTTTAAAAATAAGTTGAATGTTTTTTATGTTCTATAATCACTGAAAATTAAATAAAAATCATACGTATTGATTCACTGATTTAAACGTTTGGAGTGTCGTTGCAAATATCTTGATAAGTTCATTAATTAAAATTTAATTTACATGTCAATTACATTACAACGATTAGTGAATATTTAGGACTATAGAAAAATAACTGAGATGGTTTGGTCATTTGGCAAGAATGGACAACAATATGCAAGTTAGAAGGAAATGGGCAGCAAGATCAATCCAGAAACAGTTCAGAAGGAGGCCACAAAAAAAATAACGTGATTGTAGAAAATCTACAAGAAGAAATAAAACCTGAACAGAAGGAAACAGAATGGGAAATAACAAAAAGCAGTGGACTAATTTATTTATGATAATTAAACATTACACCTTAACACCTACGGGTATAAATAAGATTTTCTATTATAAAGGGTGTCCAGAAATCTACTGCTAAAGGCAGATGTAACCTAATTTACCTTTATCCAAAAGTTCCTCCGAGGGGTGATTGATTGATAAGTTCGGCACCACCAGTCAGAGGCCTAGAGACCTCGGCACCTCAGCCTTTGGGCTTTTTGTGCTCTTGGTTATACCGTTTATGTGAAGAGACCAGTAGCCCTTATCAGGCTCAACAGTCTTTTCACTAGGTCCTTCTTGGAGAAATCCTCCCTTTGATACTCTAGTCCTAGGAGTCTATATCTCCAATGAGACAGTGCTTCACATTCGAAGATAATGTGAGAGGCTGTTTCCTCCTCTTCCATGCCCAACCGACAGATAGCTTCCTCTCTATATATGCCAATTGTATGCATGTGCTTCCTTAAGGTACAGTGACCAGTGAGTAATCCCGTCACTTTTCTCATCTGGCCCCTGCTGAGGTTTAGTATTTCGTTAGTCAGCGGCTCCGAGGGTTTTTTGACCAAGATATTGCTGTGTTCCTGTTTTGGCACGTGTCTCCAGTACATTTGATGTGAACTTTGAATACATCGAGATTTACAACCACGTACAGCAGATTTTGATACTCCAAATACTGGTTCAGGACCAGTGAATGCAGTTTCAGACCCTAGCTTTACTAGGTCTGCCTTTTCATTGCTTACCCTTGTGCCCCGGGACCCACTTAAGAGTTACTCTATTATGGTTTGCCAGGGTTGAAAGTTTTTGTAGGCAGTCCCTCCCATACCAGTCTAGATCTGATCTGGGGACATGCTAGAGATTTCAGTGCTGCCTGACTATCTGAGAGTATGAGGATCTTTTGGCCTCTATATCCCCTTTCGAAAAGAGGCAAGCGTCTGAATTTTTGATAGCTCCAGTTCGGCTTTCCTCTGATCTGTTTTTGGCCAACAAACTAATCTTCATAGGTAACCATAGGTCTCACCACAGTTGTATACAGCCAGTGAACGATCTAAGGATTTAGTCCCCAGGTGTTTCCCATCGCCATTAGAGCCATTCCCTTTATTGGTTTTGTCATGTAGGTGTGAATTCCAGGTTAGTTTTGCTCCCATAATTATGACCAGATACTTGACCTCTTGACCAAGACACAGCTGTTCGTTGAAGAGGCTTGGCAGTTGTAGTTTCTCAAGCTTCCTTTCTCTAGTGAAGGGAATGAGCGCTGTTTTTGCAGGGTTCACCCTCAGTCATTCCCTTCTACACCAAATCTTTTCCATTTCCAGAGCTTGTTGCAACAGATCCGTTATAACGTTAGGGTGTTTCCCCAAATCATCTGCAAACTCCTGGGTGTATATCCTCTTCCTGTTCAATTCCTCCAGGAGCTCGTCTATGACAAGGTCCCACAACAAAGGTAATAGGACTCCTCCCTGTTGGTATCGCAGTGTGGTGCGAATTGGCATCCATCCCAATTATAGTCTGCAGTTTTTCAGCCCTGCAGTAGTTTACCAGCTGCTCCAGTTCATAGGATGGAGGTGGGGTTAGTGAGTCTAATGGCAGATATACTCAGGCTATAATAATTTCTCAGTCTCAAGACTACTTGGTCCCTAAAACAGAAGTCATGCATTTTTAATGCCTTTATTTCATTCCTCACGAAAATGCAGGTTCTGGGATTTCCTGCAGAGGAATAGTATAACTTACCCTTGGCTTCCCCAGGTCCTCATAAATGTAGGGTTCTTGTATGTGGGCTATGTCCGTCTTGGGTAAGGTAGTGCACTAGTGCAGCAGTTTCCGCTTTATTATGTTGCAGGTTCACTTGAAGTACCTGCAGCATTTGCGGTTTCTGCTTTCTTACCCCTTCCGTGGGTTACTCTGAAGGCTGTGAAAGGCCAAAGTATACCTTCAACCCTCTTTCTGTCAGTACCTTCAATGATTGCTCATCCATCCTTAGCACAATATTGGTTCCCAGGATGGTTTTCGAGGATCCTCCAATGCTCTGTTTTCAAACCCGTGTTCTGGGTTTCCAGAAGTTGGAGGATCTTGGAGGGTTCTTTCACCTCCAGGAGGTCTGTTGCGACCCACAAAAGGAATCTGGCAGTTTTGAGCAAGTCCTTTAAGTAATCGACTGTAAGACTTGCTCTCTCCCAGTTGCGGTATTATACCATTTAGCCTTGTCCTTGAAGACTGGTTTGCGCAGACCACTACACCCGATCGGACGTATGTTCCTGTGATCTGCGGCCCAATCCCCGCAGGATATTTCCATATCTCTCTGGTTAAGGCCAATTGAACCTGCTTGGCCTATTCACGTGCGAGTTTCACCTCAGGATAGCTCCTCAAGGTGATACCCATTTTGATGAAGGAAAGAGCCTGCTTGTACGCTGCTCCAGGGGTTGCCCTGTACTTAAGCACCTTCGCAGGCTCCTCCTTCTTCCTCTTACCCTGGTTAACCGGAGAGGAAGTGCTGGTTTCAGAGCGAACTTTTTTACCCTGCACTTTTGCTCCAGGACCAGATGGTACTGATGACGTTGCAGCTGAGGTAGTTTGACCAGATTTAGATTTGCGATTAGACCTTGGTCTCCTAGGCCTAATCCCTGCTCCACTGGCTTTTGCTACCTCAAGCAGTTTACGGTTTGTGCCACAAGCTGGTCGGCGGCAGACTTTTTTACGGGATTCTCGGAAGTCTTCCGTTTCTTATCCCGTTTTATACATCTACTAACCATTTCTTCTGCTCTGAAGAAGGCTTCCAGTCTCAGTCAACCGATCCCCTTCCACAAGTCGGGAGTCCATGGCCATTTCTCGATCCACCACCTGAGGACGCCCCACAGAGGTAGCTCAACCTGATGGTCCTTCTAGGGGAGTTAGCGCCCTTCATAAACGTCACTGTTGCCAGTTTTTGAGCATTTCTTAAAAAACCGCTATTTAGAAACTTCCGACTTGGTACATTTTATAATCCTGCTGTGATAAATTGCTTACTACAAAGAAACATAAGCAATTTTCTATAAAAAATGTGCTTCGGTTTGAATTTGCCATTATGCACCGTTTTCCTGAAAAATCAATTTAAATTTTTTGAACAACTCCGACTTTGAAGTGAACAATAAATACATCACTGCAGAGTTATAAAATGTACCAAGTTTAAAATTTGTAGGTAGTGGTTTTTTGAGATATATGCTCAAAAAACTAACTCAACATAGTCATCTTCAAAGGGCGCTAGCACCGTTTGGAGAAATTTATCACATCTAGTATAATATGTAGAAGAGTTTCTGGATACCCTGTATATATAGATTTGAAGAGCCGAGAATTTTGTGTATTTTTTTAACAGCCATTTTGAATAATTTTCAAAAATAAGTTAGCAATACAGAACTCATGAATAAATAAAAAAGAAAACTGTTGTATTTGATCCAAATTTGTTTCAGTGCTGCTCGGTAACAAAATATGATATCATAGAATTAAGACAATAATATATTATGGATTTTGTTTTGTAGAAATATTTGCATGCCAATTCAGTTCTAACAAAAATTCGCATGAAAAGTAGTATACATTTAATAATAAGTAGATTTTAGTTTTACTAGCATAACTTATAAAATTTACCCAAATGTAATACATTTAAGTAAATTTTATAACATTTATATTTCTATATTATAGGTAAAATTGAATCTGAAATTCAGTTTCATTATCCAGGTACATTTTCATTTGTAAGTTTTGGATCGAAGATTTCTTTTGTAAATAATTCAAATCTAGAAAGTTTGCCAGAATTCTTAGACTTATAACAAAGTTTGTGGCTTCACTAAGGAAAGTTGATCCTAATTTCATGGATGTTAGTCTTACTTCCTCTAAGAAGTTCAAACTTCATACAGAATCGTCTAGCCCAAAAGGTGGTCCGCTTTTTCCAGCGATGATATAGATATATAGATGATATATTTCGAAGCTACTCATTACATTATTGTTTTTTAAAATCTCTCTGGTTTCTTGACATTCTTTGCTTCTTGATATTTTATATTTTATATTTTTGCTCATTATCATCACGAAAAACAGTGGAATTAAAACTATTCCCTTTTTTTATATAATATATTTAGGTGGCTATACACCCCTTGTGGGGGTGCATAAATGCTTTCTAGATCCGCTGTCTGGGGTGGATCAATCCCCATAATTTTATTATTTTCTCGCTTATTTTCTTCCATAGAATCCTATCCCTCGTTTTTTCCTTCCATCTAACGATTCCTATCCTTCTCAAATCCTCCTCTACTTCCTTCAGCCACTTAGATCTGAGTCTTCCTTGCCTTCTCCTACCACCTGGTTCCCACTATAACATTGAGCAAGCGATTGCGCGCTCTCCTTCTCTCCATACATGTCCGAGCCATTTTATTCTTTGCCTCTTTATTCTCTTTACCATATCTTCCCCGTTCATTTCTCTCAGTATTTCATGATTCATACGTTGCCTGTATTCATTGTCGTCAACTTTTACTGGCCCTAGAATTGTTCTCATTATTTTTCGTTCTACTATCCTCAAATCCTCTTCATCTCTTTCTGTCATTGTCATCGTTTCTGCACCATACATTATCATATGATTGTGTTGTTAATGTTATATTTAGTGTATCTTGTTAATAGTTTGCTTCTTATTGGCATTGTATACCCTATTAGCTACCATTATTTTTTCGTCTATTTCTGATCTTCTTCATTCCCCATTACTGCTGATCGTGACTCCTAGATATTCGAATTTTTCCACTTCCTCAAATTTATATTCTCCTATTTTTATCATTATGTTTTCACACTGTTTGCCAACTCTCATTATTTTCGTTTTGTTTACATTTATTTTCAATCCCATTTTTTCACCTTCTTTCGTTAATTCTAGTAGCATTTGTTTCATGATACCCCTTCTTTTCGTTACTACCACTATGTCATCTGCGGATGCGATTATCTGGCCCCTGCTCGTTCTTAAATATCCCATGTTCACGTTTCTCATAACATGCTTCAGGGCCAAATTAAATAGTGGTGTCGATGGACCTTCACCCTGTCTTAAGCCTCTATCAGTTACAAAGCCCTCCGTTTCTCCTTTACTTGTAAGTATCTTCACTTTTGACTCCTTTATAGTCATTGCAATTAATCTTCTTAACTTACTTTCTATCCCCCTGTTCTTTCAGTCCTCTCATCAGTTTACTTTGTCTTACTGAATCAAATGCTTGTTGGAAATTTATAAATAGCATTTCTATTTCCATTTTGTATTCATGGGCCTTTCCCATTATCTGCTTGTTAGTGAGAATAGCGTCAATTGTTGACTTTGCTTGTGTGAAACCGTATTGGTATTGACCTATTATGGCTTTCGCTTCTCCAGCTAGGCGACTTTGAATTATTGCTGACATTATTTTGTATGCTACATTTAATACCCCTATAGTTTTTGCACTCCTGCTGATCCCCTTTTTTGTGTATTGTGACAATTTGCCCAACTTCCCATTCTTCGGGCATTTTCTCTTATCTCCTTATTTCCTTTATTAGCCAGTATAATCTTTCGTGTAGCTCCTCTCCTCCATACTTAACCAATTCCATGTTTATTTCGTCTTTGCCCGGTGCTTTCCCATTCTTACTTCTTTTAATAACTTCTATTACTTCATTTTTTGTTGGTTTCTGTGTTACATTTTCTTCTTTTTCATCTTCGCTTTCTTCCTCTGTTGTATTATCTGAGACTACCTCAGTTAGCAGTTCCTCGAAATACTCTTTCCAGATTTGCTTATACTGAGCTTCTTCTTGCCGTTTTTATTTCTTATACCTTTAATTTTACCTTCATATGTCTTATTTTGTTAATTTATTTTTTTATAATAGACTTTGGAATTTTTGTTAGTTTTTTCAATTTCTATTTTTCTTATTCTGTCATCCATCCATTCTCTTTTAGCTTTTCTTATCAATTTGTTGCAATTTTTCCCTATTCTCTCATATTCCTCTTTATCTTCTGAGTTGTTTGTACTTATCTATTTTATTCTAGCATTTCCTTTTGCTTTTACAATTTATCGACACTTTTCATCATACCATTGCTTGTTTATTCCGTTTTTTTCTCTTCCCCATTGACGTTCTGCTGAGATCAGTAAACATTTCCTGATATTATACCATTCTAATTCCACATTCTCCGTTTCTTCACATTCCAATAACATATTTTCCACATGCTTCTCGTATTCGCTTCTTATGTTTTCATTACATTATCGTTTTTCAAAATCTCTCTAGTTTTTTGACATTCTTTGCTTCTTGATATTTTATATTTTTGACTATTTTGCTCATTATCATTACGAAATACAGTGGGCTTAAGACCATTCCCTTCTTTTATACCTTTTTCAATTTTCAACTACTCATATTTTTAGATCATTGAACGTTAGGTATATTTCTTCCCTTATTTATTTCTTTCATTTGATCGAGTATCACAAACACAAGAATTATCCACAAGAAATAATCAAAAGCACTCAATGTTTTCAAATTATAGTTTTTTTATAAATTACAACTTTTTTACCAAACATGGTATTTTTTATCTTTTAACAGGGCTCACCTGGCTTACAAGGGATGCCAGGGATTCGAGGAGTCCAAGGACTATCTGGAAGTGCTGGTACTGCAGGAAAAGACGGAATTCCAGGAACTAAAGGAGACAAGGTACGTTATTGTATATTGAATGCCTTCAATAGTAACATTTAGTAACAGGGGTGGCTTGTTCTATGAGGCGGTATCAATCCAATATTCACATTATTTCACCATCAATTTAACTTTTTCTACCATTTGCCCCAGTAAGCATTTACTGAATGACTCTGTTTTCATCATACTATAATAAAATACGACTCAAGTCTGCTATATTTCGTTTTCCATAGTATCCATCTGATTTCCTCTTAAAGAAATGGTATATAGTAAGAGGCATGCCTAATTCACCTCGACCTCTTCAGTTCTATTGTGGTCCTCTAAATCTAGGTTACATTCTCCATCCTGACTATTTTTATGTAGCCAATCAATCTGGACACTGAACTTTCCATGTGGCAACTTATCCTAGTACAAGAAATACATTCGTCAGGCATTCGCATTGACATAGCATTTCCTCCTCTAGGTAACAGAACCTTCACATTGTTTCGTCTGTTAGCCCCATCAACTTTGATTGCCTGTTAAGCTTACAGTGTCCTATTTGTCCTGGTGAGTTAGCCACCATTCTAGAAATTTCTGTACCACCCACTTCCTTGTGAACATATTAATTGTCGACTTCACAACGCTGCTGAAGGGTTCCGGTTCAATGAATGGCTTTTATGAGCCTTGTCTGGCCGTTTCATCTGCCTGTTCGTTGCCTCGTACCCAAGCTACCGTGGCCTTGCAATGGTCTCCAAGTTCCTTATTTGGAACTTATCATGAAAGCTTCATCTCGTGGCCGTTGCGTCAATGGGTTACCCCAACAAGTCATCCGCTTAGGTCCTCGATAAGCTTTCGATGGTCAGAACTGAGAGTTTGGCTCATGTGTTATTGACTCTGTAATAGTCTGTGCGTTACAGATCTGGCTTTGCCTTGTATACAAATCTGTAGTGGAGGCAGATTCAGCAAGACCTCCACTAGTGGAGTGGTTTTTATGGCACCAGTAATACACAGGAAAGCAAGCCTTTGTGTGCTACTAAACAGCCTTACAGTTCCGACTTTCAATATCTGTGTCCACTACACTACTGATCCATGGGCTATTATTGGTCTAACAGCCCTTGAGGATAGCCATTGGGCCATTTTTGGAGTGAGTCTACAGTTTTCTCCACATATTCTTCAGCATCTGTCGAGGGCAATGGTAGGTTCCTGACGTCTTCTGAAAGTGAGTGTTCCATGGATGCCTTTAATCAAAATGTACTCCTAGGTACTTTGTTTCTTTGCAAATGGAATCCCCGTTCCTCCTAGCAATATTGGATTTAGGTTTTGTAGTGACTTATTTTTCGTAAAATTGATCACTGTGAGCATTGACTGTCCAGTCTTTCTTGCATCCATTATCAACAATTACCAAGCTAAATCTTTTAGTCGTTGCGGTAGTCATCACTGTGAGTTTGGCTTATGTGTTGTTAACTTTGAAGTAGTTTGTCCGTTCAGTTCTTCGGTTGTATAATAGTGTGGTAGATTCAGCAGGACCTCCACCGCATGCCTCTCGAAGAGGATATCGAACGTGGAAGATGAAAAGACATTTTTCATATCACTTATTATGTAGTTGACGAAGTAGAGAGTTCACTAGACTTACGTCCGAAAACTAACCATAGTAATAATAATATCCTTTCAATCATATTTTTCAATAGCAAAAACTCGCCAAATACACCAGGACATGTCTAACCTTTATGTATGTCCAAAACAAACTAAAAATGCACTGATATCCATTAAATCCATCTTTTTGAAGATTTTACGAAAAATACTAATTCACTTAATGATTCTAGGGTGACCTAGGTTATCCTGGAATAAAAGGTGAGAAGGGACTTGATGGTAGACCAGGTCTGCCTGGTGTAGAAGGACCTGTGGGACCTCGAGGTCCACCTGGAGAAACCATAACCAACAACGGAAATGTAATCCAAGGACCACCAGGTCCTGTAGGACCTAGAGGACTTCAAGTAAGATATTGAACTTCTTTTGTGCCAGCTAAAACCCGGCAACGCGTTGCTGTATTTAAGTTTTATATGCTATATGCATTATCAAGGTTATATTTCCTTGGCTGCACATTTTTTACGAAGAACTTACCACGCTTGTAGATTGATTGAATAAATAGAAACATTACTATTTGCAGTGAGAAATGTCTATATCATATAACTCACTTTGATCGGCATCGATAATAATAATTCTATTTTTTTGTTTAATGCTTGTATATCTATTTTGACTTAAATTCCATCATTGTACCCAGTTTGCTTGAAAACTGCTCGTAACCAAATATGTATATTTATACTACGGGATCCCAATAGGGGATTTACTCGAACGCGGCAGATAAACACTGTACTGGCTACCATAGACGTTCGATTGTATTATGTCATTCTTTTGCTGCTGTCAATCAGTATGTTTTGCCACTTTAATCCTAATAAATATTGAAATTTATAAGTCGCATGTTATAAAAATATACATATATGCTTAAAGAAAGGTTTCGTAATTAATTTCATATCAAATACAACTCGTAGGTTAATTCATTATTAAACTCAAACTAACGTCAGCCGTACTAAAAACTTTATATATTGGCAAAAATGCGCGCTGTTGCCGTGATTAAAATTGTTTATTTGATTCAGTTGTTGTCTTGACATTTTTGGGGTTATGTTGTGACAATTTTATATTGCTCATTTAATTTTTCGATTGTTTTATCTGCGTGTTATTAAAAAAATGCAAAGAACTGTGAATAATTTTTTCCAAACAGTAATGAGTTATTATCACATCAAAAAAAATACTGCAATAGTTAATGCATTTTCTCCTGATACTAGGGATGGCGAACCTGTACTGGAACTGATCCATTGGATCAGATCCGGTGGGCTGGACTAATGGAACTGATCCGAACCGACAATTTATTCAGGTACAAGTATTAGTCCAATCATTGTAGCGTGACACGCCTGATGTGATTCGGGCACACATCTAAAACGGACTAAGATGAACGTACCTCGTACTCGTACAACATTAAAGATTCGCTGAACACGAGCTGTTAAAGATCAGTTATCAGTTCAAGTCTAGTATGTACTCGTTTACAATTGTTTACCTACTGCTGTAAAAGCCTACCTAACCCTCGCAAAAAGGCAGGCTGGACTGGTAACTGGAACTGAACTTTGGACTAGTTATCACTCTGGACTGGATCAGGTTGGAACTGATGCATAAAAATGTTTGAATTAGCCATCCCTACCTCATACTTTTTACAGTCTGACTCTTCTCTACTTTTTGGTTCAGTTTTTTGTATTTATTTCAAATATAAAAACCAATTTTGAAAAATTTAAATAAACTCATCTATTGTTATAAGTGGTTCAATTGAGCTGTGTTAGGAAATATGTGTTCCAAATATTAAAAGGAAGTACGAGGTGATTCGTTTACAAAGAAATGAGCAGAAACGACAAAGCACTTCGACTACAAAAATCGTATGATTCAATAGATGGGGTATTTTTAGAATGTCTCGATGACCTCTTTTCGTTGTTCAAGTATATCTCTTTCCAAATGAACTACCCAGTATAAACGTATATTTTTATGTAGGGGGTACCAGGAATAGAAGGTCCAATAGGTCCAAGAGGTTTTTCGGGAGAAAGAGGATCGGATGGACGCAATGGTACTGATGGTGGTATTGGACCTAGAGGATTTAGGGGAGAAAAAGGTGATCATGGACAGCAAGGAGTACAGGGATATCCTGGTCCACCCGTAAGTTTACAGATAATTTAATACAAAATCTGCAAAAGTCAACCAAATTCAATAAATTGTTAGATGCATTTTTTCTATCTAAATTCTCTGGTAGGGACCTCCTGGAGAACCTGGTTCACGTTCTCAAACATCCGATACTGAATTTACTGCTGTCCCTGGTCCTCAAGGGCCAATAGGACCTCCTGGATTCCCAGGTACACCAGGACTTAGTGGTTCTAAAGGAGAACAAGGTGAAAAGGGAGAAGCTGGGGATAAAGGAAGTAAAGGTAATATGAAATCACATCTTATTAGTAGAAATTCGATTTAGTGTACGTATTATCATTGTCTAAAAAAAGAAAGTATTTTGAAAAGATATACCGTGTTGTATTAACCAGCTCTGTATATCAGATTTTTCAGTAGTTGTTGTTGGCACTTCATTCACCATCCTACAATGTAAAACTTGCATTATACATAACTAAAGTGGCAGGTTCTTCCAGGTTCATTAAAAGTTGGTATTCAAACGATTGATGGTTGTAATGCTTAGTTGCGAAGCTTCTGCAACTCTGTAGAATATAACAGTTTTTTGACATTTTTAAAAAATAATTAGCATCTTATACCCTTTGGTATTTGGAAAATATTGAAGAGGTAGCCGTCACAAACAGGGGATGAAGGAGGTGGCATATTTTTTGACATTAAACGCTTAGATTGAAATAAAAATTGACGGATCCGAGCGTTTTATATCTTTGTTTGGAATAAAGGAGTTTTCAGGGGGGGGCACAATATGTCACAAAGAAAATAGGTTTTCAGATTTAATTGATGTGGCTTGTGTGATTCTACCAATTAGAGACAACTATTCATTTCTGTATCTCATTGAAAAGTTTGTGAATTCTCACAAATTAGTTTCACCGATCTTTACAGAGATGATTGTTGTTAATTTCAGGTGACATTGGAATCACCGGACCGAGGGGATTTGACGGTTTGCGAGGAGCGGAGGGAAAAATTGGACCTCAAGGACTTGAAGGTCCGAAAGGACAACAAGGTTTTCCTGGACCACAAGGCTTACCAGGATTACAAGGATTAATTGGATTGTCAGTAAGTTTACGAATAGTGTGAAGTTATCTTTTTATTTTTACCAATAAATTGGAAATCAATTTAAGAAAGTGGTATTCTCTCACGTGTGGCGGCAGTTGACTAGAGTACGAGATATATTTTTATTGCAGCATTTAATAAATTTGTTATTACCCGGTTGCCCCATAGTCTGGAGAAGTAAGGTCGAAAAATCTACCTAACAGCAAATTTTTCCGAGATGGGATATTTTTTCCCTGATTGAAAACATATCGACCCCTGATAATTTTCCTAAATTCTCGAATTAATTTCGCAGGAGCTTGCGACGTAACTTGCAAGCGGAACGTAAGCACTCGAAATTAGAGTCTTTTACGCTGAACTATCTTTCAGTTTCGCTCGCACAAAAAAATTGTAGATATCAAAATTTTAAAAAATGTATGCCCTATAACATGATAAAAATGGAATTACAAAAATTGTTGGAGTTCACCTCCTTAAGAAACGATTTTCATATTTCGCCCGCGGTATAAGAAGAAAAATAGAGTGTTAACTAAAAGAGAAGCGTTACGTTTCTTTGCGCACCTTTCACTTCGATACTATGTATAAAATACCGATGACAATACAATAATTTCAATTAAATAAAAAATCATAATTATTAATTCCTTTAATTATGTGATAATACGTCACTTTTTTAGTTTTGACATACATCAAATGGTCTATATACAACAGCTTGGTTGGTCTTCGTAGCCGAGTGGCATAGAGGTTTGGCTGCTAAAGTTATGAATTGTAGGTGATCATTTTTATTTGTTATATTGTGACATTTGTATATGAATCACCTTCAATAAGAATAATTTTTTATAGGACCAATATTTTCAAATGTATATCAATCAATTCATTTTTTAATTGCGGCAAAAATCTTGGCAATAATTTTCATTATTATTATTAGGGCCTGGATTTTTGTCTTTAAAGTAAACTCCAGTCGTGCGTCGGAGCTGACACACACACTTTTGTTTTCAACCTATAATTTTTCAAAAATTGTTATACAATTTCAAATTTTGTTTATTTTTCAAATTTTGTTTATTTAAGCGGCAAGTATAATGAAAATGACAAAAACAAGGTGATAATTTAAGGAAATATAGGAGAAATGTTTCTAAAATAGTTGGTGCTTTGTGATTTTGAAAATTCAAACTGACTGCGCAAACTGACTATATTATATATTTTTTCAATCGCTGTTCATTTTATAAACATTAACAATTTTGAGATGCGGTTCGTCACAATCGACAGAGTAAGAGTGGTAGTTTAATAAACCATATGGTTAGAATTAAAATAATTGTTTACACATTTTTTCAACGCTTTAACTGGAAAAAATGTTTACGTATTTTCAAGATTTATTGTTGAAAAATTAATTTCAACTTCAGTTCAAATTATAGAAGGATAGGCATTCAAAAACCACACATTTTGAAAAAAAATTTCAATACGATCGTCAGAAGCCAAGATATCGAAAGTCAAAGACCGCTAGGTACCTACTGATAGAATACTTTAAGGAATTTAAAGTTCGTGATTGATTCCAGCAATTGAAGCAAATATTTATAAAGTTTTGTATTTGCAAAATTTAAAAACACCAACTTTTTCTGAAACATTTCCTCTATATTTCCCTATATCATTGGTATTTTGTCATTTTGATTATACTTGTCGCTTAAATATTCAAAATTTCAAGTTGTTCAAGAATTTTTTAAAAATTGAGGGTCGAAAAATATTTTTTTATATCTACTTTCATCACGTTATAGGGAATAAGATTTCCTACTATTTTTTTGTGCGAACAAAACTGAAAGAAATGTCAACGTAAAAGACTTAATTTCGAGTGCTCTACGCTGTGTTTGTGTCGCAAGCTCCAGCGGAATTTATTGACGTAATATTCCATCTCGGGAAAACTTGATTGACTACCAGAAAATCATATTTTATATATTTCTCTATATTAGGCAACCAGTATTGCAACAATATTTTTTCTCAAAATTTCAAAACCTGTTTGTGTTTTGTTTTCAATAAGGAAAAATGTATTTTTTTTGGGTTCGAATGGATCCAGAACCCAAACAGTGTTGGACTCATCCTCTAGGGTTTGCCTACCCTAGCATACTTCGAAACGAGCGGCGGTCACTCGAACACTCTCCGCTAACACCGTCGTCTTCTCCCTAACTATCACTCCTACCTCTCATGCCATATCGAGTTCTTCTCTCTCCCTAACCATGCTCCCTACTACGCCACTCACCTCCATCCATTCCTCTTCCCCCTTCATCATTATCTCCACCATGTTCTCCCAGTACACCGCCTCCCCTAGTTTCCTCTCCAACTTCTTCAGCACTTCCTCGTTCCTCCAGCATCTAAACACATGTCCCACATCATCCTCCACTTCACACCTCTCGCACACTCCAGTCTCTCTTTTCCCATTCATGTGAAGGTACCCTACTCTCGACCCATGTTCAGTGAACACCTGTGTCAAGAAGAAGTTCACCTCCCCGAATTTCCGCGCCCTCATACTCCTTCTTCCTCCATTTCCTCCTCCATCTATTGCTGTACTTCCTCTTGGTCGCACTCCTCCAGCGTTTATTCTTGGCTCTAGCCAAGGTAGGACCTTGCCAGCACCGCTGCTGCAAGTCCACCCACTGTCCTGTACTCCTGCACCACCCTCAGCAGTATACCTCTCTGCACCTGCAGGAGTGGCTTAGCCCTCGCATTCACCAGCGCTCTTTCACCCCACACCCACAGTACAGCATACTCTGCTCTACCGTCCTACCGATTACCCTACTTTTCCACTCTCCCGGCCCTTTCACGCAACAATCTCCCCAGCCATGCTGCCCTCACTTTCCCCTTCTCTGCCGCTTCTAACATGTGTGTTCTGAAGGATAATTGAGTATCCAACCACACCCCTAGGTATTTCACAGACTTCTCCATACGAATTCTCCTTTCCTTCACCATCACCCCCACTTCTCTCGTCTTGCTCCGTCCCTTCACTAGCAACCCCACCGTCTCATCTTCCGCCACTTCTAGTCCGCACCTCTCAATCTTCTCCAGAACCTTGCTACACATTCTCTCCGCCTATCTTTCTATCTTCGCCTCTCCCTTTGCCGTACACCAGACACACACCTCCCGAATACACCGTAATCTCACATCCCTCTCCTCAAACTATCCCACACATTTCCAGAGTGTGTCAGTCCAAGAACCGAGCCCTGGGGCACTCCAGCCTCCGTCTCATACCTCCTCCCTCTAGAGTCTACTATCACACGCCCCGTCAGGTAGTCCTCTACCAGGTTAATCAACCCCTCTCCCACTCCAAGCCTCAGCGACGCGCTCAACACCGCCCGTTTGCTCTTCTTTCTTCTCTCAGCACCCTGTTGAATGGTTCCCCGAAGAACTCCCCGTTGTCATCCAACATCTTCTTCATCATATGACCTCTCAGGCCATCTATTCCTGGGGCTTTCCTTACTTTAATGTTTCTCCTCCCCCCGCCACTACTTCCCACTTCTCTAGCGGCCTTATTCGCCTTATTTTCCTTACCCCCCTAGTATCCTGGACTTCTCGAACCTCCTTCTAACAATCTTCCTCTAGCACCTCGTTCCTATTTCCACGCATCCTCTTACTTTCTTCCTCATCCTATCTGCCTCGGCCTTCGTCCACCTCCATCCCCACTCTTCCAATAATTCCTTTCTCCCTTTCCTTATATACGAAAAAATGTAATACTAGATTAGTCATTACCACCTTCAGGCATTTTTTTCCGAGTTTCTGATTACATCTTTTCTGGATTCGGCATCTTTCGTTCGCCTTTCAAGCACAGGTAAACTGTGTTTGATTCCAGAACAAAACAATGTAGCATTTCTTTAATTCAAATTACTCGAATTATTAGACTCCAATCAATTTACATACCTACACATTTCTCGTTCATCAAGGCTCTTACAACAAGGTCTTTACCAGTTTGTCAACTTTTCTTTTAAACCGAAAACTTCTTCCAGTCTAGGATATTTATTAACCATGTCAAACTTGTATAATTTGTTTAATAATTTGATACTTTTCTCGAATTTTAGGGCCCTTCGGGGGTTCCTGGTCTGCCAGGAGTATCCGGACAAAAAGGTGATCAAGGTGAACCAGGTCCACCGGGTTCTGTTGCCGGTGTTGGAGAAAGAGGACCACCAGGTCCTGCAGGTGAATCTGGAACTAATGGAGATAATGGAGAAAAAGGCGAACGAGGTTTTCCAGGATTACCAGGTCCTCCGGGACTGTTAGGACCTCCTGGAATTCAAGGACCTGAAGGTTTACCTGGAAGAAATGGTGAACCGGTAAGCTATATACTTCAAACCGAAAGTTTGTATTGCTTATAAAAATATTACTTCATATAAACTGTTAACATTTAATGTCATTGGCTATGCTATATTTTAGGGTCCTCCAGGTCAACGAGGTGAAGCTGGACCAGTTGGGCCAATAGGTCTCACTGGATTCTCAGGGAAAGATGGCATAAATGGGGAGCGAGGAATACAAGGTGAGAAAGGAGACAGAGGAGAAATAGGAACCCAAGGTCCTGTTGGTCCTAGAGGATATCCCGGCAACGCTGTAAGTAGGATTTTTGTTTATAAACTGCATTAATCTAATAGGGAACTGGAAGTTTTGCGATATGTTTGGTATTATTTCTGTGTTTCAGTTTGCAGAGACAAAATCTGTAGTATTAACAAAATGCAGAATATATTTACAATATAAAAATAATGTAACTTATCTATTTTTAGGGTTCCGCAGGATTTCCGGGGATTGCGGGACCTATAGGACCACCAGGATTCGAAGGAAAACCAGGTCCACCCGGCCCTCCCGGACCACCTGGAATGCCAGGAGAATCAGTAGTTTCAAACATCGTCGACTTTGGAAAATCATCGGGTGTTCATGGACCAAGAGGATTTCCAGGACCTCCAGGAATTGTAAGTGGTAATATAACAACTCAAGTGTATTTTGTTTTCATATATTTGTTGCTAATCTTAATTCCGAACTAGGGTCTTGGTGAAAGGAAGGGGTACCTACTTTTAAGCAACAACCAATGAAAGTGACGGGATTATTCACCGGTCACTGTACCCTAAGGGAACACATGCATACAATGGGCATATATAGGGATGAAACTATTTGTCGGTTGTGCATGAAATAGGAGGAAACAGCCTCACACGTTACCTTCGAATGTGAAGCACTGTCTCATTGGACATAGGTCTAGAGCGCACAGGGGACGATTTCCCAAAGAAGGACCTAGTGAAAAGACTGTTGAGCCTGATAAGGACTACTGGTCTCTATACATAAACAATACTACTATGAGCACAAAAAGCCTAAAGGCTGAGGTGCCGAGGACTCGAAGCCTCTGACTGGTGTACCAAACTAATCAATGAGTCAAGCAAACAACAACCAAGATCTTTTTACTTCAAGATGCATTTAAAATAAACAGAAATCATTATTATCTATTGGACTAAATAGTAACTCACTAGAATCGTGGTCGATGTGAAATATTTCTACTTTTTTGTTTTAACCTCTTTCTAACAGTTTTCAATAACTTTACTTTGGTAAATTATAGTAAATAAATCTATATTTTTTATGACAGAAAAGTGGATATATATATAAAAACTTTTTATTTTTAAGCCAGGTGAAAGAGGTGCTGCAGGAGATAGGGGACCAGCTGGACCAAGCGGATTTCCTGGTGTGCCAGGAAAGGAAGGACCGACGGGTTTACCAGGACCTCCAGGACAAAGTGGTCAGCCTGGTCTACCGGGCATACCAGGACCATCGGTAAGTGCTTATTTTTGAATGAAAATAGATTGAATACAATTTTTTGAATGAAAAATTATGAAAAATGAGTTTAAAGGACTTAATAAAATTTCAAAGAGATTGAAATGATTCAATACAATTTGTAAGCTAAAAAATAAATAAAAAAAGATTCAAATTACTCAGATCTGGGACCGTTACTAAAAAAAAGTGAAGCGTTACTTCATCGGAGTGGAGTGAGGAGGCGATGGAAGAGGCATTGCAAAATATTAAAGTCAAGAAAATGAGATGGCAACTTGCAGCAAAAACTTTCAACGTCCCGGTGACAACATTGCGCAGAAGATTCAAGAATGGGTGTACCTATTGCTAGAAAAGGATATTTGGTAGGACGCAGACCAGTACTGAGTAGAGATATAGAGAAAGAATTAATGCAACATATTATTGAAATGGAAACCAGATTTTTTGGGTTAACAATGAAAGATCTGAGGATTGGTTTTCCAAATTGCCGAGAAAAACAAAATGAAGCACGACTTCAATAAGGAAACTCAAATGTCCGGCAAGAAATGGGTCAGAGGAATCCTAGAATTTCTTTGAGAATCCCAGAGAATACTTCGTATGCACGAGCACAGGCTTTCAATAGGACCAACATAAGTTCGTATTTTACTGCATTTGCTGCAATTATTGATCAGTATAAGTTTCCCACAGAAAACATTTATAATGTTGATGAATCAGGCCTAAGTACCATACAAAAAAGACCTCAAAAAATCTTTGCTACTCGCAGCCGAAAGCAGGTAGGGGCTCTCAGTAGTTGTTACGGGACAAAGAATTATTGGTGCCTCTCTTTCAAACATCCAAAAATAAACTCTGTACCTACCAACTGCTATTTTATTAAAAACAGATCCTGATTGTTTTAAGTAGGATTAATACAATTAAAGTCGCAGGAATCCTTTCACTTTTCTCAAGCGTCTCCCTGAAGGGCTCCTAAAAATAATAAATAAGTATTTACCACTTATTATTTACAACAAGTAGGAATAATAATAATCAAATATTTATATTCTAAATTTACCGGAATCTTATTTAAACATAGAGGATGATCACCAGATCATAAAAGTTACTGATTTAAAAAAATATCAAAGGCTTAAAGGTTATTTGGTTTACATGGTGTACAAAGTAGATGACAATCTTGTCATATCTGTCAATATTAAAAATAAATCTTCTCAAAGTGATTTCAATCTTTCATCATAATGTCATCATAGATCTACTGATTAAAGATCATTGACCTTCCTTATCAATTAATAGTTTCTTCTTTTAATTTCTGTTATCAGAGCTCATCTCTAGTGTTAAGTACTTTGGTAATGAAGAAGTAAATGAAAAGAACATACCTTTTTTTTTAAGACCATCCATACGTAGATATGAGTTGGGTTTCCTTTTTTCTTCCATGTGAGGTTCGTGATAGACCACATGGTTTAGCAATTTTGCTGATTTTTTGAAATATATTTAAGTGAGCTTATATTTTATTAGAGTGATCCTGTTGGAGCTCTACCATTTGTATAAGTGGATATTTATTTGGCTCAGCTTAAATTCCTGTCTCCACATCCATAGGCGAAACCACTTTGAGGCCACCCAACTTCTACGGTCTCTTTCTTTTCTTCGTTCTTGTATCTATCTTCTTCCTTTGGTTATTTCTTCATTCTTTGGCTTTATTTTATACATCGATATCTTCATTTCATTCCTGCATCGACATCATCTATAAGGTACATCATCTACACCCAGTCATCATATCGGATACACGTCTACCTACAAGATATAGTAAGCCACCATCAGTTCTTTTGGAGGGACACACCACAGCACCCGATTGTAAACAGGTAACCTTCATACCTTACTTTTAACAAGGAATCCAGGGGTTTGAGTAGAAAACACAGTTGACTGAAAGAACAAATATCTTTATGAAAAAGTATTGTAAGTAGAGTATTTGGTCATATCTACTGAGGAACTTAGTTTCCTGGTGTCTTTACCCTCTGTTGAGGACAACTTGTATATTATTTAATAACAATTAGCACAATCACTAGAGTTTGTAAGCCAACGTATGCATACAAAGGTAGTTCATTAATATAATTCTGTATCCAACCACCCCTAAGGTAAGATTGGATAGTGTAAAACTTTTCTTTTTTTATAAATCTTCCCATGCTTGCTATTAACCTAGAATAACCTAAATAATTTGTGAAAGCCAACTTCATATAAATCGTGAGGTACAGCGGAACTACTTTAGGGAGTTTTTAGCGTTACCACTTTTTAGGCAAGGCCTTGTTTTTTTGGTTATCCATAGGACAACCAACAATATTTTATATTAAATCAACATTTCAACTATATCAGTTTTTTATTTCGAATCCCACCCTGAGATTAACAGGACCTTTTAATCAAGGTAACATAGTGCGGAACGTGGACAGCACTTAACTGTTGTCTGTTGCATTAATAGCATAGGAACTTATGTGCCACCAGTTTTCATTTTCCCCAGGAAACGGTTCAAGAATGAACTAATGGATAATTCTCCACCTGGTAGCAAAGCATTTTGTCAGGAAAACGTATAGATGAATAGCGAAATCTTCGTAAAATGGCTCCAACATGTCTCACACTATACAATGCTGAAAATACAGTGCTTCTTTTACTGGACGGCCATTCGAGCCATAAGAGTTTAGAGGTTCTTCAAATGGCCAAAAATACTGAATTGTTTTATTTTGCTTTCCTGTGCACTGCACCCACCGTGTGCAACCCTTTACAAGCCTACCATAGCCAAGAGATACAAATATGGCTAAAACAAAATCCGGGGAGAATGGTAAGGCATATTCAGGTAACTGGTCTTTTCAAAAACGCCTTCTTGAAAACTGCAAAACCGGCAAACGCCATGAACGCATTTCGCAAAGCAGGAATAGTTCCCCTAAATTCTGAAATTTTCGAGGATTGGATGTTTGCTCCTTTACTCACTACGGATAAACCTCTTGCACACCGAGACCCAGAGAACTGTACCACTAGCTCTCGTGCAGATCTCCACTGTAACCAAAACTCCACGTTCAGCCGAAGACAAGCAGCCAACTTGTCGCTTTCCACGCAATGATAAACATTTAGACCGTTTTTTTGGTACTGTCATAATCCCTGTCTCATCGACGTTATAAATAAGCTCTGGGGGTGTTTTGTGTTTCTCCATCGTTTCAGTAATCAGCGAGAATTATTTTCTATGGAAGGTCTATTGAAGGAAGACCTACCCGAACTAGTGAGGTTGGCTCAAGAGATCGAAGTTTAATATTCGGCCGGTTGAGAAATGCATACAGCCAAGCTTTACCAGCCGTTTTCTTGCGCTTATTCAATCTATTAGGCAAGCCGTTGCGTTCTTCTAATTCAAATGCCAAACTTCTTAATGCATTGAGAGTTGAACCAAACAGGCGTGATTCCATTCACAAGATATATTTAACTAATTCCTTTTCCCGAGCAGGATTAAAAACAGGTTTATGACGTCCTAGTCGTTTTTTTTCTGAATCCTCTCTGTTAAGAGCACCCTGTTTAATTTTCTTCATCCTTGCTTCAATGGTTGTACGAGGAACCCCTTATTATTTAGAAGCTTTGAGATACCCCATTCTTCCCTCCAGTACCTCCTCACCAGCCTGACGCATACTGTTCTCATCCCAAGACTGCCTTTGCGTTTTTCTTGTATACTTTCCCGTTGCAATTATAGCCCATTCTATGCTAATTTTTATAGAAATCGTGTAAGTAGTCTCCAATGTATAGATAGTGTAAGCTCGTCGTGGAATGTGCTTAAATTTTCGTGCATATAAGCCTCGCTTGGATGACGGTGCAGCGAGCTAAGATTTTCAAGCCTGGCTTACTTGTTAAGCTAAGGTGGTGCAATCGGGCATTAGTGAATTGAAATATAATTTTAATGTTACTGCAATGAATGTAAAAATCAGACTAATTCAATTTAATAAAAAACATAAGCAAACATTGTATAAATTGTCAAACTGCAAAATAAGCATTTCTCCTTTTACTCATATCCGGGTATTGGGTTCGATTATTATAAAATAGATAGTCGTCGTAGAAGGGTCAATAGGTATAACTCGCGTTACTGCAAATTAAAACCTAATGTAATGACCCACATTTTTAATTCCATTGATGGCAAATGCCGCCCAATGGCGTGCATATAAATTTTTTTATAAATTCGAATATTGTGAAATAATGTTTTTCATTCAAATTAATAGAGTAGATTAAAATTAACCTGCATACAAAACTCATAAAATTTGTAATATAATTTTCTATAAATAATGCTCATTTAGCCAGACGACAATCTGAATTCGATTATCTATACTCGATAGTCGAAATTCTGTAAAGTGAGTCAGAGCTATCTAATCAACACTTTGGTTAAAGCGCAGTTGCCATATGTATTCTAGAGAGAAATGCTGTATTTTATAAATACACTTCAAATCCATTGTGTCAATATTTCAGGTACAAAAGATGCAATGTAATTAAGTCAATACCAATTTAATATATTTATTTCAAATTTCAAGCAGACTAATAATAATTAGTTTACTTGAAATGTGAAATAAAGTGTTTATGTATATTTCTTGAACGCAAAGTTTGTTGTGAAAAACTCGCCGATTTGACAATGTTGGAGAGTCGCTTCAATGTTCCGGCTTTGAGAACGAGATAGATAGATCGAGCTACGCGAATGAGACAGTGATAGTAAACAGTTATGTGAGGTGTTTATTCTCTTCATGAACGTAACATCAGTATTTGTGTTGTGGTTTTGTGTGATAAATCGGTTATTATTGGTATTTATTGTAATATTTATATCGGTATATTTAGTGACAATAATGGCGGATAAAAAACGGCGTCGTAACAATTTAATTCGGGAAGAAAAAGTCCTCATATTAAATGTGTACGAAGGACTGCGTGCCATGGACAAACAGTTGGGTGTTAGTGACGCTGTGATTAAGTGCAGTTATTTAACTAAAGTTTCTGAGAGTACTATATACAATATTCTAAAGAAATCGCGGGACGGATCTTTGACAAGAGAACGAGGTGAAAACTGTAAACCGGAAAGTAGGGGAAGAAAGAAAATTGTTTTGGACGACCAAACACGGAATGCTATACGTAGGGAAATACATTCTTTTTATTTTAGGAATGAAATCCCCTCGGTAGCTAAATTGAGCAAGGTAATAGAAGCTGATGATACTTTACCAAACATCAGTGATAAAGTTTTGAGACGAACTTTAAAATTAATGAATTTTCGTTACCAAACAAGAAGTAGAAACAGTGCCTTAATTGAACGAAATGACATTGTGGAATGGAGGAGAAATTATTTAAAACAGATACGACAGTTTCGTAACGAAGGACGGCACATATATTATCTTGACGAAACATGGTTAAATGAAGGCCACACTGTGTCAAAAGTGTGGCAAGACATGAATATACGAAGCAATCGACAAGCCTTTAGGGAGGGTTTCTCTTCCGGTTTAAAAGCTCCCTCTGGGAAAGGACGTCGACTGATTATCACTCACATTGGCAGCGAGGAAGGATTTGTAGAAGGTGGATTACTAAGTTTTCAGTCCAAAAAAACTGTCGATTACCATGAAGAGATGGATGGTAACCGGTTTGAAACATGGTTTAGATCAATTTTAACAAAGGTAACTCCTGGTTCAGTGATAGTTATGGATAATGCTTCATACCACTCTCGTCGACTGGAGCAAATACCTACTTCAGCTAGCCGCAAGAGGGTTATAATTGATTGGTTAGAGAGTAAAAGCATTCCGCACAACGAGGCAATGCTAAAAGTTGAATTATTATCTCTCGTACGGAAACATAAAAGCAGTTATATTAAGTACGTTGTCGATGAAATGGCGAAAGATTTCAACGTCTCAGTTGTTAGACTTCCTCCCTACCACTGTGAGTTAAACCCCATCGAGCTGGTTTGGGCCCAAGTGAAAAATTATGTTGCGAGAAAAAACACTACATTCAAAATGGCTGACGTTGAGAAACTGTTTGACGAGGCGCTGCATACCGTTACTGCTGAGAGTTGGCGTAAATGTATTCAACACGTATTAAAAGAAGAAATAAAGTTTTGGGATTTAGACATACGTGTAGAAGTAATGACGGAACCACTCATTATCGATATAGGAGGAGAAAGCGATGATTCTGAGGAGTCGTCAGGGAGTGATACCGCTTCCAGTTAGTCAGACATTTTACAAGTGACCTCGCAACATACCTATACTTATCGGTAATTTATTTTGGTCTTGACAAACAACTTTCTTTTACGTAATGATAATGCCGGTTAGCAAATAACGAAAATGTTACCTCAATTTTAGTTTTAGTAGTAGTAAGTTGGAATTGACTTTTAAACATTTTTTTATTTTGTTTTAACTTACTTATGAACAACTTGTGATAAGTTATTATTTCAAATGTTAAAAATTGAAATTCCAGATATTTCAGTATTCACACCCTTAAACTATGATACGCTCATGGAGTTCACTTTAAATCGGTAGATAACCGATGACGTCACTTTACAGAATTTCGACTATCGACTATAACTTCTTATATTTAAATCCACAATTTAACATTTGGTGGTTTTCTCTTTAAAGAATGATCCGTAACAGTGCCTAGTTTAATTACTTTATAAATCGTTGTATACCCGATTTTCGTTAAATAGTGAATTCTCGCTATTTCAGAATTTTCTTTTTTCAAACACGCTTACATATTTAAAACAACGCGTTTACACTGAACATGTAAATCTCCGTTTTGAAGTTCGGCCCTATAATGCAGTAGGGGAGGAGGGGGCACTTTCGGCCATTTAATATATTTTGATTTGAAAGAAGTACTGACATCATATTTTTTTTAACTAATTACCTAAATTAAAACGATTATCTGATCACTTTTAGAGTTATGGTGGCAGATATTTCTCTTAAATTTTAAGTAATATTTAATTGAATTATTACAGTTTCCTGTAAAATTGTCGTATTTAGTAAAGCGTTTTACCAATAGATATCGAAGAATTATATTTCAAAACTTTGTCAAAGCGTTGGAATAATATATTTTTATTCTTCGATATCTATTAATATTTAATTCATTAGTAAAAATAAAAATGTATACTTGAGGCACTTTCGGCATATTTAAATTTAAAGCTGATTTTGACAACATGGTGCATCATAATCACGATAAATTCAGAAATATGTAACGTTTAATAACTTTTAACAAACAAAATACAAAACTTAAAATTATTCCTTAAAATCCTGAAAACAGAAACAAAAAAATATATTTAAAATTATGTAAGAAAAATTATTTTACATTTAGTTTTTCAAAATTGTAGTAAAATGTGTCGGTTGAATGTCGTCTTGACGTCGAATATTTTTTTTTAAATTCCTATTATAATCTCCTTATTGCATATTTCTACGTCCTCCACTTGGGGAAAGGAAAATTTATTAGTTGTTCCCCTTCTCCGAAAATATTTTACCTCAAATGAGTGAGATTTTTTGCACATGGCCTACATAATGCAAAACAGTATTTTTTAATACGAATTTAACCAAAATATAGTCATTTAACATTACACAACCAGTATCATCTTTAAAAGCTTCCAGACTAAGTTTACTCTCTGTTTCACTACAATATTCAGTATCTTCTACATCGGATTCACTGCTGGAAGTATCAAAAATCTTTTTTTTAACTTGTCTTCGTTACACCTTTTTCTCACTTGTTTTGCAGATTTTTGTGCTTGTCTTTCAGATTTTTTCGCTTATTATCTATTCCTCAAGTTCTTCTATTCTAGTTTTCTCCGGAGTCTCTGTGTAGATCCTAGATTTTCCTTGGTTGGCCCTAGGCCGTCTAATAATTTTAGGTTTTTGTGCTTTTGGGAAAGGCCTTACAGCCTCAGGAGTAATGACGTCAGTTCTTATCACATGTGCTTCTTGTGTTTTTGTATTTCTTCCTTATCTGGTGTAGTTTCTCCCTCAACTAGTGTAATTTCTTTCTCAACTGGAGTTGTTTCTCTGGCAGCTTGTATAGACGGCTTTTATCTATTTGATGATCATTTTCTCCCTGATTAGTTACTAAATGTGCAGGTTCATTATAGACGTAGGTGGCATCAAAATCGGTGTCACTAAACGCTGAGGAATTAAGAGGCCAAATCCCTGTTTTCATAAATGAATTTGTTATGTTACTTGGGGAAAATGAGTCCAAAACGGACGTTTCGTCAGTTTTGGGATCAGCTTGACAGTAATGGTTCTTCCAGGGTTACTTGACATCCAGTCATTAAAAGACACCTCACATCTACTTTTAAATGGCCCAAAAACCCCAAGATCTAGTGGCTGGAATTTGTGCGATGTGTGGGGAGGGAATGACAGGAAAACAATACCATTATCTCTGGCATACGAAATCGCTGCTAATGTTACATGCGACTCGTGATTATCCAATAAAACCAGTATTTTCTTTTCTTTATTGCATTTAGTATGCAACATGTTCTACTAACAAATAAGTCGCCTGTCATCCACCCAGACTTATTTCCAAACGCAACACTTGAAGTTGGACTGTCCTCTAAATAATCTTGTATTTCTCGCACCCTTAGAAATATATACACTGGTTGGAGTGCCTTACCTATTCCGCTGATTATGCCAACGATGGTTACTAATTCCCCTCTTTCAGCAGATGCTATAAGGCCTACTTGTTTTTCCCCTTTGAAGAAATAACTTTGGGTGGATTCAGAACAGTTTGAAACTCCAGTTTCATCTAAATTATAGATTTGTTCAGGAGTAAATTTATACTTGTCGGGCCGATTTACAGGTACCTTTGAATGCAAAAAATAATCTTTGTTCAAATGATTCAATGGCTGGTTGTTCAACAGCACAATGGGTAACTAAGACTAAATCTAATAACATCGGGCTTGGTACACTGAATATTTTCTATGTAAATGTTAGAAGTGTTAGAAGCAAATTGAATCTGATTGAACTGTGGATAAGGAAACACAGTATTGATATACCAGTATTAACTGAAACATGGTTGATAATTCATCGACTTCATTGTTACTCCAGGGTTTAAACACATAACAAGTTATATTAGGAAATCTCATGCCCATGGAGGTGTAAGTATATTTGCGAAGGAAGGGCTGCAATTTCAAGTAATAGATGTTGACGACTTAAGTAGGGATATTGATGCAGAATATTCGCTTGCTGCCGAATTAAAAAAAACGGTTTTTTATTGTCTCCACCTATCGCTCACCTAATGGAGACAGCGATTTATATTTGAATAACCTAGGAAAACTTTTAGAAACTAAACTTTTGTATAACTCTAATATTATTGTAATAGGTGACTTTAACTTTAATTTCAAAAATACAGATGCGGCTACAGTTGTTTCTTGTAAAAATATAATGTCTTCACATAATCTCATTGAACAAATTCATGTCGATACCAGGATAACAGCTACTAGTAGCACAAGGTTGGATAATTTATTCACTAATTTTGTAACGAACGATTTTACACTTAAAGTAGTCGAATCTTTCATATCTGATCACAAGGTAATTATCTTCAAATTAAAAAACGTTTTATCTGTCGTCCTATGACTAATCGGGCCATCGAAAGTTTTAAACATAAACTAAGTACAAGAAATTAATTGGAATGTGAGTAATCTGAGTGTGAATGAGCAGGCTTCATTTACTGTTAGTACCTTGTCAACCTCTTACTTAAGCTGTTTTCCTTAAAGAAGAGTAACCGTTGATAATCAAAACTTCATTTCTAATACAAAATATGAAAATCTTAGATACCTTAAAAATAAACTAGAATCAGCATACACAATTTTCAGTGTCACGAAAACTGAGGAGAGTTTTAAATTGTTCAACCTTTCAAGAAAAGAATATCACATATTGTTAAATAAAAATAAAATCAGGGTTAATAACAGTAAAATATTGGAATCCACTAACAGACAAAAAACGGCTTGGGACATCATAATTACTAGTATACGGAGAAAAAAATTCAACACCCACCAATAACAGCATTTCAGCTGATGATTTTGCTATATATTTTCAAAACTTAATAGACAATTTAATTCAAAACTGCAGATCTACTGTAAGTATGAACAGCTATCTTGACAAAATTCCTGTACATCAATCATAATTTTACTTATTTCCCACTAATGCATTAGAAGTACATCAGTCAATCAATAATTTGAGAAATTCGAAATCTAGAGACTGTCACTTTTTGAACTCAGTTACATTGAAATTAGTAGGCAACATATTGGAGGAGCCAATAGCTAACCTTCTTAACACTTGTATGGAGGAGGGAATTTTTCCAGATATATTTAAGAAGTCAAAGGTAACTCCTATCTACAAACAAGGTGACACTAACTTAACATCAAATTATTATTATTATTATTATATTTAGACAAGGGCAGAGGGACAGGTCCTTATTGTGCCCAAAAAAAAAGATAATTACATATGTAACCTACTAGTAGGTGAAGAAAAGAAAAATAACTACAATATATTATACAAATATACCAACAACAAAAAAAAAAGAAACTATAGGTGCTCTAAAAGCGTTCGATCAAGTCTGTTTTTAAACGAGTTAGTTGATGGTGCAGAAACTGTGGATACATCAAGGTTATTCCAGCTGTCGAAAACCCTGTTTGGTAAGAAAATGTGTCTTGATCTGACGGTAAAGTTTTCTTTTTTTAGTTTAAAAAGGTGTCCTCTAAGGCGGTCATCTGGATTTATAGGCCAATTTCAATTATACCTGTAATTGGCAAAGTTTTCGAAATCATATTAAAAGAAAGATTGCTTAATTTCTTTGAAAAGCAGAATTTGTTATGCTCTAGTCAGTTTGGCTACCGGAGTGGGAAGTCAACGGTAACGGCAATTAGAACACTTTATGATAAAATCTTGGAAGGTTTTGAAAGTCAAGAAATAAGCGTGGGAAAATTATATAACTTATCAAGAGCGTTTGACACGGTACATCATGATATCTTGTTGCGAAAACTTGAAAGATATGGAGTCAGGGGCATCCCTCTGAAACTCATCTGTTACTTATTGACCAACAGGATACAGTATATGTATGTCATAATGGCCAGAATTCGGAAACGCACTCTGTTCCTCATGGGATACCGCAAGGATCAGTGCTTGGCCCTCGTTTCTTCATCATTTACTTTAATGATTTGGCAACTAATCTTGGTCAGAAAGTCAAATCCGTTTTATATGCTGACGATACATCCTATTTAGTTACAAATAAAGTCAATCAGATGATATTTCAAGGGACTGATGGTTCAGTACTAACTATATGACTCTGAATGATACCAAGACTCAAACTATATATGCTTTTCAACCACTGCCTCTAGGGGTGATTGTGTGAAATTTTCAAGGGTATATTTAGATCCTAAATTAAATTTTGATTTTCACTGCCAAGATCTGTGTAAGCGTTTAGCAAAAGCAACTTTTGCCATCAGACAACTAAGATTCCATTGACATCCAGTACTTATAAAGATAGCATATTTCTCAATATTCCATAGTATACTAACCTATGGCTTAATAGTTTGGGGTGGAAGTAGTTATATAGAAAAAGTGTTTATTGCACAAAAAAGGTGATTCAAATAATGACTTTTAGTAAATTCGACAGCCACTGTAAACCTCTTGTCAAGAAATTAGGTATTCTACCTCTTCCTTATTGTTCCTATATTAAGGAGTGTTTGATGCATATTAACAACAAAGTTGCAAATAATCTGGGTATGAATCTATATAATGCATTACCACAGACATACAAAAACCTACCGGTCACCACTTTCAAGAAGAAAATACACATGCTTCTATTAAAACATAACTTTTATTCAGTAAATGAGTTTCTTATACACATGCCTACTTGGGTTTGTGAATAATTACCAATGTGGAAATTGTACCTCATAATATGGTGTATTTCACTTTCATTATTGATGTTTAATATTTATCTCTTTTTAATTTGATGTAATTGTACTATTTATCTCTTTTTTATTTGTTGTAATTGTACTTATTTTGTATTTTTCATTTTGTATTTCATAATTTTTATATTTACATTTAATAACTGACGATTGTACAACTACTGTGATATTACTTGAATAAATTATCTACCTATCTATCTAATTTTGAAAAAATTCTTCCACTTTGGTCTTATTAAAGCCAATTCCTCTGGCTAGGCTAGTGTTTTCTGGTTTACGTAAAAATAAAAGAGATTTGTGCCTTTTCATAAATCCATACCTATACCAACCAGTCAATTCCTACTTTTTTATTAGCATCCCATTTATCTGGATACATGCAATCAGGTTTCAACACTTTTGCATATTCATGAACAAATCTCCTCAGTTGATCACGAGTCAAAACAATAATTAATGTTTGCGCACTGTGTGATATACTTGACAAGCATATCCTCCTGGGAAGTAGAAAAAATGATTCTGGTAGCGTATTTCTTTTTTTCTTCCGTGTCACTTTAATATCCTTCATCTTCTTTCTCCAAATACTCCTCCTACAGTCATTTTTTTTAATTATTTTTTATGCGTGACCGTAAAGTCGTCCTACTTATTCCAAAAATTCTGGATGCTTCTCGCTGGCCCAAATTTTTTGATAAAATTTGTCGCGGAGCATTAGTTATTACTTTTTCATCTAAATCAACCCTGTTTGGTCTTTGGTTTATAGCTTCGCACCATCTGGAAAGAATATTTTCCTATGATACATTTTTAATATACTATCTGGGGCACGTTCGGCCACTGGCCGATCCTGCCCCATCGAGATGGCCGAACCTGCCCAACTGTATTTTTCGGTTTATAAAATTTGGCTCGGCAATAAGACCTAACCTATACATGAGACACCAAGACCCACAAGAAAACTATATACCTTAATGTATTTAGAGCCAAATTTTTAAACAAAGATTCCGATAGAACCAAAATTACAATAACAACTTACCTTTTCACCACAAAACTAGCTCAAATGATAATGACAGAAAACTGAAGTGCTTTTATCATTATTTCCATATAGAAACAGCGCGAAAGTATGAAAAATATAAATTTTAAATAGGATGGCTGAATGTGCCCCCTCCCCCCTATCATTAATTGCAAAGTCATTTGTTTGAGACGCCAAATTATTATTAGATTCCCGCGATACATCATCTTGAACTGTCGTTTCAAATGGTCTCCAATATGCCATTCTAATTAATTACTAATAAATTATATTTATAAAACTTACCCTAACGTCTATGAACAAATAAATATTATATTAATAACAATTTATTCACGCCACTTAATCAGCCAACCTTACTAAACCAACCAATAGATATTAAATTAATAATACTTTTTTGTACAACTGCCATGAAAAGTGACATTTTTAATGCCTGCCAAAGTAGCGAGTTAAAAGTAATAGTATATTTCATTACGAGTCCAGAAAATAGGTTTTTCCCGTGTGCACGGGAAAAGCATTTATGGATGAGTAATGAACGATACTTTTCATTGTACCTTTCAGAAAACAAAAACTAATAAGTATTTATTATACTAGACTATAATACAAAACACTGACATCTGCTGTCATAATACAATTATTATAATTCAAAACACTGACATCCGCTGTCATAATACAATTGTGGTTTAGTGTTTCTAAGGGAACTGCGTTCTGTTCCCTTAGAAACGCATGTTAGCGCACAGGAAAACTTTTCCCGGTCACTTTCGGTACTCCTCATCATAGGCATGATAAGATAGCGTTTTCGGTGAGGTATAATGAAAAATACTTTTAACACTAGTGTTAAAAGAGACATAATCATTGTTTTTTTAAACCAAATAGAAGTAAACGAGACATCATAATGATTCAATTTTTAATGGAACTTTCAATATGATTGTGGTGTGTACATACTTTTAGTTTCACAAATTCTAATCTAGTTAGTTCAGGTTAGTTATAGAAAGCGTTTGTCATTATTATTGTTACGTCGTTATTAATAAGTGTCATTTTTAAAAGCTGAATAAAACCAATATTCTAACTTGGTTTTGACTTATTTTGTATCAATTTATTCAGCTTTTAAAGTTTATTGGTGAAGTAATAATCTTCAGGAAGATGAGTACACCCTCCATCGCTACTAGTACAAGTACAAGTCCTACTAATATTGCAAGCACCTTACGGAGAGTATCTCGTTACTTGAGGCCCGCACGTTTTTGATGTTGATCCGAAGACCAATTCTGCCGATGTTGATTGGATTCATTGGAAATATACTTTCGAATTTTTTTTATCGGAAGAATCTGTAGAATATACTGAAGCCATGAAATTAAAACTACTAGTTAATCATTTGCCCCCAGCTGTGAATAGCAATATCCGTGACAGTACTGATTATAGGTCAGCCATTTCATTATTAAATGATATATACATTAAACCAAAGAATGAAATACATGCTCGTCATCTACTAGCTACTAGAAAAAAACGTTCTGAAGAAACTGTTGATGAATACATCGTCGGTTTGCAGCATAAAGTCATTAAGTGACATTAACATAATTTCGCAGTTAAAAGTTTTTTGGTATATTACAGAGAATATCTTACTCGTTAGTAATAAATAAAATAATTTATTTTTTTATTACTAACGAGTAAGATATTCTCTGTAATATACCAAAAAACTTTTAACTCGATGTATTGCGAAATTAGGTTAATGTCACTTAATGACTTTATGCTGCAAACCGACGACATACGTGAACTGAAAAAGTTGTCTCAAAATTGTATACAGAAGTTTATAAATGCGAGTATATACGAGATTCATTTATTCCTGGCTTAAAATTACAAAATATCAGGCAAAGACTAGAAAATTATTCTAGTAGACTAGAAAATTATACTCTTACACTTGATCAAGCTTATAATCAAGCGATATCTCTTGAAATGGGCTGAAGGAAATGTTGAAGCAAACCCAATAACACAGAAATACTCTATTAAAAGACTTTTATGTTTAAAGAAAAATTATAATAATGACAACTATTAAAATTATATATGACAAGTATCAATTTGTATATTATAAACAAGTACATAACAACCAGTAAACTAGAAGGAAAAACCTAGAAAATGATAATATTTCAACACTTTCCCTCATTAAGTGGTTTTTCTCTTCACTAAGTTAGTTTAATCCTATATTTGTACAAAGCTGTACTAATCTAGGTTTTGGAAGAGCTTTGGTCATCATATCAGCCAACTGATGCTCAGTATGTACTTTCTTAACGACAATTTCTCCTTCTGATACCAATTCCCGTACAAAAAAGTGCCTTGTTCGAATATGTTTGGTACGTCTATGGAATTCGGGATTTTGAGCTAACCTCAATGCTGGTTCATTGTCAATATGAAGTTCTGGTACAGCTGATAAGTTAGTTATTTCTGTCAAGAGACGTTTAATCCAAACTATTTCGCGAGCAGCCTCACTTGCAGCAACTATTTCTGATTCGGTTGTGGAAATTGCTACTGAAGTTTGTTTTTGGCTTAACCATGATACCGCACCTGCAGCATAAATACAAACAATTCCTGATGTTGATCTACCAGTGAGTGTATCACCACCATGATCAGCATCACTGTATATTCTTATGATTCCTTGCAGATGGTGTGGTTTATAAGTGATTCCATAATCCAATGTTCCTTGAAGGTATCTAAATATACGTTTCACCTTAATAACATCTTCTTTACTGGGATGTTCCAACGATCTAGAAACAACTCCTAGTGCATAAGATATATCTGGTCTCGTAGATACCATAAGGTACATTAATGAACCAACAGCTTCTCTATAAGGAAAATTTAGAGATTCATCTTGATCTTTCCCTGATTGAGAATAGTCCTTAATAATAGGTGTTGAAACTGGTCTGCAATTTTCCATGCCAAACTTTTCTAAAATTTTCTTAGTATAGGACTTTTGGTGTATTTTTATTGAACCATTGTCTTTGGTAGATATCTCTATACCTAGAAAATATAAAGCAGGCTTGAGGGTAATTTTGAATTCAGATTTCAGTTTTTCAACAAAATCTGCAGTATGCTCAGGATGATTAGAAGCTAACAGGCCATCATCTACATAAAGAGCAAGTAAAAGTTTGATTTTTCCATGTAGCTTTATAAAAAGACAAGGATCAGCTTCGCTCATTATAAATCCATATTCCTTTAGAAATTTAACAAAACGTTGATTCCAGCACCTAGGCGCCTGTTTTAACCCATATAGGCTCTTGTGTAATCTGCAAACCTTTTGAGAGTTATCATTGAATCCTTCAGGTTGACGCATGTATATTGTTTCATCTAGCTCTCCATAAAGAAAAGCAGTTGATACATCAAACTGAGTGAGTTTCAACTTTTCATTTGCTGCAACACTAAGTAAAAGTCTTATAGTGCTAGATCTCGCAACTGGACTAAATGTTTGATCATAATCTACGCCTTCTTTTTGAGCAAAACCTTTTATGACTAGTCGAGCTTTATACTTATCAATGGAGCCGTCAGGATTCGTCTTTACTTTATAAACCCATTTACATGGAAGTGTTTTAATTCCTTCCGGGAGTTCTTCCAAAGTCCACGTTTGGTTTCCTTGTAAAGATTCCATCTCTATCTGCATTGCCTTTTGCCATTCTTCCTTCTCAGAGCTGTTTATAGCTTCTCTGTATGAAGATGGTTCTGAAGGTTCAGTTATATTTGCTAAAGAAGTCATTACAAAGTCTTCAAAACGTTGTGGAGGTTTTATTAATGCTCTATTTCGTAGATTTCTTGTTTCATCTATTTGCGGTTCTGAAATTTCTATTTCACCATCATCATTATCTTCGTCTTGACTTGTCTGTCTTCTTCAAGATTTCTTCTGTTTGAATATAATTATCCTTAACATCTCGATTTTCAACATGAGTCTCTTCATTTTTCTGTCGAACAAATTCTAATTTGAAATTACTTTTAATTTGGAGAATGTTCTCTTGGAAAGTTACATCACGTGACCTGATTAATTTATTATTTTCTCTACACCATATGCGATACCCATCTACACCATCATAGCCAATTAAAATACCTTTCATGGCCTTTTTATCCATTTTCTTTCTTTGTTGTTTAGGTATATGAGCATAGCATGTAGTTCCAATAATTCTAAGATGCTTAATGCTTGGTTTCTTCCCAGTCCATAATTGTATTGGTGATTTTCCTTCTATTCTAGAAGAACCACTGAGATTGAGAATATATTTAGCTGTATTTATCATCTCAGCCCACAATCCTTGAGGAATTTCTTCATGGGAGTGCATAAGAGCTCTAGCTGTTTCTACCAGCGTTCTATTTTCTCTTTCTGAAGAACCATTTTGTTGCGGTGTATACGGCATAGTAAAGCGTTGTTTTACTCCATACTTAGCTAAAATCTCTTTAACTTCTTTATTATCAAACTCTCCTCCATTGTCACAAAGCAGTTCTTGCACTGTATGACCTGCAGCTCTTATCTGAAGCAACATTTCTTGCAGCTTAGAAGAAACTTCTGACTTATGTTTGATAAAAAATACTTCACGAAAACAAGTAAAATCGTCTTTAAATAAAACGTAGTATCTAAACCCTGACATAGAATTTAAAAATGGACCACACACATCCGTATGAATACGTTCTCCAGGTAGAGTTGCATGTTCTCTTGTACCAAATTTTCTTCGATTGGCTTTTCCAAACACACATCCTTCACATATTTCGCTATTGAGATATACTTTGATTCCAAATTCTCTTTCTATTAAGTTTTTCACATGTCTTTTGTTTTGATGACCTAGTCTTTCGTGAAATAACTGTAGTTGTGATTGATTTGATATGTTATTCAATTCAGGTAATTTCGTAATAGTGTTTATATTTAGTTTAAATAATCCGGAATTTTGGCTTCTGTAACCTTCAAGAACAACTATATTATCAATTTTTAGAAAACATTTTGTGGCTCTGGAGATAAATTGACTATTTGGTTTTTTATCTTGAGCAGCGAGAACGGAAAACAAATTTTTCTTGATTTTTGGTACAAGCCAAACATCACTAAGAATTAGTGTTTTTTTTATTATTGACCAATGTTTCAAAAATTATTGTTCCTCTTCCTAGGGCTTCAATTGATTCACCACTTGCAGTTATCACTTGATGAGCTGTTGTGAAAGGTTCATAAGTATCAAATAATTCTGGACAAAATGTAATGTGATTTGTAGCACCATTATCTACATACCAGTTACGAACCACTTCTTCTGAATTAAAACATTCATTTGAACAGACTAGAATGACGTTAGCTTTTGAATTTGTAGTACTTGGCTTAGGGGGTTTGCCATCAGCACGCCATTTGGGACACATTTTAACTTTATGACCTTTTTCTTTACAATATTTGCAATACCAATTCTTGAACTTATTTTTATTTGGATATGAAGACGTACCAGTAAAAAGAACTTCTTGATTCGCCTTATTTTTACCTTTTTCATTCAAGGCTTTCTCATAAACACACAATTGATTCGTAAGGTTGTCTATTGTTTTATTATTTTTGGATATTAACATCCAACTAGATCTAAATGAGAAATCATTGTCTGGTAATGTTCCTAAAATTTTACAAATTAGCAACACTTCTGGTAGTTCAATTGCATTTTCTTTTTGAACTGCTAATTTCATTTCATTCCAAAGATTTTTAAGCTTAGACATATGTGTAGCTACATCGTCATTTGGTTCTTTTTCAAAGCTAAAGAATTCTAAACAGAGATCATAAACTTTTTCTTCTGTTGCACCATCAAATAGTCTATTTAATTCTTGCCATATTTCTTTTGCTGTTGAAAATCTCATAATTTTCTTTAAAGTATCTTCGGTCATATTGGTTGTTAGGATAATCATTGCACTGCTTTCTACTTTTCTGTACTCTTTCAACTCTTTTTTGTACTTGATACCTTCTGCCTCCGTAGCATTTTCTGCTAAAGTTGTAGGTTCTTTTAGTGTACCTTCTACAATTTCTAGAGCTCCAATAATACCTCTTAGTAATATGCAAATTTTAAATTTCCACGTAGACCAATTTGATTTACCTTCTAAAAGTCCAATTTGTACTTTTGTATAATCCATTTTGTCAACTAAATCGGTGATGACAAAAATTGGGGTATATTTATTTATTGCGTTCCTGGGCCCATAACCTGTTGAAGCAAACCCAATAACACAGAAATACTCTATTAAAAGACTTTTATGTTTAAAGAAAAATTATAATAATGACAACTATTAAAATTATATATGACAAGTATCAATTTGTATATTATAAACAAGTACATAACAACCAGTAAACTAGAAGGAAAAACCTAGAAAATGATAATATTTCAACAGGAAACTCACAATCTTTTGCAAATAATACCTATATCTCTGAAGATGCATTGGTTGCTTCTTCAACATTCAAGAAGAGATGTTTCTTTTGCGGTGGTAACATCCATCAAAGAATAAAGTGCCCTGCGTTCAAAGTAACCTCCAATTGTGTATGAAGAAGGGACATTTCGCTAACGTATGTAAAAGTAGTAGATCTACATCAAATGGAGCAAATATCTCAGAAAATATTACCTTATCCACCATTTCAACTGCTTCTCCTTCTAGTTTACATAAAGCTATCGTGCCTATCGTAAACGAGATTACAGCTGATCCCTTATTAATCGATACAGGTAGTTCAGTTAGCTTTATAGATAGTAATCTGGCAAAAACTATGAACCTAAACAAGAAACCGTGCCATCAAACTATCACATTAGCTTCGTTAAATCATGCATCATTAGTTGAAGGAGTATGCACTGCAACTATTACATTAGGCCAACATATTTATAATGAAGTTCCACAACAATCAACAATCTTTGTGCTGATATTATAATAGGACATGACTTACTGAAACACCATTCATCCGTAGAACTTTTATTTGGAGGATCAAGAAATCCTTTAAAGATTTGCAATGGTATGGCTGCTACTGTTCCACCTGTGTCTATTTTCTCGAACTTAACAGCTGATCTGAAGCCTAAAGCAATAAAATCAAGACGTTTCTGTGAACAAGACCAACAATTTATCGCCAACGAAATTTCTAGATTATTGAAAGAAAGTAATTCGCCTTGGAGAGCACAGATTTTAATAACTTCAAGTACAACCCATAAAAAGCGAACCACAAACCATCAACAAATTCACCGAACTTGATGCTTTTCCACTTACTAATATCGAGACTGTAGTAGCTAAAGTAGCCCAAAACAATTTTTTCAGTCAAATAGACTTAAAAAGCGCTTACGATCAAGTTCCCATACTTGTAAAAGAACGACCCTATACGGCTTTCGAAGCTTGTGGAAAACTTTACCAGTTCACACGAATTCCATTTGGAGTTGCTAACGGTGTATCTGCTTTTCAAAGAACAATCGAATATATTATAACGGAAGAAAATCTCAAAGGAACATATGCTTACTTAGACGATGTTACAGCGTGTGGAAAAAATCAAAAAGAACACGATGTAAATTTACGAAATTTTCAAGACGCCGTTAAAAAGTATAACTTAACGCTTAACACAGACAAATGTAAGTTTAGCATTACTTCAATAAATCTGTTGGGTTAAACTATTGAAAATAACACAATTAAGCCCGATTGTGAACGATTGAAGCCACTGATGAATCTTCCTGCTCCAATAGATACTGCTTCACTTAGGAGAGCTTTAGGAATTTTTGCCCATTACTCAAAATGGATTAAACATTTTGCAGAGAAGATCAGCAGTTTAGTTAATACCAATCATTTTCCCATGAGTACTGAAGCCATATCGAATTTTAAAGCACTTAAATTGGATATAGCTAAGTCGGCCCTAACAGTCATTGATACTGAAGAAATATTCACGATAGAAACAGATGCATCGGAGCATTCCATAGCAGCTTCATTATCACAAAAAGGACCACCAGTGGCGATTTTCTCACGTTCATTAACGAATTCTGAAAAGCGTCATTCTTCTATTGAAAAATAAGCTTCTGCGATTGTGGAATCTTTAAGAAAATGGCGTTATTGCTCAATTGGCAAACCGTTTTTACTCATTACAGATCAACAATCTGTTGCTTTTATGTTTAACCAAAAACATTCAAGCAATATTAAAAATGAGAAAATTGAAAGATGGAGACTGGAACTGTCGTGTTTCAAGTACGACATAATCTATCGACCTGGAAAAAAAAACGCTGTTGCTGATACGCTCCCAACACTTGTGCCACTATCCACACTGAAAAGCGTTTAGTAGTAGTTCACAACTCTCTATGCCACCCAGGTATCGCACGAATGGCTCATTGGGTAAGAGTGAAAAATCTTCCCTATTCTGTTGCAGATATTCGACAAATTACATCATGTAGAATATGTGCAGAAATTAAACCACGTTTCGCAAGAAATAATAGCAAATTAGTGAAAGCAACATATCCTTTTGATAGGATTAGTATTGATTTTAAAGGTCCGTTGCCTTCAGCCAGTTCAAACAAATATCTACCATTATCGATGAATTTTCCCGTTTCCCCTCTGCCTATCCATGTAAAGATATTTCTGCCTCAACCGTCATTAAATGCTTAAGTGATCTTTTCCTGACTTTTGGAGCACCTGCTTATGTACATTCAGATAGAGGATCGTCGTTTATGTCCCAAGAGGTGAAGGCGTTCCTTCTTCGTCAAGGAAATGGTCAAGTGGAGCGAATAAATGGAACTTTATGGAAAACGATACAACTTTCATTGCGCTCCAGTAATATGGATATATCTAATTGGGAACAAAATCTGCCTATAGCTCTAAACGCTATTCGATCTCTACTCTGTGCCTCTACAAACTGTTCACCACATGAACGAATGTTTTCTCATCCTAGAAGAACTTCTAATGGGGCATCACTACCTTCTTGGCTATCTCCCGGTCCCTTACTAATGGAACGAAACAATAGAAATAATAAATATCAAACGTTGACCGAAGAAGTTGAACTACTCGAGGCAAATCCTTCCTATTCTTATATAAAGTTACCTGATGGAGAGGAAATAGCGGTTTCTAATAAACATTTAGCTCCATTCGGTACAAATTACGATTATATTATTGAAGAGAATCAGGAACAATTACAGGACTTACCAGATGATAGGACGGAAACAGTTTTGGAAAATGACGAACTAGAGGTAGAACGAATAGTCCCGGAAAACATTTCGCAAAATCAAGAATTTGAACAACCATCCACTTCTATTGAGGTACCAGCAGCAGATCACTGCTGAAAATTCCGTAAGATATTCGACACGACCTCGAAGGCGTCCGACTAATCTAAGAGTCTAAGGAAATAAAAAATATAGAGGGGGTGAATGTGGTGTGTACATACTTTTAGTTTTACAAATTCTAATCTTGTTAGGGCCGATTCTACAATACCAGTATAAAAGTCAGTATAGTTATTTCTTCGATATTTTTTTACCTAGATTTATACCGAGAATAACTGGATGTCGGTTCTACAATGGATTTCTATGACAGGTGCAGTTATTCCGAGAATATCTCGCTGGTAGTTCCAATGAACCAACGTTTTGACGTTTGACGCTTTGAAAAGCGGGAAATTCTGATATATTAACTAACCATAATTCAAATTTCTTGGATTGTTTTGATAAATTAGAGAGTGGAAGAGAATTCACTGGTTCACTGGTTGGTTATAAATAAAAAGAAAGTTAATCAATAAAATTGATGTGATATTAATGGAAGAGGTGAAGAGGTAGAATTTTTGAAGTAGGTATTTAACTTTCATATCATTGAATTTATTTCAGAATGCAAAAAACTGACACAGTTATTAATACTAGGGAAGATTAAGGCCTGCAGACGACATGTCTGTTTCTGCAGCCAAAAGCACATAAGAAATTCCAGTTCATCATATTCTTCAAAATAATTCTGCCTGATAACAAATTTTTCAAATTAGAAACCTCATTCAACTTATGCTATACTTTACCCAACTTTAAATACTTTAGGATCAGTATAGTTTTATATCTTCAATTTCCTTATCTTCTGACCCGAGACATTACAGCTATTGTTGTTGGTATTTTCACGCGAAACCAACCAATAGAAATGCAGAATAAGTTTATTCCTCGGATATACCCTCAAATTGGAATAGATAACTTATACTCTGGTTTATACTTGGAATAAAGATATACCTCTAATGTAGAACGCAATAGTGACTCGTTATCCTACATATAGCAAATACCAAATACTCAAATTGTAGAACCGGTCCTTAGTTATAGAAAGCGTTTGTCATTATTATTGTCACGTCGTTATTAATAAGTGTCATTTTTAAAAGCTGAATAAAACCAATTTTTTAACTTGGTTTCGACTTATTTTGTATCAATTATAGTATTATAATGTATTAACATTAACATTAATAGTACAGGACAGCTACTGTCCTATACTTCCATCCTCCGTGCTTTTTTATCTCCGTTTTATTTGCTCCCGAGTCTGCCAGCAAAGAAGCAGAAGACCTTCTACAACATTGACCTGTATATTCCTTTGGATCCCGTAGGTTCAAAAACTCGGCAACCAATGAGGGCATTTTCCCAAACGTATTTATACCAACTGGGTTCGCAGCGCATTTATAATTTGAGTATTTTTAAAAAAAAACGTCCATGAATAATAGCAGAAGGGCGTAATGCAGCGTATTTATTAAAATAGTCAATATATTTTCCAGTAATGCAAAAAGAACGACTTATTTTCGTTTTAGTATTTGGAATTTGAACATTCAATGATTTATCTATTAATTTATTATCATCTATTAATAAATGGCACAACTCTTCACGTCGGCAGGCTCCATATATTCCGAAAATAGTAGCAACTTTTACCATCAAGTATGTTTCATCTGGCGCCTCATTTATAAACTTCTGAACTTGTTCAAACGTAAGTTAGTGTTTTTGATTTTTTGGGACTATAACCATCATTTTTCCTCTTTAAGAATGCTATTACCTTGAAATATTTGCTTACATCAACCCCATTTTTAACTAGCGCACTTGATTTTATCATAGAAAACTTACTCCACAAAATATTTTTGATTTCTCTTCTAGATATGCCAAAAAGACGGATTCACTGAGGTTTCCTTAAACTTTTTTCATTTTATACCACTTGAGAAAATTAGAATATGCATTATTATACTGCTGATACGATTTTTTCGGTAATAATTCAAATGTCGCTCTTTTTCAATATCATCAGGAATACCTGATTCATCAATAAGAATATTAAACACCAGCAATAAACTTAAAATAAAAAGCGTGAACTGTGAACAATATTGTTTGTTGTTAACTAAGTGATTCAGCATCATCTGACATGGTCAGTTCCCAGGAAATGAGAATTATTGTCAAAACGTCAAAAAAATGATCAACTGACAATATACGTCAAAATGTGATTTTCTTGAAATACTTTCATTTTATTATCAAAATAGGAGTTGTACAAAAAACTATGTATGATATTTGTGTTAAAAGTAAATTTTATTTTGTTCGTGAAATTGCTCGTTTCGCAAACTTTTTCACTCACAAAATATAATGAGCCTCTGGATGAAGTTCCGTGAAGACGTTAAAATTTTGTTTGACAAAAACAAAAATAGATTGCAATGATTTAATAATATTTTTAGAATAAAAAATGGATCAAAATTAATTGAAACGACTCATTAAAATTTCAAAAAGATTGAAATGATTCAATAAAATTTGAAAATTAAAAAATTAATAAACAAAGTTTAAAATTACTAGTTAAAATTTAAATTAGGTACGGCATTAAAACAACTTTTTCACAATTCGAAAACTGAAGCATTAGTACAATAATAACCAAAATATGTGTCTTCTAAGTAAATTTATTAATATATTTTCAAATTAGTAAATAAAAAGGAAAACTACATGTAAAATTCATATAAAATAAAAAATATTAAATTAAAATTGTAATCGTGAATAAGAAAAAATCAGATTCCATCATTTTTTTCCAGCCGTTAGTTTTCTTACAAGGGGCCCATTTAATTTTGGATTTATGCTAATTTTTGCATATTTTGCGGAAGCGTATTTTTTTCTAATTGCTTGATTTTTACACTTTTCATTTTTAACAATAAGATACGCCAATTCCGCAATCACTGGTCGAATGTCATAATAATTATACGAAGTATAGTGAGCCAATGTAGGAGTCCACAGTTTTTGGAGATCCATAGTTTCATTTAAAATTCCCATCGATAAGCAACAAGCTGCTGCTGCTTGAAGAGAAGGTGGAACAGGGCTGAGTTCATCTTCTAATAACGCCAATTCTAAGATGTATTTACCCAAATTATGGTGCTCGACATTGGCTTGAGCAACTTTTGTATACCGACGAAGAAATTGTATAGATAACGGTCGTCCCAAAGTGAAGTCTAAACTCTTCAGTATTTCTCGTTCCATTTGAAGAATTTGTCTTTTTGAAAATGTATTGTCACACGTGTATTCAAAATCTTCCAGGTCAGGTATATATACTTCTTCGTATTTGCATGCTATCAACAATGCAGAAGCACCTGAAAATTACAATCTTTTTTTAATATTCCCAAAAAAATTTCTATTAAAAGACATTATCACAGATAACCATTTCTTAAATATTCGTCATCACATTTACGTATTTTTTATTTAAATAGAAGAGGTGATATTTTAATTAAATATTTTGTCCAACTCATCTTCAGAGGAATGAATGATTTTTTTATAACCGCACATTTATTTGGGTGAAGAGTCACATTGGTATTACAGGCAATGAAATAGTTGACCAGTTGGCTAAGGATGCTATTATTAATGGGGTACAAATAAAGTATGCTACTCAGATGGATATTAAAACAGCTCTTAAACAAGAGACTATACAGAAATGGAAAAGTAAAATGGATGAAACTTGCCCAAATTTCCACAAATCAATATTTTTTGCTACACCCTCAACTACCATTGCTACAGTCATATATATATGATTATAATGTTCCTAAATTTTATGTATCCACAATCGTAAGATTGAAATCCCATCATGGGAAATATCCATATCATCTGGCTAAGTTAGGTATTGTTAATACGGATGCTTGTAGTTGTGATAATATTACTATAGCAGATATTAATCATATAATATTTAATTGTATTAAATATAAAAAAGAAACAGAAAATCTTCTTAATTCCCTTAGTAAATCTAGCTCATTTATTGGGGCTTAATAATAAAATCGTTTATGACGCTCTGGTGGAGTTTTTTAGACAAGCGAAACTTGATCTGTAATGAAGTCGAAATGTAGATATACGTAACATCTGAACGTAGCTTAGAATAATAAGAAAAAATTGAAAATTAATTAAAAAAAAATCTGTGGCTGAAGGATTTAATTCCAAGCCAGTTCCCCCCACAAAAAAAAAGTCGGTAATTAACATTTTAACAAAAAATTAAATATGAATATAAAGGAATAAAAGATTCTATAGGGTGATTCATCCATCCAATATCTTGTAAATCCTCCAGAATATTTAAATAAAATTTTGGCCGATTGTAGCCAGCCTGAAGGCTAATATTTTAAATTTAGCCGCAATTGTACATCGTGTTCCATAATGCCGTGTCAGATCAAAGTTACATTTTTTTAAATGGAACACCCTGTATTTTACTTCAAATTTGAATTCTGCTCGACGATGATATAAGGTTGTAATAGGTTATACAGAGTATCTAAAAAGTTCTGACCACTTGTTCCTGAAAATCGTAATGAATTCAACGCCCCGTATACCATAAACTGGACCAATTGAAATAAATATTTCACAGCCTTACGTCTGTGATGGTCGTCTAGTATCATAATTCACTAGAACTGCCTCCATATGTAAGAAATCGTATACAGGGCGAGCCCAAACTCGAATACATCGGTATTTTATATCGGTAAATGAATGTTACTTTAATTAATATTATAAATGAAACTAACTGTTTCTAATTAATTCCACTATTTAATTACAAAACATTTAATTACGAAACAGTTAGTTTCATTTATAATATTAATATGAGTAGATTCCACAAAGTAAGGGTCCAAACAGTAAATTCGAATGTTACTTTACTATAATTTAAATTTGATTGGTTATTTCCTATACCCAAACTGATTAGTTTTTGTGATATTTCAATTTTATGATTAAAAAATCCAACAATACACAATTTATTCACATCAATTAAATAAATAAACTGAAATTTAAAAATCAACAATAAAGTTGTAAAATATGCTCAAATAGTCCAGGAAATATAGCCTCAAAAGGCCATTTTACATTGTTTCCCTCCTGGTGGCCGATTTTGCTTGACAAGAGAGCAAAATTGCTGTAGAATAAGATGCACTCACCCCGATCTCTGAAGTCGTTGCGGAAAATTGTTCAACGAGGTGTGATTTCAGTGAAAATAACGTTTTTCGTGCATATCTTTTTACCCTTCAATTTTACAGAAAAAACGTTAAGAACCTTTTTTTGTCTCCTCAAAAGATCTTAAAAACTAATTTTTGCTCGTCAAAAAATATCGATTAGCAGCTGGAGGATGAGGAAAGCTTGAGCTTACATAGGTATGTGGAGACGGATATAAGGGAGAAAGAAATTATTGGAAGAGTGGTGATAAAGGTGGACGAAGGCCGAGGCGTGAGCGGAGGGCTAATTACTGGTGGAATGAGGAAATAGAGGAGCTGTGGAGGCGGTGTAAGAAAGAACGAAGACGGATGCTGAGGGGAAGAGGAAGGATAGAGGGAAAAGAGTGATACAAAGAGAAGAAGAAGGAACTGGAGCGTAGGGTAGAGAAGAAAGTGGGAAGAGTTACTGGGGGAATTGGAAAACAATCCATGGGGAAAGGCGTATGAGATAGCGGTGAAGAGGATGGGTGGAAATAAGAACGATGAGCTAGAGGAAGATTGGGAGAAGGATACTATAGGGAAATTGTTCACAGGGGGAGGAGGAGTGGGAGGCAGGATTCGGGAATTCCAAGATACTAGAGGAGTAAGGAGAATGAGGGGAATAAGGCAGGTAGAGAAGTGGGAAGTAGAGGAGGGGGAGAAACATTAAAGTAAGGAAAGCCACAGGTGATATGATTAAGAGGCTGTTGGATGACAATGGGGAGTACTTCTGGGAACTATTCAACAGGGTGCTGAGGGAGGAAGAGCTCCCGGAAGGATGGAAGGTGACCAGGGTGATACTGATGAAGAAGGCGGGTAGAGAGGGGAAGCGGGCGGGGGACCACAGGCCCATCAGCCTGCTGTGTGGTATGGGTATCTTGATGGAGGGAGTAAAGGATAGGATGGAGGAGGAAGATGGTAGGAATTGGGGTTTCAGGGTAAACAGCATGGGTTTGCGAAGGCGAAATCATGCATCTCGGCGCTGGGCAGGTTAATGGGCTTGGTGGAAAGGGTTAGGGAAGGCAACTGGGGGGACAACACTGTTTGGGTCCTGGACCCATTCGAACATAAGTTTCCCATCTCGACCCGCAAAAAAAAATAAATGATAAATCATTTTTTGAAATAGTTTTCTAACAACGTACATTTCTATCAGCCCCCGAACCAAACACACCATCTACAAATTTACAAGCTATGAAGGTAGTAATTCGCGCGAACCCTGTACATACGATACACGTGTGTTTTAACGACCGTTTTTCGGCAAGTCTTTATCAGCGCTACATGAAAGTACCGACGACGATTGAACCTACCTATTCATTGTCTATGTACAGTGACCTGATCTTTAACATAACCCCCAGAAGAAAAAATCGACTTTATTTAACTCTGGTGATCTTGGTGTCCAGAGAACTGGCCTGCTCGTCCAATCCACTTTCCAGGAAACATGTCATGCAAATGACTCAATGAGCGCATTATGGCGAACAGGAACTTCGTCATGTACATACCACATTTATTGATATACGATTTAAAAAATAAGTTGATGTTTCAGAGCCCACTTACTACCTAGCTAATTACCAAGAACGTTAATGATGATGCAGTTCTTATTTAACCATTTAGAAAAAGTATATAAGAAATCTGAATCTCATACAAATATGGTACCTTTAAAACCTTTTTCTATAATAACACACTTTCCTAACACGTCAATTGTGTGAATGAATTTAATGTAAGTACCTAGCTGTTTTTTATTGGAAATACATTTTTAACCCTAAAATTGAAATATCACAACAAGAACTATTCAGTTTGGGTATAGGGAATAATATAATACTTGATAAAATTAAAAGTATAGTAAAGTAACTTTTAATTACCGATATAATATACAGTGTGATCCATTTAAAAAAAAATGCGAAGCCAATGTATTATAGTTTGGTCTCGACCTGCATACGGTTTCTTAGATATGGAGGCTGGTCTAGTGAATTATAATCTAAGACGACAATCACAGACGTATGGATGTGAAAAATTTATTTTAAATTGCGCAGTTTAAAGTATACCTAACCTAACCTAACCCTACTTAACCCAATCTATTAAAATTTGCCCGAGTCGAAAAGACTTTATCGCAAATCGAACAAAACACAGGCATTGTTATTTATTTCACAAAGTAGAAAATAAGACATTTAAATTTTGTCCAAAAATGCAAAACAAAAAATGTAAGGTTATAGCGAAACGTCAGAAACTTAGATTAATAATCTGGCAACATCGGATCGGGTCCCTGCAGACAGCCGCTTCTCTAAAAACCCAAATAACGTCAAGCATTATCACCAAGAGACGTTAGTACTAAACCAGTTTAGTACTATAAACGGTGCATATGGCCATTAGAGCTATTCTCGGATAGATTTAGAAAAGATATATTTGGTACCAAAATTTATTCCTTAATGTTCAAATTTAATTGGTTGATACTAATTTTTTTCTAGCAATGAAGCGAATCGTTCTACGCTCGCGTAATTTTTGCAATTTTTGCCGGCACCAATTTTCCAGTTAAACATTTTTTAGATTCGAATCGAATTATAATTTTCGGTGGTCTGGGTTAGGTTTGGAATAAAATGGCATTTGTGATCCAGTCATTTCCAATGGAATTCTTTTTCACCATCGACTTTCATGTGAAAAACAAGTAGAAGAAGGCTATTCCCCAAGACCCAAACTTGATAATCGACGCTACAGTGGACATTGAAAATCTTAGACTTTTCACGAAACTAGAACAATTAAATAATGGATGCCGTGTACTTGGATGAATTCCTTGGGTACTACTTCATCATAAAAAAAAACATGGTGATACTAAGGGTTTATACGCGAGGGATAATAATTGATAAAAAGGTGAAAAAAAAAACAATGAACTAATGTATGCCGAAAAGTTTAAATTTTTTTATCCTAGTAGATGTTAAAAACATTAGTGGCATACATTTTGCGGCGATACTTCATTTGTTAATATTTTTCCAAATATGATAGGTGCGTTCTTTTTGACTGAGATCTCAGCTCACTTCAGTTAATGTGATCTGAGATAAAGTGATGTGAGTAAGCACAAAAAAGAACGACACACTCAATTGAAACGCGCGATTTGCCGACGTATCAAAATTAATTCAAAAAGAGATTTTAAATATAAGACAGATTCGTATAAGCATCTAATGAAGTAATTCTTTCCATAATCCCATAGATAACATTCACTCGAAACCAAAGAAAATTAGATTACGTTGTTTAAAACTCAAACAAATCAAATATTTCTTCATCCCCTTAACTTTATTTCCGACTCAAGTCTAACTGATACCCCCGCATAGCATCTACAGCATCCGTGAAGGGGGAGGAAAAATCTCAGCCCAACTGAGATCTCAGTCGAAAAGAACGCACCTGATGTAAAAGTTATAATTTAGAACTATAACTAATGGATGCCGTCGGGCATAAAGAAGTTTTCACTTAAAAAAAATCATATTTATATACCTAAATGCTGTTAGGTCCACACAAACAATTTAATAATATGTGAGGGAGCGTGGGGCACGGATAACTTAATAAATATGTTTTTGCTACTCCCATGCTTCAATTCCATCATTATAAATGCAGGAACTGTACTCGTATCCATTACGACATTCACCAATTTTGATAAACCGGAATCTGGATCATTTAAAAGATCTTCCTGGAGAAACAGAATTTGTAAAACGTTTTATGCTAACTTGTATTTAGCAGTTCGCATAGCTCTATGTTCACCAGCAACAGCAAATGAGAAAAACCTTCTTTGCTGGAAACTAGTTTTGTTTTAAGATCTACCTTAAGCCAAGAAAACCAAAACGCCTTATCTTTGTTGTACAAAATGGTATTGTGAAACTTTCATACCTGCTGTGATGGAATGTGATTGACATTATCAGCCGGATTCTTACTAGATAATGAAATATATTGCTTTTAAACTTTGATCATTGATTGATTGATTGATTAGTTCGGCACCACCAGTCAGAGGCTTAGAGACCTCGGCACCTCAGCCTTTAGGCTTTTTGTGCTCTTAGTTATACCTTTTATGTGAAGAGACCAGTAGCAGTTACCAGAGACCAGTAGCAAAGACTGTTAAGCCCTTATCATGCTCAACAGTCTTTTCACTATGTCCTTCTTCGGGAGATTCCTCCCTTGGATACTCTAGTACTAGGAGTTTATATCTCCAAAGAGACAGTGCTTCACATTCGAACATAATGTGAGAGGCTGTTTCCTGCTCTTTCATATAGGTTCCAGATAGGTTCCTCCCTACATATGCCAATTGTATGCATGTGCTTCTTTAGGATAGTGACCAGTGAGTAATCCCGTCACTTTCCTTATCTGGCCTCTGCTGAGGTTTAATATTTCGTTAGTCAGAGACTCCGAGGGTTTTTTGAACAAGAGTTTGCTGAGTTCCTGTTTTGGTACATGTCTCCAGTACGTCTGATGATTAGTTTAAATCCACCGAGATGTACGACCACGTGCAGCAGATTTTGATATTTATTCCAAATACTGGTTCAGGACCAGTGAATGCAGCTTTGCTAGGATGTCTGCCTTTTCATTGCCTATAATACCCTTGTGTCCCGGTACCCACTTAAGAGTTACTCTATTATGGTTTGCCAGGGTTAAAAGTTTTTGTGGGCAGTCCCAGACCAGTCTTGATATGATCTGGGGACATGCTAAAGATTTCAGTGCTGCCTGACTATCTGAGAGTATGAGGATCTTTTGATGTTCATTTGCAAACACGTTTAGATAGCCTAGATTTCTGCCTGGAATACAAACTTCCCCAACGATGCGTGGTCATTGCACCTGGGTCTGGCGCCATGGACTCCAGCTCCTGTTCCTATGTCAGTTTCCGTCTGTGCACCACACCAACGTTCCTTCCTGACTGCATGCTTCCAACCCATCCCAGTTTAGCTGGATATGGTATGATTGGTTGTCATTTTAGTATCATTAGGAATTGGAAGCCAATCTGCAGTTAGCATTAGAATGGTAATGTCTCACTATACAAAATGTTTCAAGCATTAGTTGCAGGGAACAATCTGTGCAGAAATCGGGTGTAGCCTCTACACATCACAATTTATTAGTAGTCGTGATATTTTCTGTGAAACAGCATGACCCCATCAAGGCGCCAAAAAATTGTTTTAGCTTTGGTGTTATCTCTAACACAAGATAAAAAGGAAAATAAAAGGAAATACTGGACAAAGCCATGGTTACTCAAAAGGAATGAATTTTGCAATTCAAACTCAATGAAGGATATGTCTCAATAATGTCCAACCACACTTCCCTTTCTGGTGGCATAATTTACGATTTCTTAACAACTTTTCAAGAAAATACATCAAAACAATCAAAGATCTGCATTCATCAATGAGCCAGAGCCATTGTCTCCACACAATACGATTCGGAGGGTATTAGAGAGGGGAGCAGGGCGATTGGAACTCCTAAACAACCAACCAGCCGATATCGGTTAAAAAATTGGGACAATTTGACTACATATGCTACAATCTGCAGGGACCCTGCAGTCTGGCCCCTGCAAATTTCCGTGTGAGTAGGTAGCTTAAAGTAGCAAAATATAAACTCTCTTCGGCATTCATTAGTTAATTGTTTTTTTTTCCACCTTATCAATTTTTAATCCTCGCTTATCAACCCTTAGTATCACTTGGATTTGTATGCCATGTTTTTTTATGATAAAGTAGTACCCAAGGAATGCATCCAAGTTGGGGAATATCGTTATTCTACTTGTTTTTCACATGAAACTCGATGGTGGAAACGGCTTCCATTTGAAATAATGAAGTATACATGTGTATGAGCTTACGGTCTATTACCCAAACCGAAACCTGTGGATAACCTAAAATTTCTTCAGGAAATAGGTCTAAAGGAACTACTAGTTTATGAGACTTTCCTCAGGAACTAAGTAGAAGATAGGAGAAACAATATATATTTTTTAGGTCTCGGTGAATGTCATCCCAGTATACATACATAAACATTATTTATCAAAGATACTCACCCACTAACTGTAGAGTATTTTTTCCAACTTTTTTGTTCTCCTGTAAGTATCTGTCAATGATTCCAACACAAAGATGTAAAGTATCCAGTGTACACTTGAAGCTAGTATGTACTTCTACTAACCAATTAACCAGTATTGCACGCATCTTAGGAGTACTTTCGTGATCTTCCAAAAAGGTTTTCTTAATGCCTAATTTTCTTTCCATATCTCTGAGATATTCGAAAATATCCAAAAGATATTCAGGTACCATTTGAGGTTGATCTTTTATGTTTTCATCGGGATCAAGAATTGGCGATTTTCTGTTGGACGTGCGGGGAATTAAAGATATCTTTTTTGGATCTTTGGCAACTGTTGTATTATCCGAATTATTTTTTGTCATATTTTGTGTAATATTCTTAAGTATACTTTCTTGTCTTTGAAATGCAGATTTGACATCAGAAACATTATTACTCGTAGTACTCTTCGTTGCCATATCTGTTTTGAGAGGTACTGTGCTTTGAACTCTTTTTTGTATATTCACCGGGGGACCCATAACACCATTTTTAATTTTTAATTTGCCGTGTGTTTGTTGTATTGGTTGAAGCCTATTACCTACTTCTCCAAGTGCAGGTCTTTTTACAACTTCAGGTTGTTGTACTGCATTAGCTTTTACAGTAAGTCGAGAACTAACGTTTTCTTGATTGACATTAATGGCTCGTCGGGAGGCCATGGTTTCAGTCTGAAAAAAATTAAAAGATCATGAACACTGCTAATGGTATAAAAAATGTTTGGTAGAAAAATTATTGCTACGTAGAATTGTGTGAAGTATTATTTATGTGACAAATAAACATTTTGGCAGCCAATAATAAATCAAAAAAGTTTTTTAATCAATTCATTGAAGTAAAGTTTGTCCAAAATCTATTGCAAACTTTTAAACTCTAGCTAACTTACTAGTATGGTAGCCATTTGCAGATTACAATTAGTCATCCTTGATCGGATGATTTTTACATATTATGTGATAGTTCTTACTGTGGGGTTTCCTGGGACGATTCAAATATGTCTGATCGTGAAACCACGAAACGGAGAGAATTACTGAGTTGGAATAACTGCTGTACTAGATTAGATAATTTTATTTAAAAAAAATAGATTGACAATTAATTAAAGTTTTTATATGACAACTTTTTTTACAACAAAAATCGCATGTTACCATCGCAATCAAAAAACAGTCCACACCATAGCTTGACAAGATCGGCTCTAGACTGAACACTTACCATAACTGATGCTTAGTCGATGATATGACGCTAAAATAGTGGAGGATATGCGAGCCATCCGCATAGAAAAAAATTTGAAAATAAAATCATCGTTGATCGGGTAATATCAAACATGAAAGTATGTATTAGTTTATAGCGTATATAAGACAGAAAAACTGGTCAGCTGGCAAATTACTGGATAAGGAGAACGAACTCATACGGGAAAATTGACAAAATTTCTCATCAAAATCGTCTATATAAGCAGTTTGTTTTTTTCACCGCGGCGTCGCGCATTGTAACTCCTGGGCCATTTTAAAACAGCAACGATAATAACCTTAGTTTTCATATTTGACAGTAGTCAAATAGTAAACATTACTTATGACAAAAACTCAAAGTAAGAACTAGAAATATTAACTTGATAAAAATTAAAAATGGTACGTCGAGGTGTACGTTGTTGAAAATTATTGTAATAGTGGTTGATAGTGCAGATTGTGGAATTTAATTTAAGAAAACCAGAGTTTTTCAGTTACCAAAAGTAATCAAAAATATTCAAAGATAAATAAAGTAGGAAAGTATATTTATTATGATAGACTAAAATTACTTGTGAGAAATATACAAAAAGCACAATTGCACACAACAATAGCTATTACAACAAGGGAGGAAAGTGCTACTTTTTTCATCCCGAGGATGAAATTTAGTAATAATTCAAGGGAGGAAAAGGCACTTCACCCCCATGTTATACATATGATTTTTCCGCCTCCCTCAAATAACAAGTCATTTTTAAATTATTTATTTATGAAACTAACAAACAAAATTTATTGAAGAACTAAAACTAAGAAATAGGTACAGTATAACTTATAGGCACGTTATTTTCATTCTTGCATCCTACAAATTTTTAGTTTGTGGTAGAGTCATTATTTATACTAATATTAAACGTGCAGTTTTGAGTAGTGGTTATTATACAACTGGTACCCCCGGAAGTACTCTTACTTGGCTGATTACAATCAATTTCATTAAATTCAGTGATTCAAATAATTTGGTTCGAAATTTTTTGCTTTTTTGCAAGAGATTGCTGCACATACCCTTTAGCAATATTCGTAGACTTCCAACCTCCGTGTTGCTTCAAAGCAAGAATATCTCCTCCCGAATTTGTAAGTAAACTTGCCGAGGTTCTTCTGAAACTATGCCCGGTATAATTTATGCCGTATAAGTTATTTCATTGATGACGTACCATGAACGTCACTTCTACTTTTCCTCACTAGGGAGGAAAAGTACGACTTTGCTCCCTACAATGAGGCCAGGAAATGTATACTTTGGATCTGTTCTATACAAGTACAATTTAAGAGAAGTGGAAGAAAAGCGAAGAACAATGATTTGAAGAACAACCAGAGATGGTTGATAAGGAATAAGCTGTAGTTTCACATTTGAAAAAATTACTGAATGCTCTTTATATTGAAAACCTGTGTATAAACTAATGTCATTGAACAGATTGAAGATTATGCATTGAATTTTAATGCTTTGGGCTTCATCCTAAACATGTTAAACCATTTCACTATTCTGTTATAAGTTTTTGTAGCTCATTCACTGTTATTTTGAGATAATTATGACTGATCAAAGTGATGTCATCTACATACTGCAATATGTATGTTCGCAAATTTAAATGTTCTGTTGTTAAATCATAGTTGCAATAGCACAGACATATTGTAGAGCAAATAGCAGATTAATTGTTGAGGTATAAATGTTTGGCATAAAACTGTAATTCGCTTTTACTTGTGGTGTTTTATCACTAAGGTAGTTTTCAAGATAAATAGCAAGTATTTAGGACACATCATTTCATATAGTTTGCAGAACATAACACATTTCCATCCCCATGAAATGCTCCAATAATGCCTAGAAAAAGAGCAGCACTATGTTTTCTTCTTAGTCCAATTTAAAAGTTAATTTTTTTCTAATAAGAAGAACTTTTGTTCTATTTTAGATATTCACAGACAATTATATTTATCATGATTAACATGATCTTTGCACTCATATTAACATTAATTTTAAAAATAAAATTGTTTTTTTTTCACTTATCAGGTGTCTTGAGCAAAATTATTCTGTTAGGAAAAAATATTTAAGTAAATACAAAGAATGCAACTTATCCAAGTTAGGCAAAACTCGTCAACAATTCACGATTTTATAAATATTGTGGGTACAAATATAATTTAAGCCACACCTGCTTCCAACTTTATACATATAAAATATTATAGACAGAATTAGTATATTAAAACAATTCAAGATCCATCAAACAATAAACACCACTATTGTCATGTAGCCAAAAACGGTATTGGTCAGTTTGTTTAGTAGGGTGGAGGCTGAACGAAGTAGGTACAAAAACTATGTACAAAACACCAAAAAAGTTGAATGAGCCAAAAAAGGAATAAACCAGAACACGAGCCATTAGAGGAAGCAAAAATATTTAGAAAAAGTAAATTAACATAGCACTCATCAGATAAATCAGATAAACAGCGAGAAATGGATGAATTAAAGAAAATACTACAGGGATTCAAAGAGAATTACAAACAATAAACATCGGATTAGAAGGAATGAAATATAATCAAAAAGAAATAAATAAGGAAATACAACAAATCAGAGAAGATCAACAAGGATTTGGAGAGGAGACAATGAAAATAATGAGACAAAATGAAACTATAAAAAAGGAAAATGAGCTAATAAAAAAAGAAAATAAAAAAAATTAAAGATTTGATTGAAATGAAAAAATCACTATAATGGATAGAAAAAGGCAAAAAGAAAAACAACGTGGTGATGAGTGGGCTAACAATAGATGATGAAAATCCTGCAATATTAAAAGATGCAGTAGAAAATTTCATTAGACAGAAATTAGGATCCAGAAAATGCCTGATACAACTAAATGAAGAGAAAGACAAAGAGAAAATAATGCAAAATAAAAATAAACTAAAGGATAAAAAAGATGAAATAGTTTACATTAACAACGATCTAACAAAAAATTAAAGATTCAAAGAGAAGCGAATGAGATAAATAGCAAGAGAAGAAAGGCAAAAACGAAACATAGCCAAAATTGGATATAACAAGATAATCATAAATGGAGAAAAATGGAGATGTTACAACAAACAGAATGAAATGAAGAAATCTAATTCAATAAACTAGCAAATGAAGATGAAACTGAAAAAAGGAAACAAGGAATGACAAATAGGCTCGAACAAGGACATGAAAAAGTATTCACTGAAAGAAAAGCAGACAAAGATGATAAAACAAGGAGAAGAAAACAGAAGATAAAACAGAACTCAAAAATCTTTAGAAATATGGTAAAGAAGAATAGGAATAGAAAACACGAAATAAGATTATGTACATGGAATGTAAGAACAATGTTGGAAGCGGAAAAAAGGGAGCAGATAGCAGAACAACTGATGCTACATAAAATTGATATAGCAGCTTTACAGGAAATCAGATGGCAAGGAAATGGAGTTATAGAACGAAAAAAGTACAAAGTATATTATTCATGTGGTGAAAAACAAGGACAGCATGGAGTAGCATTTATCGTGAGAGAAAAATTGGTAGGAAATATATTGGAGTTCAGACCAATAAATGAAAGAATGGCTTATATGAAAATCGGAGCAAAGATATGCCCCAACAGAAGTGGCATCAGATCAAATAAAAGAAATATTTTTTGAGAAAATAGAAGAGGAATTGATGAAACTATCAAAACAAGAAACAATAATATTACTAGGAGACCTAAATGCACAACTTGGAAAAGAAGAATATAACAGATATGTAGATGGCATACACACATTACATGAAGTAACAAATAACAATGGACATAGACTTTGCAGTGGCTAAGTAGTACGAAATTACAACATAACAAATGGAACAAACTTACATGGAGATCACCTGATAGTAAAAGACAAAAAAAGACAATCATCAATAAAGGATGTGAGAACGTGAGATATTTTATCGTAAAATAGATAACCAAACTAAAACATATAAAAGTAAAATAACCGGAATAAAAGACGAAGAAGGAAAAATAATAGAAGAAGAAATGGAATATAAAGAAATATGGATGCAGTATTCCAAAAAGCTATTAACAGAAACGGAAGATACGGAAGAAATAGAAAAAGTGAACAACGAGGTAATAATCTCGAAGCCAACAATAGAAGAAATAACAGATATAATCAATGAATGTAAAAATGGAAAGGCACCAGGTAGTAATGGAATTAATATAGAACTTATAAAATATGGAGGAGTCGAGCTGATAGAAAAAATATATCAAATAATAAGGAAAATATGGGAAGATGAAGAAATGTCAGGGGAATTGAATATGGGTCAAATAATAACAATACATAAAAAAGGGGTGATCAACAAATATGCAAAAATTATAGAGGAATTACTTTACTCAACACAATTTATAAGATAACATCAACAAATTATTCAAAGGAGATTACAAGAGACAGGTGGGATAGCAGGAGCATGCCAATGTGGGTTTATGAAAGGAAAATCTATGACAGATGCTATACATACAATTAAACAGATCATAGAAAAGGCCAACCAACACAATATTGATTTTGAAATGCTATTTATAGACTTCCAACAAGCATTTGATTCAATATGGAGAAATCAATTAATAAAGTCATTAAAAGAACTGGGGGTATGCGACAAGCTGAGAAAATTGATATTAATGACACTGGCAAAAACAGTAGCAGTGATAAAAACCCAGAAAGGAACAACAAGAAAATAACAAAGGAGTTAAGCAGGGTGATTCATTGTCGGCGACGCTATTCAATTTGGCGGTATTAAAAAAGATAAGTAAAGGAAACTTGAGAACAAAGGGAGGTCAACTAATAGCATTCGCTGATGATGTTGCACTAGTAACAAAAAATAGAAAAATTATGGAAGAAATGCTACAAGAAATAGTGGAAGAAGGGAAAAAAATGGGTCGTAAAATAAATGAGGATAAAATCAAGCTATTGAGATTCAAAAAGAATTGTGAGTACAGGCATATCAATCAGGATTGGAGACTATACGTTTCAAGAGGTAGATCAAATAAAATACTTGGGAATAACAATATCTAATGATGGAGACAAGGAAACCGAAATAAAAGAAAGAATAGCAGCAACAAATAGAGCATTCCATACCAATAAAAAACTGTTAAGAAGTAAACTAATAAGAAGACAAGAATAAGGATATACAAAACAATTATAAGACCTGTATTAATGTATGGATCAGATCAGAAACATCAATTAATACAAGAGCATAAGATATATGAGAATGATATCAGGACCGAAAAAAGTAGGAGATGATTATAAAAAACAAACAAACATAGAATTAGCACTTGAAACACAGAGAACAAAATGAGAATAAAATGGTTGGGACTCATATGGAGGGCAGGTACAAAGTCAACAATATATGCAATGATTGAATGGAAACCTTGTGTGATAAGCGAAATAGAGGAAGACTCAAAACAACGTGGTTACAGGAGGTTATAAGTGACCTCAATAGCATAGGAATAAGGCAGTGGAAGGAAAAAAACAAAGGATAGGAAGAAATGGCGGCAGATTGCTGAAAAAATATAAGAAAAAAAAAGGGATTGATCCACCCCGAAAGAAGGATTTAGAAAGCTTTTTGAAGCGGCGCTACCCCCTCGGGGTGTTAAGCCAATATATATTATCATGTAATTGGAATTTATTAACAGTAGTTAACACGAATATTTTTCCTGAAGTAAATAATAATTTTTCAAAACATTGAAAAGTACTTAAATATTATAAGATTTCATTCAAAAACAAACCTATAAATAAAAATCAAAACGAAAAAAGTTTTTTACAAAATAAAAAGCGATATATTCCCAGAAAGTATGTGTAAGAGAAGTAGCTTATACTAATTTCGATTTATAGAGCAAATGAAGTTATTTATTTATTACAATCAAACATCACAAAATTTATCTTATTGTTCCACTAGAACTATGCACTACAATAAACCTGTGACAACCATACATCGATGATCTTTCATGTGTTGAACAGGATTAACAGAATTTCAAATGGTAATTTTGAAAAACAAAATGGCTTAAGTGACATGTTAAAAGATTTGTAATAAAAGTATCAATTATAAAACCAAAGTTGAAATTATAGAAGTTGATTTGATATAAAAGCTAAAAAATTTAGTGAGATCTGATATTTAATAATTTTATAATTGTACAGAAAGAAAAAGTTTGTCAAAGATACAAAAATAGCTTATGGGGTCATATTTTTAAATATTTTAAATGAAATAAACGGTGACTAACTCTTTTGTAATCAGTTCCAAAATCGTGTGGGAAATCAAACTCAATGAACTAGGCGTGAACAATATCGTCACCTTACTGTAGATTCCAGGAAACACTGGAATAGACGGAAAATGAAATAGCAGATGAACAAGCAAAGAGGGGGACTGAAACACCCTTTTGTGGTATCAGCTCCAATGTAATATTGGAAGAAATAGGCAAAAAAAAAGAAGATCTGACAATTGCAAAGATCTAGTAGGACTTAGGCAACCAAAGATTCTTCTGGATGACTACAACCTGTTGAGATCAAATTAATGCATACGTCAAAGTAAAACTGCACTAAGAGTTTTAACAGGGATCCTAACGGGACATTGTTGCCTTTATGGGCACCTGAAAAAGCTCAAAATAGTGGAGGAAGAAGAATGTATTGCGTGGCATGAAAGAAGAAACCTTTATCCACATACTTGCGAGCTGTACAGCCATTCAGAATCCTAGGAGATTACTGGATAGAAGAGGGACATTTACCTAAGTTAAAGCTTGCAGATATCCTAAAATTCCTCCGGGAAATGGGACTAAGGGAGCTGCTAGTCTCTGAGACTTTCCTCAGGAACTAAGTAGAAGTAAGGGGGCTGAATAGATCTTTTAGGTCTCAGTGAATGTCGCCCCAATATACATATATACAAGTAAACGGTCAAATGCAATCTATTATAAAATAAAGCAAACTCCCTTTGAGACATACCTACAAAAAATTTCAATGCAATAAAAAATAGATTAATTTGAGTTGCGGGTCTTCAAGTAAATGTTGAAGATGCCCTACACTGAACATTGTACAAATATTTTCTACTTTAGCAGTTAAACATTACCACTAAAATATGTTCTACAGTGTATACCTCCATTCCTTTAAACACAACTTAAAAAAATAGATTAATCAGATGAAAACTACATCGGACAATCTAAATGTGTTATCACGATACTGTTACCAGTGTAATTGTATTTAAAAGGAAGATATTCAGGTATTCATAAGTTTTGTTATGTTTAACAGTATAATCCATGAGAATAATAATGCAAGCAAAGTACAGATATCGATAATATTCATTTAAAAAAAGAAAACGTATATCTAATGCTACAAATTCTATAAATGTTGGGTACAAGTGATTTTTAGCAACTGGAAAATCAGATATCCATTGAAGAACCTTTTAAATCAATATTTATACTAATATACTAAAAATCTACACTAATAAGTATTAATATATGGGATTTAAAAAAAAATCACAATTCAATATCTAAAATTAATTAGCCCATGTGTTTGTCATAACATTTTTAATTGAAAATAATAGCACAGGATGTAGATTTCAAAGTTTATTAGTCAAGATATTTATTTAAATTCTACTCCATTTCTATCTTATTACTTATAAAAGGCACTTTTTTCTAGAATATAGTATCAGCCTTAAGTGCTTTTTTTACTAATTAATGTAAAAATAAAAGGTATTTAAGCAAAAAAAAACATGATAAAAAAAAAGTATGGCATTTACATGAGACAATGTGGTATACATATTTCTCGTGGTATCAATATCGTTTTCCATAATTATAGGAATTTAATACTTACATAAATTATAAAAAATTATATCACTTCTAATAAAAATTGTCAATTTAATAAATTGATAAAACAATAACATTCACAATCAACCGCCTTCTACTGACAGCGCAGCCTTAAATTTAAAACCAACCGTTAAACAAACTGCATAGATTGAAAACAGTGTTGCCAGTATAGGAAACTGAAATGTGACCAGTCACAGGCCATCGAAGTTAGGAGTAATTGTAATGTGTGTTGCATATGTAATAGGACAATATTTTATATTGTCTCTAAATGAAAATATTATTTTTCTTCCTAAAAATCTTTGATTACGGATACGCGCGTTGTTGTATATGGCCTAACCACGTCTATTTGCGATTAAAAATGTAAGTCATCGAACGAATCCTGTTAATTCAGTATGTTTGCAGAATATGTTGTTTTTTGCAAAACAATTTCAAGTTAGAAGCGCAACAATTAATTTGCAAATTAGGTCTTCTTCTTTTTCTTCTAATCTTCTTTTACCTCTTTGCAATGTTGAAGCAGGGGGATATCACAAATACGTCAGTCATAATATTTTAATAGGTATGTATAGATTTAATAAACAGTGTTAAAGTTTCAAGACAATTAATATGTACGAGTTGTATATTTTGTAATGAAAATCATGTTTATGTACCAAGAGAAACATTCTAAGGACATCCCAAGGATGTTACATTTTATCAATCGTAGTTATGTACCAAAAGAAACATTCTAGGAACATCCCACCTAGGTCGGAAACATTGGGATTGGGACACTAGTAATCGACGAGAAGCTAGCTCCCAGCTCCAAACGAGTAAAATTGATCTGGCAACACCGCTCAACCGCTCAGCCACTGAGAGTCGAACTTATTTACGAGGGGCATACGTTATCGAACCTATGGTTTGATATTTTGCATATGAATTAATAACTTTTCTCTGATTTATTCAAAGGGAAAATTACGAACAAACGTAACTAGAGCAAGGGAATACAGAAAAAACTAATTTCAGGCAATTATTGACGTATTGTTAATTTGTCCTACCATACTAGAGTGACTCCAAAAAATGGTATGGGTTACTAGGTACATATATATCGATGTCCGTTGAAAAAAAAAATAGAAATAGATTGATAAATCGATAGTTTTTAAATGTCATATTCAAAAATCACTTACAAACGTTCCAATGGTGAGAAAAAAAATGAAAATCTGTTTTCTTGAAAACATTTTTTTACTTTATTTTCTCTCCTGTATGTACATATATCGATGTCCGTTGAAAAAAAAAATAGAAATAGATTGATAAATCGATAGTCTTTAGCATGTCATATTCAAAAATCACTGACAAACGTTCCAATGGTGAGAAAAAAAATAAAAATCTGTTTTCTTGAAAAAATTTTTTTACTTTATTTTCTCTCCTGTATCTACATATATCGATGTCCGTTGAAAAAAAAAAAATAGAAATAGATTGATAAATCGATAGTCTTTAGCATGTCATATTCAAAAATCACTGACAAACGTTCCAAGGGTGAGAAAAAAAATAAAAATCAGTTTTCTTGAAAAAATTTTTTTACTTTATTTTCTCTCCTGTATGTACATATATCGATGTCCGTTGAAAAAAAAAATAGAAATAGATTGATAAATCGATAGTTTTTAGCATGTCATATTCAAAAATCACTGACAAACGTTCCAAGGGTGAGAAAAAAAATAAAAATCTGTTTTCTTGAAAAAATTTTTTTACTTTATTTTCTCTCCTGTATCTACATATATCGATGTCCGTTGAAAAAAAAAATAGAAATAGATTGATAAATCGATAGTTTTTAGCATGTCATATTCAAAAATCACTGACAAACGTTCCAAGGGTGAGAAAAAAAATAAAAATCAGTTTTCTTGAAAACATTTTTTTACTTTATTTTCTCTCCTGTATGTACATATATCGATGTCCGTTGAAAAAAAAAATAGAAATAGATTGATAAATCGATAGTCTTTAGCATTTTATATTCAAAAATCACTGACAAACGTTCCAAGGGTGAGAAAAAAAATAAAAATCAGTTTTCTTTAAAAACATTTTTTACTTTATTTTCTCTCCTGTATGTACATATATCGATGTCCGTTGAAAAAAAAATAGAAATAGATTGATAAATCGATAGTTTTTAGCATGTCATATTCAAAAATCACTGACAAACGTTCCAAGGGTGAGAAAAAAAATAAAAATCTGTTTTCTTGAAAAAATTTTTTTACTTTATTTTCTCTCCTGTATGTACATATATCGATGTCCGTTGAAAAAAAAAATAGAAATAGATTGATAAATCGATAGTCTTTAGCATGTCATATTCAAAAATCACTGACAAACGTTCCAAGGGTGAGAAAAAAAATAAAAATCAGTTTTCTTTAAAAAATTTTTTTACTTTATTTTCTCTCCTGTATGTACATATATCGATGTCCGTTGAAAAAAAAATAGAAATAGATTGATAAATCGATAGTTTTTAGCATGTCATATTCAAAAATCACTGACAAACGTTCCAAGGGTGAGAAAAAAAATAAAAATCTGTTTTCTTGAAAAAATTTTTTTACTTTATTTTCTCTCCTGTATGTACATATATCGATGTCCGTTGAAAAAAAAAATAGAAATAGATTGATAAATCGATAGTCTTTAGCATGTCATATTCAAAAATCACTGACAAACGTTCCAAGGGTGAGAAAAAAAATAAAAATCAGTTTTCTTTAAAAAATTTTTTTACTTTATTTTCTCTCCTGTATGTACATATATCGATGTCCGTTGAAAAAAAAATAGAAATAGATTGATAAATCGATAGTTTTTAGCATGTCATATTCAAAAATCACTGACAAACGTTCCAAGGGTGAGAAAAAAAATAAAAATCTGTTTTCTTGAAAAAATTTTTTTACTTTATTTTCTCTCCTGTATGTACATATATCGATGTCCGTTGAAAAAAAAAATAGAAATAGATTGATAAATCGATAGTCTTTAGCATGTCATATTCAAAAATCACTGACAAACGTTCCAAGGGTGAGAAAAAAAATAAAAATCAGTTTTCTTTAAAAAATTTTTTTACTTTATTTTCTCTCCTGTATGTACATATATCGATGTCCGTTGAAAAAAAAATAGAAATAGATTGATAAATCGATAGTTTTTAGCATGTCATATTCAAAAATCACTGACAAACGTTCCAAGGGTGAGAAAAAAAATAAAAATCAGTTTTCTTGAAAAAATTTTTTTACTTTATTTTCTCTCCTGTATGTACATATATCGATGTCCGTTGAAAAAAAAATAGAAATAGATTGATAAATCGATAGTTTTTAGCATGTCATATTCAAAAATCACTGACAAACGTTCCAAGGGTGAGAAAAAAAATAAAAATCAGTTTTCTTGAAAAAATTTTTTTACTTTATTTTCTCTCCTGTATGTACATATATCGATGTCCGTTGAAAAAAAAAATAGAAATAGATTGATAAATCGATAGTTTTTAGCATGTCATATTCAAAAATCACTGACAAACGTTCCAAGGGTGAGAAAAAAAATAAAAATCAGTTTTCTTGAAAAAAATTTTTTACTTTATTTTCTCTCCTGTATCTACATATATCGATGTCCGTTGGGAAAAAAATGGAAATAGATTGATAAATCGATAGTCTTTAGCATGTCATATTCAAAAATCACTGACAAACGTTCCAAGGGTGAGAAAAAAAATAAAAATCAGTTTTCTTGAAAAAATTTTTTTACTTTATTTTCTCTCCTGTATGTACATATATCGATGTCCGTTGAAAAAAAAAATAGAAATAGATTGATAAATCGATAGTTTTTAGCATGTCATATTCAAAAATCACTGACAAACGTTCCAATGGTGAGAAAAAAAAATAAAAATCTGTTTTCTTGAAAAAATTTTTTAACATCATTTTCTCTCCTGTATGTACATATATCGATGTCCGTTGAAAAAAAAAATAGAAATAGATTGATAAATCGATAGTCTTTAGCATGTCATATTCAAAAATCACTGACAAACGTTCCAAGGGTGAGAAAAAAAATAAAAATCAGTTTTCTTTAAAAAATTTTTTTACTTTATTTTCTCTCCTGTATGTACATATATCGATGTCCGTTGAAAAAAAAATAGAAATAGATTGATAAATCGATAGTTTTTAGCATGTCATATTCAAAAATCACTGACAAACGTTCCAAGGGTGAGAAAAAAAATAAAAATCTGTTTTCTTGAAAAAATTTTTTTACTTTATTTTCTCTCCTGTATGTACATATATCGATGTCCGTTGAAAAAAAAAATAGAAATAGATTGATAAATCGATAGTCTTTAGCATGTCATATTCAAAAATCACTGACAAACGTTCCAAGGGTGAGAAAAAAAATAAAAATCAGTTTTCTTTAAAAAATTTTTTTACTTTATTTTCTCTCCTGTATGTACATATATCGATGTCCGTTGAAAAAAAAATAGAAATAGATTGATAAATCGATAGTTTTTAGCATGTCATATTCAAAAATCACTGACAAACGTTCCAAGGGTGAGAAAAAAAATAAAAATCAGTTTTCTTGAAAAAATTTTTTTACTTTATTTTCTCTCCTGTATGTACATATATCGATGTCCGTTGAAAAAAAAATAGAAATAGATTGATAAATCGATAGTTTTTAGCATGTCATATTCAAAAATCACTGACAAACGTTCCAAGGGTGAGAAAAAAAATAAAAATCAGTTTTCTTGAAAAAATTTTTTTACTTTATTTTCTCTCCTGTATGTACATATATCGATGTCCGTTGAAAAAAAAAATAGAAATAGATTGATAAATCGATAGTTTTTAGCATGTCATATTCAAAAATCACTGACAAACGTTCCAAGGGTGAGAAAAAAAATAAAAATCAGTTTTCTTGAAAAAAATTTTTTACTTTATTTTCTCTCCTGTATCTACATATATCGATGTCCGTTGGGAAAAAAATGGAAATAGATTGATAAATCGATAGTCTTTAGCATGTCATATTCAAAAATCACTGACAAACGTTCCAAGGGTGAGAAAAAAAATAAAAATCAGTTTTCTTGAAAAAATTTTTTTACTTTATTTTCTCTCCTGTATGTACATATATCGATGTCCGTTGAAAAAAAAAATAGAAATAGATTGATAAATCGATAGTTTTTAGCATGTCATATTCAAAAATCACTGACAAACGTTCCAATGGTGAGAAAAAAAAATAAAAATCTGTTTTCTTGAAAAAATTTTTTAACATCATTTTCTCTCCTGTATGTACATATATCGATGTCCGTTGGAAAAAAAATAGAAATAGATTGATAAATCGATAGTCTCTAGCGTTTTATATTCAAAAATCACTGACAAACGTTCCAAGGGTGAGAAAAAAAATAAAAATCTGTTTTCTTGACAAAATTTTTTTACTTTATTTTCTCTCCTGTATCTACATATATCGATGTCCGTTGAAAAAAAAAATAGAAATAGATTGATAAATCGATAGTTTTTAGCATGTCATATTCAAAAATCACTGACAAACGTTCCAAGGGTGAGAAAAAAAATAAAAATCTGTTTTCTTGAAAAAATTTTTTTACTTTATTTTCTCTCCTGTATGTACATATATCGATGTCCGTTGAAAAAAAAAATAGAAATAGATTGATAAATCGATAGTCTTTAGCATGTCATATTCAAAAATCACTGACAAACGTTCCAAGGGTGAGAAAAAAAATAAAAATCAGTTTTCTTGAAAAAATTTTTTTACTTTATTTTCTCTCCTGTATCTACATATATCGATGTCCGTTGAAAAAAAAAATAGAAATAGATTGATAAATCGATAGTCTTTAGCATGTCATATTCAAAAATCACTGACAAACGTTCCAAGGGTGAGAAAAAAAATAAAAATCAGTTTTCTTGAAAACATTTTTTTACTTTATTTTCTCTCCTGTATGTACATATATCGATGTCCGTTGAAAAAAAAAATAGAAATAGATTGATAAATCGATAGTTTTTAGCATGTCATATTCAAAAATCACTGACAAACGTTCCAAGGGTGAGAAAAAAAATAAAAATCTGTTTTCTTGAAAAAATTTTTTTACTTTATTTTCTCTCCTGTATCTACATATATCGATGTCCGTTGAAAAAAAAAATAGAAATAGATTGATAAATCGATAGTTTTTAGCATGTCATATTCAAAAATCACTGACAAACGTTCCAAGGGTGAGAAAAAAAATAAAAATCAGTTTTCTTGAAAACATTTTTTTACTTTATTTTCTCTCCTGTATGTACATATATCGATGTCCGTTGAAAAAAAAAATAGAAATAGATTGATAAATCGATAGTCTTTAGCATGTCATATTCAAAAATCACTGACAAACGTTCCAAGGGTGAGAAAAAAAAATAAAAATAGGTTTTCTTAAAAAAAATTTACTTTATTTTCTCTCCTGTATCTACATATATCAATTTTTAGATATGCCTGATAATTGTCCACATAAACCACAAATTAGCCGGACACATACACACTGAACAATTTCTAAAAACCTATTAATTGTCGAATATGTGGCATGTGCAGAGAGGGTTGTCTCTGATATGTATAAGAGAGAGAGAGAGATAGAGAAATAATATTATTTATTATTATTTTTTATTTCTCTATGAGGGTATCTATTCTCTTTGAGAAGGCGGAGTCAAAAATGTACAGGGCTGGTCAGACTATATTTAATATGTAGGTAATAATGTAAACTTTTTAAATTAAACTAACTGTTCATAATTAATTTCACTATCATAAATGATATTTTAAAGTTTTCATTGGTTCTTTCAATAAATGGTGAAATTAATTATAAAAGTAATATGAGTAGATTCGTAGGGGCCCAAACAGTAAATTCTAATAATGTAACTTTGAATTAAGACTTCTATGCCACATACTAATCTGACATGGGCGTTTTGTACTCTTTGAAGGTAGTTTTTATAGTTTTGTGATAAAACTGGTCCATAAATATTGTTACCATAACCACTGTTAGTATTGCCTTTTTTCATTGATTAAAAAAATTTTATTCGATGTTTTCTATTTTCATGGCATCACCTGTTCAATTCATATCAGCCAATCAGGACTAGGATTCGGAAAAATCTCCTTAGGTAAATGGCCTTTCGGCGCCACAGTACCGATAAACAAAAAATATCAGGCGTCTGTGCGGGGAGCGGAGGGTTTGTTTTGTTTTTTCCATAATAAACATCCCTTCCGTGTCAGAAGGTTATTCTGTGACCAAACTGTTACGAGATTTAAGTTTTTAGATTGCCTACAATCAGTACAATCGTTTTATTTTTCAATTTTAATTTAATATCTACACGTGCATTCGAAATGTAAAAATCTTTATTTCAATGAAAACATGATGTGTTTTTAAAGATATGTCTCGTCGTAATTATTTTCAGGGAGTACTATCAATTTTGGGATAAATTCGCACAAAACAAAATTCCAACGGTGCACGTAGATTTTATTGTATTATCAATCTATTTCTATTTTTTTTTCAAAAAAATTTTTTTCAAGAAAATGATTTTTATTTTTTTTCTCACCCTTGGAACGTTTGTCAGTGATTTTTGAATATGACATGCTAAAGACTATCGATTTATCAATCTATTTCTATTTTTTTTTCAACGGACATCGATATATGTACATACAGGAGAGAAAATAAAGTAAAAAAATGTTTTCAAGAAAACAGATTTTTATTTTTTTTCTCACCCTTGGAACGTTTGTCAGTGATTTTTGAATATAAAATGCTAAAGACTATCGATTTATCAATCTATTTCTATTTTTTTTTTCAACGGACATCGATATATGTACATACAGGAGAGAAAATAAAGAAAAAAATTTTGTCAAGAAAACAGATTTTTATTTTTTTTCTCACCCTTGGAACGTTTGTCAGTGATTTTTGAATATAAAATGCTAAAGACTATCGATTTATCAATCTATTTCTATTTTTTTTTCAACGGAGATCGATATATGTACATACAGGAGAGAAAATAAAGTAAAAAAATGTTTTCAAGAAAACAGATTTTTATTTTTTTTCTCACTCTTGGAACGTTTGTCAGTGATTTTTGAAGACGACATGCGAAAGACTATCGATTTATCAATCTATTTCTATTTTTTTTTTTCAACGGACATCGATATATGTACATACAGGAGAGAAAATAAAGTAAAAAAATGTTTTCAAGAAAACTGATTTTTATTTTTTTTCTCGCCCTCGTAACGTTTGTCAGTGAATATGGAATATGAAAGACTATTTATTATATTATCAACCTTTGTAGAAAATTTAAACGCGAGACATCGATATATGGTAATACAGTAATAAAAAGAAAGTTGTAAATTTTTTTAAAAAATTCTTAGGTTTCAATTTTTTTCGACCTCCGTAGCGTTTATCAGCGAATTTTGAATTTGGAATATGATAGACTTTTATATTATTACAAATAACTCAGTTCTTTCTCAACCAAATTTGTATACCAGATTTCAACCTCCCCCCGTATATCAGACTGGTCGAGCCAAGGCGACGCTGATAAACGGACATCTTGGTGCGCTGTTGCCGGCTCAGTCAATTGTCGCAGATTTACTTTTGGAGCTAGGAGCTAGCTTCTCACCCGTACTAGTCCCTTGTATTAGGGTATTGATTTTGGTAATTTGAATTGGTTTCTGTATAGTATTTTAAACTAGTTAAGACTGAGATTGAATCAGAGAATATTATACTTTTAGAAATATTGTTTTCTTGGATATATTCAAGTGCCTTCGGAATAGCACAGTGGCGGATCCAAGGTACTGATTAGGGGGGGGGGTAATGAATATAAAAATTCTCATACCTATAAGAAAAGTAAAATACTGAAAACTGAAATCCTGGGTAATTCCTGGATCCGCTACTTGAATAGCAAAAGCTTCTGCGATGTAAATAGATGTGGAACTAGATATGCACTTCCAGTTTCATCTTTTGGTTTTATGACGCATATCAGTATAGATGAAGGTAAAATCATTATTCATATTTGAAATTTGACTGATGATTGCGTTATTAAGAAAGTGATTTTCTGATTACGAGGGTACAATGGCGTCAATTTTGACAAAGAGGTTGAGAAAAATTATATCTGTGGTAGCTGCATTATAGTCAGTATATAGTATTTCTCAGACCTTCAAATAATGGTGGGGAGTTTTTATGTTGCCAGTATTGCATGGTGAGGTCATATCTGTGATTAAAAACATATCTTTGGATTGTCCGACATTTTCAATCTGTACTTATTGGATTAATTTGTGAATACATTACAGCAATAATTTTTACACTGCATAAGTACCATAAATTGATCTACATCCAGGTAATCAATTTCGATTTCAATGAAAAGTATCCAACATGCTTGAATTTAGAGAATGGAAGTGAGGAAGGAAAATAACGCATCTCTTCGGTAGACTTAATTAATAATTTAGATAACTCTGTCACGTCACTTCTATTTTTAGAAAAACTCATAGTTTGTTTAATATATAAAAGTACTTATAAAATTATCATTTACAGGGAAGAAGTTTCACGGAAGCCGAAGTAAAGGATATTTGTGCTGCAGTTTTAAGAGGTTAGTGTTATTTTTATTCTAATAAGAATCAGTGACCGCTTCATACATAAAATAATAAGCCGTATAATATTTTGAATTATGTTTAAGCCTTGTTTAGGAAATTCGAATTGCGAATATTGCTCCAGCTCTAAACGAACAGATAGCTTATTAACGTTAAATTTTAATGTTTAGCATTTAAATACCTAAACCCAACATTTTCCAAATTACAACCTGAAAACTAGGTAGAGGAGTAGTATAATATCACCATCACCGGTCTGGCCGGTCAGTATTGGTCAGTACTGGTCATACCAAGTGGCGTCACTTTACCTTAATGCGAGCGGTTCGAGCAGCTTTGAATTTTACATCAGTTTTTGAAGTTTTCGACGTGGATTTAAGTTCTTGTTTCAGGTAATTTGAGATCCAATTTGTTCAGGTTAAATCATTTTTAGATGCAGAATTTCATGACACGGCAAAACTATTGTATGACTTGGGGTACGTTTATGTTACACACACACACATGCGAGATGAGCCCGTTCCTCCCAGAATGCATTGCTCTAAGCGCAATACATCTTGGGGAGAACTTTCACCAGCCCCCCATCTCATCCGATGGGTCCTCATCGTCGACGTTCGCGTTTTTTTTTTCGACCTCAGCCAAAGGGCTGCTGGCTGGGGTCGGGCTGTCTTCTTCTTGGCTGTGTAACCACGGTGGTTGTTTCTTCAGCGGTGTTCTAAGTTGTTTTGGTCTTCTGTTGTGTGTGTTGTTTGCGCTGCCGCTACAAAGTACCTTTTTAGCCGACGAACTGCGGCTAAAGACGACCTTACAGAGTGTGTCTTCTTTTCTTGAGATTTCTTACAGGTGACTTTAGGCCATTAGCTGAGCTAATAGACTTGTCACCTGCTTGATAATCCGTTGTCGTCGTCTTCTTGTTGGTTGCAGCTTGGACGTAGCTGACTCCTGGCCTCGTTGAATTTGTTGATGTTTTCCTTGTTTTCAGGTTGTTTGGGGCCTGTGGGTATCCTCTGTAGTACGCCGGGTGTTCTACCTGGCAGTTTGCGCAAGTGCCTGGCTTGTTCTTCGGTCTTGTGCACTCGTTTGATCTGTGTGGTCCTCCGCACTTCACGCATTTAGTGCTTATGCTGCACGCCGTCTGTCCGAGGTGGAATCCTTGGCAGTTGTAACCCATTTCCTCTTCTTTCCTGTTCCCATCTGATCCTCACGTTTCGTATGTGTTTTATTTTTCGTATTTTGTCCTTTTCTTGTACTTCGAGCTCTACCATGTGGATGGGTAGTGGTTTCCTCTCTCCAAATCTGGAGTGAAGTTGGATGATTTTTCCTATGTGGACTCCTTCTTTTTCGATTTCTTGTGTGTCTTCGTAGTTTGTCAGTCCTCGGATGACAATCCTTGCTTTCCTCTCTTCTCGTGGCATGTACGTATACCACTCCACTTCAATCTGTTTTCTCTCAGGTACCTTGTTAGGTTCCTGTAGTCTTCGCGTTCTTCACAATGGATTTTTACTCCGAGTCTTTCTCGGATAGTTATGAACCTTGTCTTGATTCCCATCCTGTGAATGTTTTTCCTCACGGAGCTCCAGTGTTGGATACTCCTGAGGATAACAAGTGGTGGTCGGTGTGTCGTCTTTTTGTTTTCCTTGATGGCTTCGTCCATAATTTTTTCGTAGGCTTTCTTTCGGGCGGCGGCTTTCTTCTTCTGCTGTTTCTGGATTGTTTTCATGGATACCACTTCCGTGAAGTCCATCTCCTCGTCTTCTGCTTGGGGGGATTATGTTCTTTGTGCCTTTCTGCGGACACGTTCCGATCGGATTTGGCTTCTTTTTTCTTTCTGTTTTTCTTCCAAAAGTGTTGCCATGTTTTCCATGACAATCTTCAGAGAACAGAGTGTTGGATACATTACCTGAGGAGTGAGTAAAGTAGAATGGACTGTATGTTATGGATTTGCTGATATATAGACCAATTTTGCTATGTACTTATATATTACACAAACTATTTACACTCCAAAGATGGAAATAACTCAGAGCTTTGAAAGATACCCCGAAGGCAGAGCTTCAATGTTTTACAATAAATAGGGATAAAACCCATAAAAAATCACAACATTTTTTCATCACAGAAACAAACTGCTTATCATCGCCATTTTTTGGCGCACACAACGTTATTGTGAACTGTCAAATCAGGTTGACCAACATATGATTAAGCGACGAATCGTCAACTTAAATTATAACAATGACAAAATAACTAATTGTTGGAATTTTTTTCCAACACAGAGCAACTATTTTTTCGCATATTTCTATAGTAAACACTTTGGTCACTGTTTAGGCTGAACTATTGTATGACTCTGACTATGTGTAAGACACCAGCGTTCCTTTCTGACTGCATATTTCCATCCCATTCCAGCTGTACGGTTGATTGTCATTCATTTGTGGGTGGTGGTCACTTTATGTCAATTCACATTGTATACTTTCCTATAGGCAACCACTTTCGCTTCCGCGTATCTGTTCTTGTTGCCGGTCTTGACAGCTACCATCGAAATCTGAAATTTCAAGGTCATTTGTGGAACGAATAGCCTTAACATGCAGCTAGGGTCGGAAGATCGAGTTTGGCTTTCACTGTCAAGGTTAGGCTTCTTCTCATCGCACCCGCTATGCGCATACAGACATGCCACTGAAGTTTTGATAATTACTGAACCAGTATCTTTGAACGTCCGAACAAATGCTCCAACGTATTTCATATTATGGCAGTTCATTTGTTATGTTCGAGCAGTATCTTCGAAATCTCGAATGTTCGACTTGCAAACGAATGAATTTATCAGTCTTATGAGTCCCAATGCGAATAGAGTCTTGCGCAGAACGTCAGAAAAACAAATAAACATAACCTGTGGCTGTAGTGTGCAGATCATAGCAATCATTATACTTGAGTTTTTTAATAATACTAAGTACTGAACAAAAATGAACGTAGATGAAACTGCTTTTTGAACTACTTTACAGTACACATCACCTAAAAAATGACACATCAGATCTTTGTGCTTGGAAGATATTGCTATTGAACTTTCGAGTAACGTTCGATTCGGGTGAAATCATTCGTTCGAACAAAATCCATTCGACGTTCTCGCGAATAGTCGAACGTTCAAAGATCCGGGTCCAGTTCAGCTTCCATTTGATCTATCAGACTAAGTCACCATAAGTAACCATGTGTCTCACCATAGTTGCATACACCCAGTGTACGTTCCGTGGAGTTAGTTCTCATGTGTTACCCATCGTCCCCGTTTGGTAGCCATTAGGGCCATTTTCTCTTTTTATGTTTTGTCCAGCAGATGCGAATTCCAAGCTAGCCTAGCATCCAGAATTAGTCCCAGATACTTGACCTCCTGGCTTTGACACAGTTGCATGTTCAAAAAGCTTTGTGGTCTTAATCATTCAAATCTACTTTTTCTAGTGGAGGGAATGGGCGCAGTCTTTGCAGGATTCACCCCTGGGCATTCCTTTCTGCACCCTTTTTACACTGTTTTCAGACCTGGTTGCATCAACTCCGATATAAAATTAGGGGTTTCCCCATTACAACTATTGTTTGATCTTCTACGGATCCCACGTGTAGAGTTGTTCTTTCAAGAGTCCATCCATAACGAGGTCCCACAGCATACTCCTCGCTGTGAGCATCACTTTAATATGGTGACCTACATGGAATCTTCAAATAAAATTGACGTTGCTGTTGAAAAACATGTTTTTATTGCACCCACATGTTATGTGGTCTACTGCACGCCTTGCAAGAGCAGCTATCAAGGATTAGTCAAAGGAGGTACGATCGAACGCTCTTTCTATATCAAGAAATGCTTGAAGTACTATTTGTTGATTTCTTAGAGCAGCCTCTATTTTCGACACTGTGTAAGGCTGTTTAGAAATTTGATAGGTGTATTGGTTGTTCCTAATATAGTAGCCGTTCAACAAGAAAGATTTCTTAACATGCCTATCGATAAGTTTCTCCATTACCTTTAACATAAAATATGAGTTATTTCCTAGTTTGGAAATATAGACGATTCGGGCTCTTTTCTAAGCATTTGGAATATATCCAGTTGCCAGTGATGCTCTGAAAAATTTGCAAAAAGCTGGAATTAGATGTATTTTTCCCTGCCGCACATGCGCTGTGATCAAGTTATCTGGTCCAGGTGCTTTGTATAGCTCCACCGAGGCAATAGACCAGTAATTTGCTCAAATGGCAGATATACTGAAGCTATAATGATTTCTTTTCAATTTCCTACCATCTGTATTTCCAGTCTCAAGACTACTTGGTCCCTGAAACAAAATTCATTCACTTTTAATGTCTGTAATTCATTTCTCGCGAAAATACAGGTAGTAACTGGTATTTCCTGCAGATAAATAGTACAACTTACCTTCGGCTTCATTTCCCAGTCCTCTTACTATAAATGTATGGTTTTTTTATGAGGTCTGACTGTCTTACCTTGGGAAAGGTGGTGCAGCAGCTGCCACTTTATCAGGTTGCAGTATCTGTGTTTTCTGCTTGTCTCCCTCTTCCGTGGGACACTCTGTAGATTAGCTATAACTGGCCTTGGTATATCCTCAACCACCCCTAACTGCCAGCTCCTTCAAGGTTGTCCCTGGTGCCTCAGGATGGTTACCTAGGATCCTCCAATCCTCTGTTCATAGGCCCGTGTCTTAAGTTTTCAGAAATTGGATGATTTTTAAGGGTACTTTTACATCCAGTAGATCTGTGGGGACCCGCTGCTTTGATCAAGTCCTTTTAGTCGTGGACTTTAAAACTCTTTCCCAGTGCTTCAGTTGGGGGATCTTCCTGTCTAGCGACGCCCTTGAAGATTGGATTATGCAAAATACGACCACCACACGCGCTTGGATGTAGGTGCTCGTGAAATGCTGTCCCTTCCCCGTAGGGAATTTCCAGATTTTTCTGGTTAAGGTCAGCTGTATCTGCTTGGAATTTTTTGTGGTGGTTAGAGTACTTTACGGTTTCTGTCACATGCTGGTCGGCGACAAACTCTTACGCAAGATTGTCGGAATTTAATTTAACGCTTATCAACCCTTAGTATGACATGGTTTTGTATGCCACTGTAGCATATCGATTATCCAGTTTGGGTCTTGGGGAATACATGTGTCATGGCTTCTGGTCTAATAGTAATCTTAGAAAATCCTTTTTCAACCATTTGATTTATTTTAAGAAACATCAATAGCATCAACCATGTCTAATGAAGACATGTACCCCCATAATCGTAAAAAATATCCACAGTTACAAAAAATAAAATAGAAGCATGCGATTTTTTCTGAGAATTTCCTATTTTTTGTAATTTGTGATTCGCATGTAACAGGTATTCTGAATAAAGTTTCGCTTATATCGCCACTCACTAAATTATGGCTTCATCACTCAATATTTATCAAACCGAACTTCAAGGGCTTAAGTATTATTTTATGTATGTTGTGAAACAATTTAAATGAAAATGAATTATCTAATACGTCCGGTAATTTTGAAGTTTTAAGTAAAGTCACTTACTTACCTTTATAAGTGCCACGGTCCTAAAAACATAACTGAAAGCTCACCGAGTATATATATATATATATATATAGGAGACGATTTATTTGGGGATGTGGCAATAAAATACCAGAGAGTACTCTTTTTAAAATATATTCCAAGCTTTCGAATATAACATATTCATTCTCAAGGACTGAAAAATATTAGTATGGTCAAATTATAAAATAAATTAATGTTAAAATTTACTTACATTATTTAAACGAGGATGTCGGTATAATTGTAAAAATAGATAAAAATTAAATTTTATAATTGACATAAACGTTCATTACATATTAAACTCAAAAAACAATATGACATTCAATATGACATTAAACAAAAATTTTAATCTATAAAGGTCTGTTCGAATAAAGTTAATTTTGATTGGAATTTGAATTTTGTAAAGATTGTTTTTCAAAATCTAAGAGATAGGCATACATCACACTAAGGTTATTCAGGTCTGTTTTTTTATTAATGCAATTATTTTCTTGTGAAATAAATGCGGTTTCTAAAAATAGACGTTTTTTATAATTTTTTTCTGTAATTAATACTTTGGCTGATTGATAATCAATTGAATGGTCTTCATAAAATGCGTGTTCAGCGAGGGCACATCTATCAGGATACAATTTACTATCGCTTTTGTGAGAGGAAATTCGATTGGTTAATGTCCTTTTAGTATGACCAATGTATTTTTTATCACAGTTCAAGCAAGGAATTTCATAAACTATGTTAGTTAATTTATTTATCGGTGTTTTATCTTTGATTTTACTGAAAATTGATTTGATTGTGAGGTGTTGTTTGTTTGCAATTTTGATATTATGTTTCTTAAAGATTCCTGAAAGTTTAGGTGTTACTGTTTTTATATATGGTAAAGACAAATAAATTGGTGGGTTAATATTGTCAGTTCTAATATTTTGTGATATATTATCAGTAATGTCAGAATTTTTGTCAAATGTATTATATAATATTCGTTTCAGAAGATATGGAGGATATGAGTTTTCGTGAAAAAGATTATACAATATTTTTAGATTTTTTTGGTGGAACTTTTGATCTGAAATTTGAAGAACTCTACTTTTCATCTGTTTGATCAAGTTAATTTTGGTGTTGCGTGGATGATATGAATGATAATTAATATATCTTCCCGAACTTATCGGTTTTATATACAATAGAAGATGCTTTCTCCTACAGTGTAGAAAAAAGAACATTCTTCCCACCTTTTTACAAAACAATATCAAACATATAGAAAAAATTCTGATACGTCAAGAAGAAGAAACTAATAATAGTTATTTTATCTATAATAGGTTAGTAAAAAAACTTTTAAATAATGAAATTATATGTAATCAAAAAACAATATTTAGGCTTGAAAATGATATAATTGAAATGAAAAATCAAATAATTAACATCACTAATGAATTCGTTTTTGAAAACTTTTCTAGTAGACAGCAAATTATATATAATAAATTATTTTTCGAAATTAAAAATAAGCAAAAAAAGAAACTTAATAATCTGATTAACAAAAAAATAAACTCGATCCTTAAAACTCAAAATAATTGGATTAAAAATATTTCAGATATAGAGATACCTAAGGATATTCTACAGTTTTTATCACTAGGCCCAAAATTTAGCATTGAACCTATAATAACAAAAGATATTTCTATAAAAACTATGTTAGCTAATATTGATTATATATCATCTTTCATACAAAACGAGCAAGAAAGAAATATCGTTATAGCTAAAACTACAAATGTTTTAACTAATCATATTCACGAACCTAAACAATCTTCTATTTTTAGAGAACTACTACATAAAACAAAAAAATTTTTAAGAGAAAATCCAAATTTAATAGTCATACCATCTGACAAAGGAAATGTTACAGTTATAATGGAAAATCAACAATATTTAGAATTATCTAAAGAACTAATTGATAATAACACGTCATATAAAGAACTTACTAATGACCCAACTGCAAAAATAACTAGTAATTGTAATAAATTGATTAAAAAATTATTCAATAAAAAACAAATAGACAAAAATACGAAAGAAAAACTAACAAACTATAACGGTATTTCAGCCAAATTTTATTGTTTACCAAAAATTCATAAACCCACATTATCAGCTAGACCAATTGTAGCTTCTATAAATACTCCAATTGAGCCTCTTACTCTTTGGTTAACTGAAATATTAACAAAATCTTATGACTATGATAATGAATATTATATTAAAGACTCCTTCGAAATTAACAAAACATACAATAACATAATATTACCACCGAACTATGTTCTTTTAAGTTTAGATGTAGTATCACTTTTCAGTAATATTCACTTAAGTATATGCTTAACAGCTCTTGATTACAAATGGAATGATATAAGTAAAAACTGCAAACTAAACAAAGAAACTTTTTTAGAATTAATATCATTTATCTTTAATAGTACATATTTTTCTTATAATAATAAAAATTACCAACAGACTTTTGGAACACCCATGGGATCTTCAATATCACCTATACTAGCAGACTATGTAATGAATTATATCTTAGACTTTGTTATATCTGTTTTACCATTCAAGTTGTTTTTCATTAAAAAGTACGTCGATGATATAATTTTATCTCTTCCATGCAATGAAATAGATAATATACTATTCTACTTTAATACATTTGATCCTTATATACAATTCACTATTGAAAAAGAAAATTCAGAACAATATTTACCTTTTCTTGACACCAAATTCATAAGAGACAATAATAATAAAATTTCGATCGACTGGTATAGAAAACCGATAAGTTCGGGAAGATATATTAATTATCATTCATATCATCCACGCAACACCAAAATTAACTTGATCAAACAGATGAAAAGTAGAGTTCTTCAAATTTCAGATCAAAAGTTCCACCAAAAAAATCTAAAAATATTGTATAATCTTTTTCACGAAAACTCATATCCTCCATATCTTCTGAAACGAATATTATATAATACATTTGACAAAAATTCTGACATTACTGATAATATATCACAAAATATTAGAACTGACAATATTAACCCACCAATTTATTTGTCTTTACCATATATAAAAACAGTCACACCTAAACTTTCAGGAATCTTTAAGAAACATAATATCAAAATTGCAAACAAACAACACCTCACAATCAAATCAATTTTCAGTAAAATCAAAGATAAAACACCGATAAATAAATTAACTAACATAGTTTATGAAATTCCTTGCTTGAACTGTGATAAAAAATACATTGGTCATACTAAAAGGACATTAACCAATCGAATTTCCTCTCACAAAAGCGATAGTAAATTGTATCCTGATAGATGTGCCCTCGCTGAACACGCATTTTATGAAGACCATTCAATTGATTATCAATCAGCCAAAGTATTAATCACAGAAAAAAATTATAAAAAACGTCTATTTTTAGAAACCGCATTTATTTCACAAGAAAATAATTGCATTAATAAAAAAACAGACCTGAATAACCTTAGTGTGATGTATGCCTATCTCTTAGATTTTGAAAAACAATCTTTACAAAATTCAAATTCCAATCAAAATTAACTTTATTCGAACAGACCTTTATAGATTAAAATTTTTGTTTAATGTCATATTGAATGTCATATTGTTTTTTGAGTTTAATATGTAATGAACGTTTATGTCAATTATAAAATTTAATTTTTATCTATTTTTACAATTATACCGACATCCTCGTTTAAATAATGTAAGTAAATTTTAACATTAATTTATTTTATAATTTGACCATACTAATATTTTTCAGTCCTTGAGAATGAATATGTTATATTCGAAAGCTTGGAATATATTTTAAAAAGAGTACTCTCTGGTATTTTATTGCCACATCCCCAAATAAATCGTCTCCGTTACTGAGTTGGCAAATATTTCTAGTAATTTATATATATATATATATATATATATATATACAAGGACAGGAATATTATATATTATTATTCGGCAAATATCTACTATAACTTTATATATATATATATATATATATATATATATATACTCGCCACACTGACTTAAGACTCAGTCTTAAGTCAGTGTGGCCAACAAAAGTGGTTTTTCTGACAAGAATGACAGTTAATGTCTACCATTCAAAACATAAGATTTTTGCATGTTTTTTATTGTTGCTAACATCTATATTGCTTTATTAAGACAATGAATACTGCCCCGAAGCGTAAATCTTAAAATTTAAAATGACGTCTTAGCTGAATAATCAACGCATCGATGGCCAGTAATTCTAGAAACTTTTGGCATGTCACATGTCACCATTTCATTTCTAGACGTTAAAAAATAATAGTTCAATACTATTAAACGCTTTACAAAATTAGAAAATAGTACATTATGTTACTAGGAGTAGAAGGCTATCATTATTGTTGAGCCCAGATTCTTGCACTGCCGAGGCCTTAGCCGAGGCTGTGCAAACTGGGTGAAACATATAATGGGTCTTCTGCCCCGAATGACATATACTATTTTTTCTTCAAGCGTAAAAATAATGCAATTTATAAGTAGAAAAAAATTGAATACATTGTTTATATTGTAACTTCTAGGTAGCTATAACGATAAAAAAGATAATAATTCTAGTGTAACTTACGGTATGCCTTCGACTAAGCTCTAGGTAAAACAATGGGTCGTGAATTTTCGCCTAAATGTTGTATAACACTTAGATAATAAAAATTTGTCTGGCATATAAATTGTTTGAGCGCCACGTCATTTGTAAAATGAAATAATATAATTTACCCTGCCAGAATGGCCAGCAATCCAGACCAGCGATTATGTCAGAGGTCATTCCCAGAATATTGTGACTTTCAGTGTCCACTAGCATTCTTCTTTTCTCTGTATAAACCTGTTTGTGCATTTAGAAATATGCACAATTCTATATGTTCTCCATCTAGCCTCCCTTTCCAGAAATATATGGAGAGGAGGTAGGTCTAGAAGGATTTCCATGGCTGCTGACGGTGTGGTACTGATGGCACCAGTAATTGCCAGACAAGCATGTCTGTGTAAACCAAACAGCTTTGCTTGGGCCGCTCGCTGTAAAGCTTTTGACCACCAAGCAATAGCTCCATATGTGATCATTGGTCTAACAATCATCACAAAAATATATCCAATGGATTTGTTTGGGTCCCAAGTCCCAACATCTTCCACAGATCCTGCGACATGTCCACTTGGATAGTCTGGCCATATGGATAACTTCTCCATGTTAGTTTTGTATCGAGGATAATCCCCAAATATTTTACTTCCGCTGCAAATGGAATAACCTCACCACTGTAGGAAAGTGGTGGGAGATCCTTCAATTTTCTTTTTCCAGTAAAGGGGACTATTGCAGTTTTACCAGGGCTAACAGACATATGTTCCCTCTGGCTCCAACTGTGGACATCGTCCAACGTCATTTGGAGGATATTATATGCTACCCTTCCTGACTTGGTCCTTGACAGAATGACAAGGTCGTCTGCATACGCTTGCAGTTCTTCCCCTCTTCTTTCGAGAGCGCTAATCAAGTTATCCATCAAGAGTGACCATAGTAGGGGAGATAGTAGCCCGCCTTGTGGGCAGCCCCTGGAAACCTTAAAGCTAATGGCCTCATCCTGAAGAGAAGTAGTGGCTGTTCTATTAGTGAGCATGGCATATATTCAGCCGGTAATGGTTGGTTTACTGCCGTTTTCCTCCAAAGCTGAACCAATGGAGGTCGGTAGTGCATTGTAAAATGCTTCTTCGATGTCAAGAAATATGGCCACCGCAATCTCCTTTGTTGTTGAGGGATTGTGTGATTTTCTCAACAAGGTTGACTAACGCTTAATCTGTTCATTTTCCAGTTTGATAAGCGGATTGGTGGGTGCTCAGGTTCTCCAAGTTACCGTCTATCTGCTACAATGCACTACAATGATATATCAAGCAATTGTAATAACGTCCTTGACGGTGAATTTTTTTGGTTCATATTTTAGCACAGTATATAGCAATAAACAACCTGCCGATATTCCTGAATATAAAGGTTTAAGTAGTGGTGTTGATGTGGTTAAATATTCATGTGATATCAAAGGAAGTAATTGATGGTGTTAAGTCCAGTCCTAATAAATTCTCAATGGGCCCATATGGCATTTCTGTGTTTTCAGCCAAACCAATACTATTCCTTTTTAACCTTTCTTAAGACTCTGGTGTCTTTCCTGATTTTTGGAACCAACGTTTCATTACTCCAATTCACAAATCGGGACCTAAAGATGATCTGAAAAATTAAAGATCCTTTTGCATCCAATCTGAATTTTCTGAATTACTTGACTGCCTTATATCAACAAATTAATTCGTGAGAGGTAAATCAAACTCCACTAATTTAATACTTTATAAACATTTTATTCTAAATACATTCGAGATAAGAGCACAGGTTGACGATAGGATTTGAAGGTTGTTTTTTAAGGTGGTTAGGTATAGCTTTTTGGAAAATCGTACGCAATTTGTACGTTGTACTGGCTTTGTATCTACGTCAATCTCCGTTACATCAGGATTACCTCAATGTACCCACCTAGGTTTAGTGCTATTCCTGATGCTATATGCAGCTCGGATGATCTAAAATTATTCAATAACAACAACCCGATTTTAACATCTTACTTACTCTCTCTACCTAAAGAAGTGAGAAGCTTCAAAGACTGAGCTTTTATTTAAATCCCATTTTTCCAAGATAGCGACAAAAGAAAATCAAATGCTGGGCTTTATAATGAGAGGATCAAAAGATTTGTCGCTGCAATCAGTCAAAGTCCTCTACTGCTCTTTGGTATGTTTAAATGTGGAGTATTTTTACCAAAAATGTTCAAAGTGGATTTGTTTGGAACATATACAACCACTGGGAAATTCCCAGAGGTGGTTATGAATGCCCTACAAGAAGATCTGCGAATTGTGGAGGAATGGTGCCTTAAAGAGGATCTTTCAGTTAATAAAAAAAAACTAGTTGCTTCTACTAATAGAAGAGTTCTCCCGCAGGGTAGAGTACTGTTGTTCGGAGGAGAACTAGAAATATCCAAAGAAGTTAAATATCCGGGAGTGAACCTTGATACCAAACTGAATTGAAGGCACACCTGAAAAAAATAACTACCAGGGCGACTAGGCTTTTCTGGCAATACAGAAGAGTTATGGGCAAAACCTGGGGAATACGACCTGAGGTGGTTCACTGGCTTTACACAACTGTGATAAGGCCAACGATCACCTTTTATAAGGGTGGAGGCAATGATGACAATTCTTAGGCTGAAATCGAGAAGGACACACTGATACAACTGGGACATTGCCTACTAGATCATATTTCACATGAGTTTTGATAGCATGACACCCGAGAATATATTCACTGAGCTAGTGAACATCATCCCATCTAGGGAACAGGTGTTGCACCCAGGTAATTCTGGATAAATCATCTGGTTCACTGATGGCTCCAAAACTAACCATATGGCACTGGGGCTGGTATAAAAGGACCTAGAAAGAGAATGTTTTTTAGCCTTGGACGGCATACGACTGTGCCGATTGCCGTTATAGTCTGTATTGATGAAAACATCAGAAGACTGGACATAAAATTAAAATATTCATTGACCGCCCGGCTCTGCTTTAAGCTATCAGTAATCCAATAACTAGGTCTAATGTCTCTAATATGGGTGTCGGCATATGAGGGGATTGCTGGTAATGAAATGGTGCACCAGTTTGCTAAACAAGGCTCTAAAGGAGACTTCATAGGTCCGGAACCTTTTTGAGGGATCACAAAATATTGCATAAGAGGGGAAATCAGGAACTGGCTAGCTAGGGAACACCAACTCAAATGGAGGTTGACACAAGGGCACCTCCATACAAAGACTTCACTGAACAAGGTAGACAAGGAACTCTCAACCAGGCTTCTGAAACTGGGTAAGAGACATTTGAAGATAGTTACCGACCTGGTGACTGAACACTGCATCCTGAGAAAACATCTATACAAAATGGGCAAAGTTACTGAACCTGTGCAGAAAATGTGAACTTGATTATGAAACACCTACTGACATACTCTGCTTCTGCGAGAACTTACAAGTACTTAAACGGATGTACTTTGGAGAGGAATTAATACAACTGAAAATCCCTCCAGTCAAACTACTGGCCTTTATAGAAGACACGAAGCTTCTGGAATGGAAGTAGATAACATGGGAAATGGTACAAAGATTCAGTTCAAGTGCTCCCACATAACCCAAATAATTAACGAATGAATAGAAGTAGTGAAATATTTAATATTCCATTTGATCCAAAAGATTACGGGAAAAATGAAACCATTACGAAAGATCTCAGAATTGCCAATGATTAGTATAATTTAAATGTAGAGCTTTTCAATTATTTTGTTTTTTCTTTAAAAAATCGAACACAAACTTTAAATTTTTAATACTCATCATAGGAATTGTAGTATTTTTCTTTGTATTGTATGTTATTCGTTTTCTGTTTTTTTTTTATATCTTAAGTATACTTGTATTTTTATGATTCTATCAAATATCCACACAATTTTAATCAAATTTTGTGTGAAAATTGTATAACCGTTAAATAAATAAAAACTACAAATAAACAAGAAAACCACACAAGAGGAACGAAATAGTAGAGTGAAAACCACGTGGAAACACTTTAGAGATTATAACCAAAATGGCAAATTAAATTCACAATATTCACATTCACTTATGCAAAATGGATGATTCCAGTAGTCCATTCAGTATTGTCACTACAGAATTTTCGGGTCCAAAACGACTGACATTTTATAGGCATTTTTGGGTACGATCCAAAGTCGAGAGAGAGATAATTTTTTATTTCAAAGATTTCTAGATGTTCCTGGATATCTGAATAGGGGAATTGACGTTTTACGTTTGCTGCATGGACGAAACCTGTCAATTCTTTGTCACATGTCTTGTTTTTGACATTTGAAAACAATGTAAAACAAGCTAAGTTAACAATTAATCACAAAATATACTAGATTAGATCTCAAATTACTCTGAATTACTCACTCAGATTAGATGCACGTTTGAGAAAAAACAAAACCGAAGTTAATTTCAAATGTCAAAAACAAGACATGTGACATTGAATTGACAGGTTTCGTCCTTGCAGCAAACGTAAAAATTCATGTACCCTAGGTTATTTTTTTTTTTTTCAATAACAACAATAATAGTCCGCTTCAAAAATTATTTCTGTCTCGACTTTGAATCGTACCCAAAAAGGGCTAGAAAATTTTAGTCGTTTTAAACTCAAAAATTTTGTAGTGGCAATACTGGAATCATCCATTGATACGTGAAGTGAGTTGTCTACTTCTCACATAAGTAGCAACCATAAAGAATGAAATGAAAGTATCAGCATCTAATACTGGAGGCCGATTTTAATAAAAACAAAGGTGTCGCTTCTGTGTGCATGAGTATATGTTATTCTGTGGTCTCCAGTAGCCGCTCAGCATTTTGTCAAGCCGGCACGAATTTAACACGTTAAAATATCTTCATCACTAGAAGACCACATTGTTTCGGGACGACACAAGAAGCTCTAAGTAAAAGCAACGCGGTATCTTTTAGCGCTGTGTCACACGATCAAATTAGCTCCAGTTTGGCTGTCAACTAGATTGATCAAACTGTAAAATGATGTCATCAGTTTAATGGAGAAAATGTAGACTGTCACACGGTCAAATTAGTATCAAATTAGCTTCAATTTGACAGTCAACTAGTTTGATCAAACTCTAAAATGAAGTTGAAATTGGGTCAAACTGAGGGGTCAAAGTATAACAAACTAGTTTGGTGGATTTAGGAGCGCTCCTATTCGTATCAAACCAGATTGATGAAACTAGCGTTTTCATTGGTCACTGCAAGAAAATGCGTCCAAATGAATAACTCCTATTGGAAATTCAAACATTTCAAATCACAGATCAGAGATAAAGAAATCAACTAATGATTCAAACGTGATTTGTGATTCGAAAAATACCAATGTTGCTGTATCCATTCGCATATTATAATTTTTAAAATCATAAGGGTTTTCTGGGGCAAGTTCATATTTTATCAAATCTATAAGGGTAGGTCTGTTCCAACCGCAATCAGAAACTGTTAGAAGCGCTCAGAGAAGAGAATAGTCGACCATTGCAATCAGTGAAAGGAATTACGCGAAAGTAAACTCTTTCTGACAGTTTCTGATTGCGGTTGGAACAAACCTGGTATTAGCTCCACATCAACATTGGTTAGTTGGTTTCTTTTCTTGATCCATCCCCTAGACCATATTCTCTTCTGCTTTTTTTAGTTTCATGTTTAGCTTTAATTATTTTTTGGTATAAAACCATTCCTAAGGCTGCTATTGTTAATGAAAACATAACTTTCACTGTACCTTCCAGTTTCATTGTATCAACAAATCAAACAAACTCAAAAATCAATAAATTTTTAATCTCAAAATTGACAGTCAAAAGTCAAACTGATGAAAATAGAGTCGGGCATCAAATTTGCAATGACGTCACCAGTTTGATGGTTTGATCAAACTCCGTTTGCCGCTAATTTGATCGTGCGACACAGTGATAACCCTCTTAAATTTAATAACACAAACAATACTCTTAGTATTAGATATTTGTGGGTGAGTAAAAATAAAATTGCTGGTATTTAAGATAATTCGTTTTCTTTTATTTTAAAATATATTTTAACACAATAACCAATATCCGAAATTCAAATTTAAAGCACCTACTCATATAGCAGGCTTGTTCGTAGTGCAATCAGAAATGGCTGAGAACTTTATTACTCATGCGCAGTGTATAAAACCCGTTCACAGGAAAGCTCTGCGCATGAGTCTTCCAGTTTCCAACAGTTTGTTACGTCAATAATTCTGGAATACAAAAATAATGATAGAATCATATATGAGCAGCTTTAATATGATTTTCGGACATTGAGAACAATATTGATATCCAAAACTCTTCTAACAAACGAATTGGCATATTAGGCTTGATTCAAAAACATAAACGGTGATAAAGTAAACTACGTTCTAGAATTCAAATTCAATTAGATTGTCGCCGAATCGTATACGTTTTGTTTGCTTGGAAAAAAATTAAATGAAGCAGTACTTTTCAGTGCACACACAGTTCGCATTATTCCACACACTTCAACTCTTCGTTACACTTTTACTCATGAAACACAGAGGTCTTGTACAGTGTAACGCAGATTTTGTGTCGCTTCCCTTCATTTTAATTGGAGCAATAGTCAGGAATGTACTTCTATATCTATAATCATGGCTAACCAAACGTATGGCAATTTGTGTTTTATAGGATGAGGTGCGATCCGATTATAAACCAAAGTCGCTTAACAAAATGCCAACAGTGCTATGGATCTCGAGACGTTATTTTCCCAACCGGCACCACCCACTACTTAGAATTTCTGTCTTGGTTAAAACAGATCCAAAGATTAATTTATCGAGATGGTCAAGGAAAATGATTGAAGAATCCATTTTTTGAATCATTGTTGAAACCATACGTTCAACAATTTGTATATTATTTATATTTATATTTAGTCCCTTATTGCTTTTCGAAATTTCCACCAGCGCGCCACTGCCTCCAAATATCTGTAGTTTCGTAAAAAATCTGCGTTCTCGTTGTTTCTCTGGCGTCTGATCGTCGCCTCTATGTTTACAATTTTCGGCGGCTAAAGGCGTGGCTGAACACACATTTACACGCCAAATGCTTCTCCCTCGTGGCTTGCGTGGGAAGAAACTAGTCGATATTCAATTTCCAACCTGAACGGTCATCCAGTTAAGACTTTAGTTTCCTTTCCCGGTATAAAACCAAAAATTTCAACCCAAATGGGCCAATTTCCATCTGTATCTGTAGAGTGGGGAGGGTGAGTTTAGGCCCACAGCACTTAGGCCACATGTAACCCATTTTTCCTGGTCATCGCCAAATATTTCTTCGGCTCCAGCTTTCCAGGGTCACCCAAGGTGATCCTGTCAAGACTGCATCCTTTGATTCCATCCCATCTCTTTAGGGATTGAGTATGGGTGTAACGCTTGGCTAGTTCCGCAATTGTCGAAGTCGTCAGGCCATAGGTGTCACTGGGTGCTAAAATTTTTAGTCCAGGTGCTTCCCTGGCTAAAGAATCGGCAATGCGATTACCTCTACTCCTGTCGTGCCCTTTAACCCAACTCAGGATAATATTGTTATCTACCGAGGCTTTAGCTAAATCTTGGTGGCACTCTAATACTAGCCCTGATGTAACACGTTGTCTGTTCAAGACTAATAGCCGTTGCTTGTAGAACCTTCGGTCCACATGCAATGGCTCCATACGTTAGCATAGGTCTTACGATTGCAGTGTAGATCCCATGTGCGTCGCACTGACCTCCGATATTGCTCATAAGCCACATATGCTCTTTTTGCTCTGGTCTGTAGGTCAGAGTTCCATGTAAGCTTCTTGTCGAGGGTAATACCAAGGTATTTCACCTCTTCAGAGAAGTTTAATTTGCTATTGAAGATTTCGGGGAGTTTTAAGCCCGATAGTCTTCTTTTCCTGGTGAAAAGGACCATCTCAGTATTCTTGGAATTGATCGACAGTGAGTGTTCCTTACACCATGTTTCTATTAATTTGAGCCCATCCTGCGCTCTATCGCACAGTGTATTCACAAATTTTCCAGTCTGCAAGATAACTATATCATCTGCGTTTGCGATTGTGTAGAATCCATTATTGTTGAGGTGATTAATCAGGGTATCCAGGACTATGTTCCAAAGAAGGGGTGATGAGACCCTTCCCTGTGAACATCCCCTCATGACCAGTCCTCTCATTATGATGTCTTCTACATCAATACTTATTGCTCTACTAGAGAGCATTTTGAGTATCCATTCTCCCACTACCAGGGGTACATTCCTGGAGTTAAGTTGCTGGGTAATTGTTGGGAAGATTGTTTTATCTAACGCTCCCTGAATATCTATGAATATACCCAGGGTGGATTCTTTATTGTCCAATGATCTTTGCATTCTGTCAACCACTTGGTGAAGGGCAATGGCAAGTGGGTTGTGAACTAGCACTTCATCATACCTCTAACATAGCCTCTCTATTGTTTTTAAAAAGAACGATGTGAGGCTAATAGGTCGAAATGCTGTTGGTAAGGTCTAATCCATCCTTCTTGGTTACCACTCGTACTTCTCTCCACTTTCTGGGAACATACCTCGGAGCTAAAGAGGCTCTGAATATTCCAACCAGGTGTGGCATAAGGATATCCATTCCCCACTGAAGTAGGGCTGGTCTTATACCGTCAGATCCTAATGACTTGAAAGGGGAGAAGCCCAAAATGGCCCACCTTATCTTGTCCTCATCAATTATGCACTAGCAAACTGCCAGTCTTATTGTGAGGGTGTTGTTGGTACTTCCGCCCAGTTCGTCGTTCCAGGAAAGACAGATCCTGGGAAGTGAGTTTCCATAAGAATCTCAGAGCTCTCTTGGAGGTTGCCTAACCTAACCTGGCCTAAACCTAACGCGAACTGGCCTTGACCTAGCGCGAACTGGCCTTGACCTAACGTAGGGCCTAAACCTAACGTAAACTGGCCTAAACCTACGTTTGACCCCTAGAAGCCTAGATTTTTTTCCCTGAACACCCGAATTTGACCCTAAAACCTAGATTCGACCCCTTGAAGCCTAGTTTTGACCCCTAGAAGCCTAGTTTTATCCCCAAATACCTAGATTTGACCCAAACAAACCTAGGTTTGGCCCAGAAAAAAACTAGACTTGGCCCTAACCAACCTAGATTAGACATAGAAAAACCTAAATTAAACCTAGGAAAACCAAAATTTGGCCTAAAAACCTAAATTCGACCCAAAACTCCCCCCCCCCCCCATAAACCTAGATCCGAGTCTAAAGACCTAGGATTGCCCCTAAAAACCCACACTTAACCCCTAAAAACCTGGGATTGACCCTAAAAACCTTGATTTGCGCCCAAAAACCTAGGATTAACCCTATAAACCCAAATTTGACCCCAAAAACCTATGTTTGCGCCCAAAAACCTAGGATTAACCCTATAAACCTAGATCTGACCCCAAAAACCTAGATTTGACCCCAAGAAACCTAGATTTGACACTTAACACCTAGATTTGAGCCTAAAAAAGTAGGATTGACCCCAAAACCTTGATTTGACCCAGAAAAAGTAGATGTAGATTTGACCCAAACCAACTTAGATTAGACATAGAAAAGCCCAAGCTAGATCTAGGAATACCAAAATTTGGCCTAAAAACCTAAATTCGACCCAAAACTGGTCTCCAAAAAACCTAAATTTGACCCAAAAAACCCAAATTTGACCCCAAAAAACCTAGATCTGAGCCTAAAAACCTAGGATTGACCCCAAAAAGCTACATTTAACGCTTAAAAACCTAGCATTGACCCTAAAAACCTACATTTAACGCTTAAAAACCCAGGATTGACCCTAAAAACCTAGATTTGACACCAAAAAAACCTAGATATGACCCTAAAAACCTAGACTTCACCCCGAAAACCTAGGATTGACCCCAAAAAAACGTAAATTTGAGCCTAGAAACCGGGGAGTGACCCCAAAAATTTACATTTAACCCTTAAAAACCTAGATTTGAGCCTGGAAGCCTAGGATTGACCCAAAAACCCTGGATTGACCATAAAAACCTGGGATTGACCCCAAAAAACCTAAATTTGAGACTAGAAACCTAGGATTGACCCCTAAAACCTAGGATTGACAGCAAAAACCTAGATTTGAGCCTAAAAACCTAGATGTAACCCCCAAAAAACCTCGGTTGGGAAAATAACGTCTCGTTAAACCGATACCACGTTTTGCGACGTTGTTACAATAAAAAAAGAGATGGCAACTTTCCTTTTTTGTTAAATATCTCAAGAAGCCTAAAAAATTTAAGGTTGGACTAGCTTCAGTGAGTTAATTGGACAAACAAGTGGGATCAGTCACTTATTATACTTTGCATTATTTAGTTGGCATAACTTTTTCAAGAGACATTTGAATACATCTACTTTGGATGTATTTTCTGATAACAATTTGTTGAGTAGTTTTGGATAATCATTTAAGTTACTATAGTTTTTTTCACATATTTTTTAATGTAATGTCAGATCAACTTGCGGAGTTGACAGCAACTTTAGTAGGTCCCCCAGGTCCTCCAGGTGAAAGCAGACCTGGTAGACCCGGCCCGCCAGGTGTTCAAGGGCCAGCAGGTACCCCATACAAAAAAAAGTTATCATCCGACAAAACATCAATAATAACAAATAATTAAATGTTATTTATTGGTAATTGCAGGTAGGAGTTTTAACACAATTTTCTATTTCCTCTGTTAATAACGATAAGTAAGAAAGAAATATATCAGGATATAACATATTCGGCAATGCAATGGTTTGGATAAAAGAAGTTCCGTTTGGTCAGGACTAATTTTTGTGAAAATCCAGAACATATAGATATAACAAAAATAACAGTTATTAGACCAAGAAATAGACTACTTCTTAATCAAATCAATAAGGTGGATTCCGGGTCACTCCTGAATCCTGGATAATGAAGTAGTGGGTCAGCTTGCCAGGAAAAGAGTTCAGATTCAAGTTTATAAGCCCAGAGACATGACTGTGAATCCCTTTAAGTCTAGCAAAGAGAACTATCTCAGATTAGATGGTGGGGTCTACTGGAATGCTATATCAGACTTAAGGCAAGCCAAGGCCTTTATCAAAGGACTTTCAAAACTGAAAGCAGGTGCTTCTCTGAACATGGCTAGGTAAGGTTTGTATTGAGTGAGTCTATTAGGCGAACACCAATAATTCATATTTCACCAAACAAATTCAACTTCTTAAAAAAGCCGGTAAATCTGTAAAAACAATTGGTGGCTAATGGATATATTTTCAAGCCATCCTCTTCTCAGTCACACAACAAAGCCAATTAGTTTATTTAGTGAATGACATTTCAAGGCTGAGGGCGAGAGAGACCATACAAAACATCACATACCTGATTCGATGATTTAAGATGAAGAGACGTAGTTGCTGTTCTATTTGTGAGCATGGCATATATCCAGCCAGTCTTCTGCATTTTTCAGCCAAAGCTGAAACAATGGACGTCGGTAGTTCATTGTCAAATGCTCCTCCGATATAAAAAAATATGGCTACCACTATATATGTTATTAAGGGATTGTTAAGGTTGTGTAATGCTAAATCTATTGATTTGTCAGTTTGATAAGCATGTTGGTGGATATTCAAGGGGACATTGTGTAATGCGACTCGCCTGATATAGCCATCCACTACCCTTTGAAGTCCTTTGAGCAGGAAATATGTTAGGGTAGGGTGTGAATATGAGCTGTCCACTTTCGGTATGTTTACTGTTATAAATAATACACGATCTCTTCACAATTCATGTATATCTTGTCTCAACTTAACTTAACAACAACTTATCAGCTTGAACGACATATACAGAGAACATCAAAGTAAAACCATAGACATACATCGTAGAATATTTGATTAAAAAAAAGAAGAAGAGTGGCCTGTACCAATAGTTGCAAGCCACTATATAAACAAAAGTGTAAATTGACGTTCTACAACATATACCACCCTAGCCACCAACCAACTGGGTGGTATGTAATTCCACGCCAGACTAGCTCTATACATGCTGAACTTGGACAAAGATGAGATCAGGTCCTTAACCGGAATCCTGCAGGTTGAACTATCATCTCGGTAGAATAGGGCTGGTTATAAACACCGAGTGTCGTATCTGCCAAGAAGGAGATGAATCGGCAGAAAACAGACACTAGGAGCTGCATTTGAGCGCTATAAAAAAAATTTAATTGTATAGATTAAACATTAACTTGAATTGAGGCACAATAGACAGTATTGTTGTAGTGCAGTGAACAGACCACTCACAGGAACCAAATCAAGATCTAGTCGCCAATGTTCTATCCTTGAAAGTCTTTAACTTGGAAACAATAAAAAAACTGTTAATGAATTATTGATATTTTGGCTTAAACCAGCTTTGTCGATCATTTTTTCTGACTTCTTTAACAACCTTTTTATCAGCCAAATTTTTTTATTCCAATTCAATGATTTAAGAATACTTGTGAAGAATATTAACTACTTGCTTGGTAGTATAATATTATTATTATTGGTGTTTTAAGGATTTCACTTGTATCATGAACTAACATTTTCATTTATTATTATAAACATAGCTTACTAATTGTTTTCGCACGTAGAGAGATACAAAGAACTAATTTTGGGATTAAGGGGAGCACCTGGACCGAGAGGTATTTTGAAACGTGGATTTGTAGGAAAACCGGGAGCTCCTGGAATCCCAGGTTAGAATTTTCATTCATTCAATATAAATAATCGTTGATTCACGAAGGTGTTTATTTCCAGTCAGCTTCTTCACAAATCAAAGAGCATACAAATTACCCGTCTAGCCAAATCAAAGTTAATAAAATTTACGATTGATATTTGACACTAAATTATTTGTTAACAGTTCCTATTATTGATATCAATTATAATTTTTATATATTTTCATCAGTAAAGTTACACCATTTATTGCTCTTATTCGCTACCTCTCTGTCAACGTGACTATTCAATTGTTTACTGTTTAGTGTGTTTAAATAACAGTAGATGTTTTTTCCTCTGCTTCCGATCAGTTTCTCGTTTTCCTGCTTTTGGATAACCACGAAAATCTTCAGGAGATAGGAAAGCATGACTTGGACTAGCTCCTGGATCGAGGACACCGATGACTGTATGGTTTGCAGCTGATCCTTCTTCTAAAGAAACTGCTCCTTCTTCTAGGGAAGCTGCTCATTCTCCTCCATCTTCAACTTGAAGGAACCGTTGAGCGAATCACTTGGCATAGCATAACTATTGGTCTTAGGTGGTTCATCATCCACAACGGTAGGAGGCGGTCGATCAGTCACATAGTTGCATAAGAAGAGTCTGCTTCGGTAAAAACATCTCGATCAAATGGATATGTCCCACTTTTCTTGAAACCTACAATTATGTTGGAAGGTGTCATGCTTTTCTGATGAGCTATGTTCACGAAGGAAGTTGTATTATGAATTGATGCAGTTTTGCCAGGGTTTTACATCATCCAAGAGTCAAGAGCGAACCGAAAACCGCAACATCTAGGGGTTGCATTTTATTGGATGAATGGGGAGGTACAGTCAAAACTGAGACACCATTCTCCTTGCACATTGTCATAGATTAATAGAGTGGGGTTCTCTCTAGAACTGCAAGTGTGGCGAATGAAATGGTTAATAACTTCCACAAAAAGTTCTGATGCCATCCAACCGCTAAGGTTGGAGCCCAGAGTGCCTGGAGGTGCTTCTTGAGTCATGTGGTCTTTGATATGAACACGTGGAAAAATCATGACTGGCGGAATAGTGTTGACAGTCGCAGAAATTATGGACACTGTGGTGTCGTTAGTGCAGTTGATGTAGCTGTTTCATACAAAGTGAACACTCTTGTCCCATCTCCAAGCTCTGGGTGCTGTTGATACAGTATTTCCAATTGAAGAACACATCTACATTTGGTGAACGAAGTAGCACGAAACAAGCTGCAAGGCTCAGGGGTTTTTTGGCTGAGTTTGGGGTGCCTTTTCAGAAAACCGTAAAACCAGTCAATGCCTTCAATTTTCTTCTTCCCCCATGATATAGGCCATGGTATTTTGTTTATCACTACCATTTCGTATACAACTCGCCTGCAATCTTCAACTGGTAGGCCATAAAACATCTTAGAGGTAGTTTTTCAATTTCTCCTCCTGCTCTACTCTTAAGACCATCCTAGCTGAGTAGTTAGGTGCATATTTCCTATTTTCTTCCCCACCCTCACCATATTCTTTTATTTTCTTCACATATCTTGATAAAGTGACATAACTCACGTTCTTCAATGCAGCAGCACGTCTTAAACTGTTTCCATTCATGACTATTTCTGCTGCTTTCATGTCAGCCCCTTGCTAGTTTTGCGCTGTCGATTTAGCACCATTTTTTAAACAAAAAGAAAAAAACAATGAAAAACTCATGGGGCACAATGAAACACTCATGGGGCTCCGTGAAATGTTTTATTGTGCCCCAATCTCTTCTGTTTCAAGGAACCCCAAACACGCCATTTCGGGCAAAAACTTAAGGGATACACGTACAATTGAATGCCATAAGATCCGATTGAATTAAAAAATCACTCTTACCTGAAGGCGAAAATCCGTTGGCGGAAATTTTTTACTTTAACTACGAAAAACAGCACCTCACCTCGTCAAGTCTGGCACGCAACTGGTGAGGAGGAGACAATTAGCTGGCTTTGTTGGGAGTGGCGCGCAGCGCTTCCTGCCGGAATTTCGTTGCACTAGAACCTTCTGTACGTCCGGTACACGAACTGGGGCCGTATTCTCGACAAGTGAGCTTTTTGACGTATACGCATTAAAACGAATGGTTCATGTGCGAGTACTTTTTTGAAGTGGTATTCTTGACGACCATTCCTTTTTTGGAACGTATACGCTTGATGATGTGCGATCATAACATCCGGCAACACTGCAACATCTCACTAATTACAGAAATTGGTTCGTAAATTTACGTTTTGTGAACTTAAATTCAAAAACTGACAACTGGCAAAGTGAAAGATTGTCAACATTTGTGATTTACAGAAAATTGAGGAAAAATAAATTTTTTGTAGGATGTCTCATCGAGATAAAAAAAGTCAAATGACGCCAGAAAAATCTCCTTATTGAGTATCTGAAAAAAAAATTCGGATCTTCAATCCGGTAAATTTTCTAATAGTTTTACATTCAAAGATGCCGAAAGGAAGTGGACTGAAATAAGTTTGATACTAAATAGTATGCCGGGTGCATCCAGAGATTGAAAGAATTGGAGAAAGGTGAGATTAAGTCGCACAAATCTATTTTGTACTGTTCCATTGCGCCCCACCCTCCCCTAGTCAGTAGAGTGAAATATTTTGAAGTAATTGTTTGCGTTTTTCAATTTAAGTTGACTAGTTGACATAAAACTTATAGTGCAGAGATCTAATCCTATATCCCCTTCGAGTTATGTTGCGGAGCTAAACTCTGAAAGGTATTAATATTATTTTTGTCTACTTACCAAAAATAATTCTATGTTGTATTTGATATTACGTAATTGTTGAAAGGGCGTTCGGTTTAAACGGGCTACCAGAAGTGAAATGAGCTCTTTTTGTATACCATTCGATTTTTTTGTTCGAGTCGTTCGAAAAATCACCCTCTTTCAAAGACACCTAGTTATAGTTCAGTCAAAGATGTAAAAAATAATGAATTATTTGAAATTTATATTTCTACTTCTTAATAAAACGAGATATAAGGTAGTGTTAATTGTCTGTTAGGATGTTTTTAAATATAAATAGGTTAATATTGTTTAATATTCGGGTTATAAATAGCAGAGGAAAGAACAAATAGATTTTAGATTGAAAGAAACCATGAATACATCAAAAGAAAGCTCGAGTCATCGTTTAGGTAAAGATTTATTAAAAATGTATTTTGTTCTATACATTAACGCTGAGTATCTTAAAAAGTAGGATGGCGCTCAATAATTGCGGGTTAAAAATAATCGTTAGGCAGTCGATAAATTTATTCAATCATTAAAAATTATTAAATACATTTTAACGATTATTAGTTGAAATTATTAGTTAAATGAATTTATCGTCAACTAAGCATTTTAAATTATAATATTGACTGGACTATGACGGTATCCTCATATTAGAGTCGAACAAAAAGCCGACAACTTTAAGCTCGCACAATATGTTTTACGTCAACTATACTACAGCATCTATAAAATTATTTTCTATACTAGAAATTGGATAGTTTCCAAAAGAGCTCTGTGATTTTTGGGGCTGGAAGTGACACGTTAATCAGCGATTATTTCAATACAGTTTTTCATATAAATATACTTATTTGTTTTTTCAGTTAAATGCAGATTTCATTTCCAAAGCAGGCGTACTAAGCTTGAAATTATTGTATTTCATAGTACAATATTAAGATGTTTGTGACACGACTATTTTTTTGTACAGAAGAGACACATTTTAGCGTAAAATGCAGATTCACCCAGAACAACCCCATTCGCGGATTCGAATGTTCGAATGGGTCCAAGACCCAAACAGTGTTGGACTCATCCCCAAGGGGGTGCCTACCAACCAAACCCACCTCAAACTCTCCGTTACCCCCGCCTTGGAATCACTACCCTAGCATACTTCCAGAGCGCATTCAACTTTGGAATCTTAAATGACACCTGATTCGAAATGGTTTTAAATTCTGATTTTCATCTTCCATGTAATTTTTTTCAATTTTGGTTGATTTATTGTAATTTTTTAACTCATGCTAAGAAATAAAAGAGAGATTTGTATCAATCATACATCACAAAAAATCGAGTGAGGTCAGATCAGATGATCTGGGTGGCCAGTAAATATTAGGTTGTTACGGGACAAATAATTATTTGTGCCTCTTTCAAACATCCAAAAATGAACTCTGTATCTACCAACTGCTAGTTTATTAAAAACAGATCCTGATTGTTTTAAGTAGGATTAATACAATTATTGTCTCGGGAATCCTCTAACTCTTCTCAAGCATCTCCCTGAAGGGTACCTTTAGAACTACATGAGATATAATAGATTAAAAATTACACAATGATAATCAGAATTAAAAACTCTTTTGAATGAGACCGTTTAAGATTCTGAAATTAATGCGACTCGGCGAAGGAGGTTGCTATGATGAATTTGTATTGAACGCTTAAATGTACCCCCTTCGAAAACAAAATGAACATGTCGTGGCAATTTCAATATTTAGGGACGTAGTCCATAATAACCCGTGTGCAAAGTTTTCAATGATACACTCGGCAAAAAACAACATTCATTAGAAATTATTGATACATATATACATTTTTGCCCAGATGCTACTTTTACCATTAAAATGTACACATTCAGTTGAATATTCACCACCCCCTCAGAAAGGTGACGTTTTATGGGGGAAAAGTGTGTCCTTTTCAAAAGTGGTGTTTTATGGGGGGGGGGGGGGGGGGAATGTGTCCAGTTCAAGGCACTGCATATATTTTTAATCGATTTTAATGATTTAGTGTGTTCTATCTTCAATCTTGTCAGATGCACTTGGTCAGATTGCTTGCTTCGTATTATCTTTCACGATTTATATTTGTTTCTACTTCCCGTAATTTTTTTTTCCGTTTCACATCACTGATTTTGCCACGCAACTGTCACTTTTTTCTTTTAAACGCACTACCAGTTTAGACTTTCTCTTTTGCGCGTTGTTCTACTTCTTCATTGCCTTTGTGGAAATTAAAATAATCTATTGAAAAAAAGGTGATCGGTCGTCGGACCGCCGACAGAAGCTTGCTTCTTATGCACAATAGAATGCGAGTTTGGGAAAACCATCAATAAAAATACGCGCAATAGATTGCGATGTTGGGAATTACATTAGACCCAGTACGTTCTACTAAATTTTATTTTATATTTTCTTGACCATTTTTTCAAAATTTTGACAATTTTTCATAATTATTGACAATTTTTTCAAATTTTAACAATTATTGACCATTTATGACCAATTTTGACAATTTTGAAAATGATTGATCATTTTTGACAATTTTTCAAAAATTTTGACCATTTTAGACCATTTTTCAAAAATTTCGACCATTTCAGACCATTTTTTCAAATTTTAACAATTATTGACCATTTTTGAGCATTTTTGACAGATTCTGACTATTATTGACAATTTTTAAAAATTTTGACCATTTTCAACAATTATTGACAGTTTTTTAAAATTATTGACTATTCTTTCAAAATTTTGACAATTTTTCGAAAATTTTGACCATTTTTCAAAAATTTTGACAATTATTGACCATTTTTTTTTAAGTTTTTGACCATTTTTTCAAATTTTAACAATTATTGACCAATTTTGACAGTTTTGACAATTTTTGAGCTTTTTGACAGATTCAGAAAATTGTTCACCATGTTCTCATCCACTTGATTGATAGATTTTTAAGGTTCCACCAATCAAAGGCTTCGAGTCCTCGGCAACTCAGCCTTTATGCTTTTTGTGCTCTTGGTTGTACCCTTTATGGATATACAGAAGATAAGAGACTAGTTGTCCTTATCAGAGAAATCACAACTAAGGAGCTCTAGTCCTATGAGTCAGTGCTTCACTTGTATATATGTACCTATGTATATTGGGGTGACATTCACTGAGACCGAAAAGATCTATTGTGCCCCTTTACTTAGTTTCTGAGGAAAGTCTCAGAGACTAGTAGCTCCTTTAGACCTATTTCCCGGAGGAATTTTAGGATGTCTACAGACTTTAGTTTAGGTAAGTGTCCCTCTTCTATCCATTAGGTGTTGTGCCCTAGGACTCTGAATTGCTGTGCAATCCAAAAGTATGTGGATGAAGATTTCTTCTTGCATACCACAGAATCTACATTCTTCTTCCTCCACTATGTTGATCTTTTTCAGGTGCCCATTCAGATGACAATGTACCATTAGGATCCCTGTTAAAACTGTTAGTGTAGTTTTACTCTGACATTCATTTGATCTCAACAGGTTGTGGTCACCTAGAAGTATATTTGATTGTCTAATCCATACTAGATCCTTGCAATGGTCAGATCTTCTCTTTTTTTCGGCCTTGTCTATTTCTTCCAATATTACATTGGAGCTGAAAGCGCAAAAGGGTTCCGGGTGTTTCAGTCCCCCTCTTTGCTAGTTCATCTGCTATCTCATTTCCTTCTATTCCGGTGTGTCCTGGAGAGGTTGTCTCTCGTCGTCAATAGGCTAGTCCTACTATTCCATGCAATGGCTCCATAAGTGATGATTGGTCTCACTATGGCAGTGTACATCCAGCTCAAGATTTTTGGGCTACAACCCCAATTTTTCCCTGCCAGATTCCTGCACAACCTCTGAAGTTTTGATAGCTCCAGACCATGGGTCTCACCACAGTTGTGTACAGCCAGTGAACGATCCGTGGATTCAGTCCCCATGTGTTTCCTATGGCCCGTTTGGTAGCTATTAGGGCAATTTTCCCTTTTTTGGTTTTGTCATGTAGGTGTGAATTTGCAGGTTAGTTTTGAATCCAGAATTATACCCACATACTTTACCTCCTGGCTAAGACACAGCTGCCCGTTGAAGAGGCTTGGCAGTTCTAGTCTCTCAAGCTTCCTTTTTCTAGTGAAAGGAATGAGCGCAGTGTTTGCAGGGTTCACCCTTAGGCATAACCTCCTACACCATTTCCAGAGCTCCGATATAACATTAGAGTATTTTCCCAGTACAAGTATTGTCAGATCATCTGGATACCCCTGGGTGTATATCTCCTTCCTATACGAACTTTGGTAGCATTCACATTTTTTTTACAATTTAAGTGATTATAACCACTACACTGATTTTTAACTTCTATTACGAACATTAAAAAAACATGCTCACCCATCGTTTTAATTTAGATTTTTTTTATATGAGTTCCCAATTTACAAGGTAAAAGTTTATATATTTATTAATGATTATTTCTAGTGGAAACTTTACTTTTATAATATATGACTGCTTGAATTTTTAACTGAAAAGCAATAGCACGAACGACAAGTCTTAAACGTAACGAAAAATGTAGGTAAGTGAATTGTTTATCACTTTTCTCCTAATAATTACTGGCATTGGAACTTTTTTTTCTCTTTACTGTTTGATATGCTTATGTTTATCTTTTCCCAACCCTATTGCTTCAAATAATTTCCCAATTAGCCGATTTCCAATTATTCTAATAGGTATACCTACTTACATTACCAGTCCTGGAATTATTATATTTTGGCTTTTTTCTTCTTTTTTTATTTTCTGGTGTATTACCTCGCTAGTTTGATTAGTCACTTTCTGGATTTCCTATGACTACTGCAAAATTTTGAGCAAGCTGCGTCTTTAAGTTTGTGTTTGGAAGCAGACCTCGTGAATTTTGACGAAAAAAAAGTGGAACCTGTGCTAATGCGTAAAAAACCACAACCGAAATCAAGGAAAAGCTATATGAATACTGTGGGGACACTGCAATATAAATTTCAATGGTTAAGGAGTGGTCTACTGAGTTCAGTTGTTTGCGTACCAGCACGAGTAACGCCTTACGTTCAGGTCTCCCAAAAAAAGTCGTAATGCCAGAAATTGTCGATTAAATCCATGGAATGAAATTAGACGATTAGATTAGTAACTTAAAAGGTACATAAAATTTTGGACATGAAAGAGTTATCCGCGTGATGTGTGTCACGATTGCTCAATCTCGACCATAAGCTCAATCGTGTGACCACTTCAAAGGAATGTTTGGCGATGTTTAGCCGCAATCCGAACGAGTTTTTGTGCAGTTTAGTTACCGAAGACGAAACAGGGATTCACCACAATACACCCGAGACCAAGGAATAATAAAGGCAGTACGTTTCTCCGGGTAAAAAAGCATCAAAGAATGCCAAGCAAGGTCTATCGGACAACAAGCTTAGGGCATGTTTTTTTGGCAAGCACAAGGCTTCATTCCCATCGATTACCTTGAGAAGGGTAAAACGATCACCTGCGAATTTCACTTAGATCTTCTAGACAGGAAAAAAGGCCGTTCCATCAAGACAGTGAACGGGCGCACACGTGTTTTTATCCATCATAGCGAAAACCCATAAATTGTGCTACGAACTGCTACCTCATCTAGCATTTTCCCCAGATCAATCACTGCGACTATTTTCTGTTTCCAAACTTTTAGAAAATACTGAGAGGTGAGAGATTCGGAACAAAATTCACCTTTTCCATTTTCGTTCAAATTCATGAGATCTTGGCTGCTAATCCCAAACTAAATGACGCAGTTTGATCAAAATCTGAAAATAGTCTATATATGGATGGCAATTGACGGGAGCAGTGCTGCATTTCAAATTTATTGCGCGGGAAACTCGAAAGATCAAAGGTTAATCAAATTGTCCTCATTTTTTTAAATTTCAACTAAGAACTTTTCTATTTAGTGTTATCTAGATATACATCACTCACTCGTTGCCCATGTACATGAAACATCGTTCATCACACATCCAAAAATGCTTTTCCCGTGTGAAATTTTTTTTTCGGGTCCAGATGGGAAACTCTTGTTCGAATGGGTCCAAGATCCGAACAGTGTTGGACTCAGCCCCAAGAGGATGTCTTCCAACCAAAGCCACCTCAAACTCGCCGTTTCCCCCGCCTCGGAATCACTACCCTAGCATAGTTCGAGACAGGCGGTGGTCCCTCGTACACTCTCCGCTCACATTGTCGTCTTCTCCCTAACTATCACTCCTACCTCTCATTGCATATCGAGTCCTTCTCTCCCCCTAATCATGCTCTCCACTACGCCACTCACATCCATCCATTCCTCCTCCCCCCTCAACATTATCTCCACCATGTTCTCCCAATACACCGCCTCCCCTAGATTCCTCTCCAACTTCTTCAGCACTTCCTCGTTCCTCCAGCATCTAAACACATGCCCCACTTCATTCTCTACTTTACACCTCTCGCACACTCCAGTGTCTCTTTTCCCATTCTTGTGGAGGTACCCTAATCTCGACCCATGTTCAGTGAACACCTGTGTCAAGAAGTAGTTCACCTCTCCGAATTTCCGGTCCATCCAATCAGTACTATTCCCAATCGCCCCTTTTAGCTCGCCCTCATACTTCTCCCACCTTCTCTCCTCCATCCATTCCTGTACTTCCTCTCTGGTCGCACCCCTCCAGCGTTTATTCCTGGCTCTAGCCATCACGTCCAATGGGTACGACCTTGCCAGCACCGCTGCTGCCTGTACCCCTGCACCCCCTCATCAGTATTCCTCTCTGCACCTGCAGGAGTGGCCTAACTCTCGCATTCACTCCCGCTCTTTCACCCCATTTCTCCGCACGGTACAGCGTGTGTGAGATTTAAATTGTCACGCTCGCATGGGAAAACTGTATTTTTTTATGGACTCCGGAATATACTATTCTGGTGGTTATATCACTACTTGTGTATCCTGAATATTTAAATTTCTTATACCAACAATTTCAACATTATCTTCTACTTTATTTATTCTAACGATGCAAGATATTCCGTCTTCTAGAGATTGGTTTAGTCATGTCAGCTGCAGCATTAAAACTGTATAGATACTCATTTCTTATTGGCAGATATGCCTATCCTTCAATTTTTTAATGCCTTTTTTCTAAATAATGTGAATGCATATCGGAAACAGATTTTTGGAGGCCTTTGAAGCATGTACTTATTTTGAGAGATGCAAAATAGTTTTTGTATAATATGGTCTTATTACTTTATCTTCCCATTCTCTTTACTATTTTTCAATTCAATTTTGCATTCGTTGCTACCACTATCTTCTATAATTGTCACACTTTCTACTCTCCTTGATTCTAAGCTTCTAGCTCCTTCACTTCAACCGTTAAGGTGCCAATACATTTTTCGTAACGTCAAAATACCATCTGAAGATACCAACATTGTAGCAGCATATAATTGTGATAAAATATAGGTGATCCTGGTCCACCTGGTTTACCTGGAGAAATGGGCTTTATGGGATTACCAGGTCCTGCAGGACCTCCTGGTTCTATTGGTTTCACTGGTGAACGAGGCGAAAAGGGAGATAAAGGATCCGAAGGTGTTGGAGTTGAAGGACCAGTGGGCCCAAGAGGATTACCAGGTATTGTTAAACCAATCACGAATCTTTGAATACTAGAACTAGGTTTATTGGTAATTTTAGGTTCACCAGGCAGTCCTGGTGTTGGACTTCCCGGATCAACAGGTGAAAGAGGAGCAGCTGGCATGCAAGGTAAGTGTTTATAAACATTCAAAAAAAAATTTAGAATGTTGCCCAAAAGTAAAATAAATGGGATTAGCAATACAGAAGATCAGAAATGGCATAAGTAAAAGTTGTCGAATGACACCTTCATAAAGTTTAAGGTAATTCAAAACTATCTTCAGAGTATTAAAATTGTTTCTATTATTTTAGGCGTTCCTGGACTTAGAGGCGCTCCAGGTTCTCAAGGCCCTCCAGGATTTTGCGAATTCTGCAATAATAACGCTGCTGCTCAAAGTTATCAAGCATACGTGGGAACGAGAGGAACAAATAAAGGTCCTTAGTCATGTAAACTTATTTATCAATATTAGAAACGTTTAGATTTATTGTCAACTTATTAACTGTAATATAATTTTTATACAAATCGACCGTTTCATTAGAAAATCTCCGGTAAAAATATTAACTCTAGTGGGTTATTAATAAAAAATGTAATGACAATGAATAACATTTTTCAAAATAAACTTTGACAAAATTAATAAAGATATTCCAGGTTTTTTGAGGTTAGAAAAACCGAGGAATCCAAGTAAATGCCAAACCAAAAAATCCCAGTAAGCACTTGTAGAAGAAAATCACGTCATTTTCCAACTCTTTGTCAGTGTGCAGGGCTTTGCGAAATCTAAAAAACAATTTAAGTGACGGAAGAAATATGAATTTGATTAGTTCAGTTCTTCCGTCACAGCCCATGCCCATACCATAGCAGCAGACAACAAGCAGTTTTATTGAAAATTTTTTTAGTTGTCCAACAGTAATCGTATAAACTATACTAATCTGGTGTAGATTGATTTATTGATTAGTTCGACACCACCAGTCAGAGGCTTAGAGACCTCGGCACCTCAGCCTTTAGGCTTTTTGTGCTCTTGGTTTCAGACCCTAGGTTTGCTAGGGTGTCTGCCTTTTCATCGCCTACAATACCCTTGTGCCCCGGGACACACTTAAGAGTTTCTTTATTGTAGTTTGTCAGGGTTAAAAGTTTCTGAAGGCAGACCCAGACCAGTCTAGATCTGACCTGGGGACATGCTAAGGATTTCAGTGCTGCCTGACTATCTGAGAGTATGAGGATCTTTTGGCCTCTATACCCCCTTTCGATGTTCATTTGCAAACACATGTCGATAGCGTAGATTTCTGCCTGGAATACAGATGCAAACTTCCCCAACGATGCGTGGACATTGCACCTGGGTCTGGCACCGTGGACTCCAGCTCCGGTTCCTATATCAGTTTTAGATCCGTCAGTGTACCACACCAACGTTCCTTCCTGACTGCATGCTTCCAACCCATCCCAGTTTAGCTGGATATGGTATAGTTGGTTGTCGTTAATTGTGGCCAGCATATTATCACTTCTCATTTCAAGAACATGCAGAGGCGGAAGATTGAGAATGGCTTCCATTGCCGCAGTCGAACTGCTTCTCATCGCACCCGTTATGCACAGACAGGCAAGCTTCTTAGGTTTTGTTAGCTCCAGTTCACCTTTCCTCTGATCTATTTTTGACCATCAAACTAAGGCTCCATAGGTAACCGTGGGTCTCATCACAGTTGTGTACAACCAGTGAACTATCCGTAGATTTAGACCCCATATGTTTCCTATCGCCCGTTTGGCAGCAATTAGGGCCATCTTCCCTTTATTGGTTTTGTCATGTAGGTGTGAATTCCAGGTTAGTTTTCCGTCCAGAATTATGCTCAGATACTTGACCTCATGGCTGAGACACAGCTGCACGTTGAAGAGGCTTGGCAGTTTTAGCCTCTCAAGCTTTTTCTAGTGAAGGGAATGAGCGCAGTTTTTGCAGGGTTCATACCTTGGCATTCCCTCCTACACAAAGTCTCCACCACTTCCAGAGCTTGTTCCGATATAACGTTAGGGTATTCCCCAGTACAAGTATTGTCAGGTCATCTGCATACCCCTGGGTGTATATCCCCTTCCTGGTCAATTACTCCAGGAGTTCGTCTATGACAAGGTCGCACAGCAAAGGAGATAGGACTCCTCCCAGTGGACATCCCTTCATTATCGATACCTCCATGGAATCACCAAATAAGGTTGTCGTTGCTGTCCTGTTGTTGAAAAGCATGTTTTCCATCCACCGACATGTGGTGACGTCTGCTCCTCCACGCCTTGCAACAGCAGCTATCATGGAAGCAAAGGAGGTGTGGTCGAACGCTCCTTCTATATCAAGAAATGATCCGAGAGCTATTTCTTGATTTCTTAGGGCAGCCTCAATTTTCGACACCAGTTGGTGTAAGACTGTTTCACAGTATTTTCCTGATTGATAGGCATGTTGGTTATAATGTAGTGGCCTTATTTCAATGAGAAAGTTTTCCCCAACATGCCTGTCAATAAGTTTCTCCATTATCTTCAACATGAAAGAAGACAGAGTTATTGGCCTGAATGACTTTGCCTGGGAATAATATTTACCTGGTTTTGGGACTTAAGACGATTCGGGCTCTTTTCCAAGCAATTGGAATGTATCCAGTTGCTAGTGATGCTCTGAAGAGTTGACAAAGTACTGGAGATAGATTTTTTTGCCCCTGCTGCAGATGCGCTGGGATTATTCTATCTGGTCCAGGAGCTTTGTATGGTTCAACCGAGTTAATAGCCCAGTTCAGGGATATTACTTTATTAGCCGCATTCCAATCCTCTTTCCACGCCAGGGGAGTTGGAGGTCTGACGGATAGCTCCGTTACTATTTCTACAGTGTCTGGTAGATGTGCCTGCAGTAGAATCTGCAGGGTCCTACCACCAGTTTCCGTGTATGATCCATTAGGTTTTAAAATATTGCCTAAGGGATTTATAGGATCTTTGGCAAAAATTTTCTGGAGTCGAGCCGTTTCTGAGGTTGTTTCCACCTCACCACAGAATTTCCTCCAGAACTCCCTTTTTGCCTTCCTGAACTGTTCTGGTGTAAGTAATAAAACACATTTTACAGGAACAAAACCAAAGTTTTTATTGTTCAATAAAGAACTACTGTATAACGTAAAACTTTAACAACAATTCTGTTACTAGTTCTACCCAAACTTTTCAGTCAAAGAAGTTTTTGTACATATCAATAACAATAATTAAAATAGCTCAGTTGATGTTACACTTTATAATTTACTGTTAACTACTAATTCACAACACATTAAATACAAACATCAGATGAACCGAACAAATAGACTATTTTGTTAATATTAACAAATTAACAATAAAACTGTTCACATTTTTTATATAATTCTTAGCTACACAATATTATATAATACATAGATGTATTTCAAAAGAACCTTTATAATTAGTTTTTTTTTTATTTTGAGAAATTAGAATTAGAATTTACAGGAAACTGTAATTAATTATTCTTATAGTTACGAACAGACGGGTTTGTCTCAATCAGAATTCTGGTTTGAGGATGTCGTTATCACGTTTTCAACATTTCCTTTACTTGAGAATATGTATTGATGTGATTTCAGCCTTGTCTTCTTTTCTTCAGTCCGGGATTATACTCTCAGAATATCTACGCAAATACCTACGCCGAAACAGGTCTACAAGTGATGTTATCTCTTCAAATTGCAAACCAGAATGGTTGGTTAAATCTTGTAGATCAAGCCGACTCCGTTTAACTTACAATTTTAATTTAATTTCTATCGGGGCATATAGCCCGAGAAGTAGTTGTTTCTTCGTTCATTGCGTTTTGAAATATTTTTCAAAAACTTCGTAAGTCGTTATAATAGTTTTAAATCTATTACCTTTGATATCTATATCTAAAAATTAATCTCTCAGATGACTTCATTGAAGATCCAGACTTTGAGCTAAGTGAATTATTACCTACAACCCAGAAGGTAAGCTATTGTTTATTTTTCCTGTCCACAGATATATTATTATCTCTTAACGTGGTTTAAAGTCATGCCATATTTTAGGGCAGATCTACATCAACTTTGGATGAAACAGACGACATGACAGCAGCTGATACGTTTTAGATGAAGAAAAATAATACAGAAAACAATGAAGAAAAAGAGGAAATAGAAAAAGAACATTATGAGCATATTCGTCTTTGGCAAGAAGCACATAGCAAAATGAAGGGAGATATGCAGTTTGCAGCCAATAATGACTTTTTTGAGTGTCTAACATTTGACCCACAAAAAACTTTGCCACCGACAAACATAATATTTTACAAGAGACAACTTTGGGTTTATGTTCTAGGAATTCATAGTTATTTACCCAATGACGATGACTTCGGAAAAATTGAGGCCGCACTGAAGAGGCAACATCGAATTTACATTCCTGAAGATTATTTTGAAATAATGAGAACATCGCGAAAGAAAAATCCGCTTTCGGTTGTTCCCATGAAAAAAGTATCCTTTGTCGGAATCACAGAAAAAATACAAAAACAAATTACCAACAGGAAGAAGGGAGTAAATGTAAGTTGGATGGTAGGGGAAATAAGAATAGACTCAATCTTCATGAAAAGAAGTTTCAACGATCATTCTTTTGTTTAGGTAGATATTTCCAAGAAAACCCGTGGGCGTCCAGGCTTTTATTTCAAACATTCCGAACTAAATGAGCTGTGGCCTAAGGAAAACCAATTGCCGAAGAAAAACTAAAAGACATGAAATCAATCCGGCATCTAATTCCTCAAGACTGTCAAGGATAACCAAAACAATGCCAATTAAAAGCTGGATACCCTGATATTACCTAGTAGCTATGAAATTTTAACCAATATTATCCCTTTTATATGTATACTTTTTGCAATGAAGTTAAATTAATATTAATATGTAAAAACTAATGTGCAGCTTCATCATTTTCAATTAGTTAATTCTTTTGAAAACAAAAGGTGATGTAGAAGTTATTTTTGATTACCATTAATCATTTCTATTACTATTAATATAATTACTTTCTTCACAGAGTTGCACAATTATTGTGTTTATGATTTTTATTTGAAATATTAATTTCACATTATTTGTAAACCCATTTTGTCTGATAGTATCTTATAGTAGGGTACTATTTAGAAAGGTATGAAAAGCGTTACAAGTATTTAGTTAGCGTACGGTAAGTTAAATGTTTGGTCCAACTATAGAAGCAAATTATTGGTCTCTTAATATATGAGTGTGTGTTGTGTGTTTGGGGTTATTTTTAAAGTATCTATCTATATATTTAATTAGAAAACGTCCCAAATTGTTGCAATACAGTATTTTGTTACTATATTTGGAAATTTTCTGATCTGCTCCTAACAAAAATTAAGATCATGTCTTAACTCGTACCAACTTCTCACGTTTTCAGTCTAAGAAAATTTTAACCTACAGTCGTATTTCATCATTAGCATACAGTGTGTATAGCTGAAGTTAAAAATATTTGAGATTCACTTCAAAAAGCAGCGTCTACTGATTAAAGTGTAACAAAAAAATAATGATCTTTCTACAAACTATTCGTTGAATCGATGTAATTGGCCAATATCCATTGAAGATTGTGTATGGTTTAAACTGGCGTGATACAATTTGTTTTCCGACTCTAACCAACTTAACAACCAAGCCATATATATTGATATGAATTTTTAATTTATATTGTTAATATGTGTTTTAATTTATTTATTGTAATATATTTATTTGGGCGCCAATTAATATGAATTTTGATTTAAATATTAGTGATATCATACATCACTCACCTTTTATGATGACTCTTCACCTCAGGTTGGGTTCATGGGTCTAATGCTCACTTAGTTAGTTTCTTTTTTTATTTTATTATTTAATATATCCTCAGGCCGGTCCTGTGTCCTTGCCCTTGAATAATAGGAACTATCCAACTGTGAAGCAGTTTTGCCAACTTAATAGTAAGAAAACTCTTTATATTGGAAATTTATGAAATATTATTCAATTTATTTTTTAATGAACGGCGTATTTATATAGAATTGATAAGTAAATACATAAGAAACAATTCAAAACACTTATCTAAATGATCTTTCGCTCAACGTTCACACTAAATGAAATTCTTATATCTAATAAATATATGAAAATTATGCAACTTTCTTAACATGTAACACTAATAACCAAAGACAAAATAGAACATCTGTTTTTAACAGATTTTATATACAAATTGGACGATATTGTAATCGTAACGAAGATGAATAAATATTAAGTTCTGGATTTAATCACACGCACGTAAGTTTAATGATTTAACTTATAGTTTATGAAATACCTTTTTATCTTGTATTATTTTTTAAAGATTTTCTATGTTTTAGACCTTTCTGGGCCTTGGAGTCCCTCGTAGAAGTGGCTTCAATATGGCTTCGGGGTCGGCTTGGGAAGATTTTCAGTTTTGTTTACTCTTGGAATTTTCATTCAGGATTTATTTAAAAAATTTTATTAAAGAGATTATTTAACCTCTGTTTTTAACAGCAACTTGTTAAGGAAAGGTTAGTAACACCAATTCACTTTATAGTTTCACTTTTAACACAACGTAATCTAATTTTAAATAAATTTTTAAACATGAAATAGCTTATACTTCTCAATTCTGTATATTTTTTGTAACTAACCGTTTCTAATCAATAGCAACCAATATCAAAGTTTTCTATATATTTTCAACATCCATATGTCACTTTATTTTTAAGTTTTTCTATATTTGCTGACCAATCAAATTCATTTAATAATTTTTGATTTCTGTTATTTGACTTGATTGTTTTATAATTTGATCTTTTTCTGATATGGAAGTTTATTTTTAATGTCTCCAAATAATTTATTATTGTTGTTATCTTTTAGTTAAAAAATTTTAAAATTATTTGACATCTGTTTTAATTTCAGTTGTCATCTCCTTTCTTCCGTTCGAGTTGACAAATCTAGATTCACACCTTGTTAGATATGTTCATAAGTGTACTTCTTCTATTTTTACCAGTGTCAGATTTTATAACCTAACTAATAATTTTTAATTTTCAGGTTCTTTCTTTTTAGATTTATGATGAGCCAAGAAACTTTTGCAAAGCTTTTGAAAATTCTGAAACTATGTGATAGGATTTCAATAAATTAGAGAAAAGTTATAAAGATTCCCGTTTAAAGTTTGGGTTGTAAATATTTGTCAGGTGATTTGTTTATATTTTATTTAGATTTTATGCTGAAATAACCCTTGTTTGGTGTATGTGTTGTATGATTTCACTTTCCATATCAATATGTTCTCAAACCAAGCATGCGGTAGGAAGAGGTTAACTAAATAAAAATGAGTAACTGTCCACGCAATATAGAGTTGTGAGCATTGTTTCCCTCCTGGTGGCTGATTATGTTTGATAAGAGGGCAAAATCGATGTAGGACACTCATCCAGATCTCTGAAGTCGTTGCGGAAAATTGTTTAACGAGGTAAGAAGGGTGTGATTTCAGTGAAAATAAGGTTTATTTTATTTAATTTTACAGAAAAAACGTTAAGAACTTTTTTTTCTCCCAAAAAGATCTACAAAACTAGTTTTTGCACGTCAAAAAATATCGATTAGGTCCGAAGTAATGAGCAAATAATTATTAATAAACAAATTTAAAACCCGATGTTATCTTATAACATCTTTATATTACACCTAATTATGCCCACAAATTCACAAATAACGTGTACGAAATCTGGAATCTGTAACTTGATTAATTTGCAAATTATGACGTCATAAACAAATTAATTGATTCTGGCCCTGTATCACATTGCGCATCACACCTAACAACAAGGTTTTATATACACCAATCGATTATTTGGAAAATTTCATTTGGTTTTGCTGCATGTAACTATCTCATTATTGGATGTGTTTGTTTGGACGGTTAAAAGTTTTGAACAGACTTCGGGACAGGTTGTCGCAAAAAAAATGGGGTTGATTGGCACTGCGCCAACCTACCCAAAACCCATAATCTATTGTATAATTTAGAACTCTCTACTTTTTTCAGATTACCAAAATGAGAAAATATAAAAGAAAAAACCAATACGGCAAAATTCCAAAGATATGATGGTTGCAGCTGCCAAAGAAGTATTAATTAATGGATGATTCAGAAGAAGCGTGGCCCAAGATTTCAATATTCCTTCTCGAAAATTTGTAACGGCTACTCAGTTTAGAGAGCACCTCAGGTGTAGATTCTGAGACCAAACTAGTAAAAATTCAGAGAGTAGTCTTACCGGTTCTCGGGTAATCCTACTTGAAATTTATTTTAATTAAGGTACTGAAGGAAGTTAATTATTAATCAAGTTACTGAAATTAATAATTGAAAATTATGAAAGTTAAGAAAGGTAAGTGGGCGCCACCCTGAATAATACTAGCTTATTTGTTACTCACATCAGCATTATAGCGACAAATCCTGGAATATTGGAAGGGAAAATAAACTTTATGAACAACGTTATTTAATTTACAAGTTGTATATTGACTTTTAGAAAAACAATTAAACAAAAAATATTAAATGACTAGTTTATTGAGTTGTTCTATGTTGAAGAAGCGATCGTTGAAATATATATATGTTACTTCCCATGGTTCCAGATAAAGTCCTGGTAATATTCCAGATATAGGTAGTGATATCCTGGATACGGTCCTGGTTCAGATGGAGTCCTTGCTAAAGTTCTTAATCAAGGTACAGATGGAGTCAGTCCTGGTTACAGTTCCAGGTAAAGTGTCCCAAGTAAAGTTCTTGTCCCAGGTAAAATGCATTCACATGAATGCACTTTTTCAAGATAAGATATGTTTGCTTCAATAGCACATGTCCACAGGAAAGAAGAATGAAACCTCTTCGCCACTGTTTAAATACAGGAAATCATATGAAAGATAACAGACTTACGTCTCATGTTCATGTCAAGCTCAGACGCCTTGACCAGGAAAGGAATTTACATTTTAATAGTGAATTCTTAATTCATATTTAATTAATAAGTGGTAGAAGAAGAGATAAGAACGAGGTCGAAGTGGGAATAGCAAATAGCAGTAGCTATTTTCACGACATACGAAACTCGATCGGCCCGTATAGAAACGTTGATTTCGACTCTCGTCGACAGTAAATATATTCAGCCTTGAAACATTTCTCGGTGTTGGGTATGAGAAAGGACTGACTATTCGCCGCCCATACGATAATTTATTATTAATTAACTGGAGGAAAGTAAAGTTAACGAAATTAACGTTACAAATTGATGCGGTTTTGTTCGAAGGTAAATGTTTTGATTTGGAGGGTAATTTGGAAAATGCAGTTGTAGGCTATCAACCAAACAGAAGAATATTTTCTACCGAACAAGAAAAAGTTTTAGAAAACTAGATTTCGAGATCGTCGGATATCTACCACGGTTTATCCGTTAAGGAAGTGAGAAAATTAGCGTACCAATATGCTATTATGTTAAATTTAAATCTTCCACAATTCAGGCGTACAAATGAAATGGCAGGACCGGATTGGTTTACCGCATATCTAAAACGAAATACCAAGCTCTCAATTCGTTTTCCTGAAGCGACAAGTCTTGCAAGATGTACTAATTTCAATAAAAATACAGTAGCAACATACATATTGGTCCAGAGGACATCTGGAACATGGATGAAACGGGAATTACTACTTCTCAAAGACCAGACAAGATAGTCGCCCGAAAAGGGTACAAACAAATTGGGATAATCACATCTTACGACCGTGGAACGTTGGTTACACTGGCAGCAGCGGTTTCCGCTGGTGGTAACAGTATTTAGTAAATTTTTGAGATTATTTCTTGACTGATGCGCCAGTAGGAAGCGGTGGAGCTTGCAATCCTTCAGGATGGATGAAGGAAAAACACTTCGTAGACTTCATAAAACATTTTATAAAATTTACAAAGTGCTCCAAAAGAAAAACCCGTTCTCTTATTGCTAGACAACCATAGTTCGCATTTGTCGATCGGAGGACTGACCTTATGTAAAACATTCCCGCCCCATACCTCCCACAAGCTCCAACCTCTTGATCGAGGAGTGTTTGGGCCTTTGAAAAAGTATGTTAATAGCTTTACGGACGCATGGATGACGAATAATCCGGAAAAGAGTATTTCCATCTATAATATTCCTAGTATAGTAACAAATGCATGGCGTCTCACCAACCAATATTATGTAAGGATTCAGGGTAAGCGGAATTGCTCCATTTAATAAAGATATTTTTGACGTTTCGGAATTTCTGGCCGGTTACTCCTTGGACAAACCTCTGCCCGAACAGCTACCAACAGAGAAAGGAGCCCAAACAGGAGAAAATAAAACCATTGAAAACCGATCGTCTACCAGAAGTGGATTTAAAAAAAAAGTCATTAAATGTAGAAAGTGATGGTAGCAAACAAGGTTGTTCAAAATGGCCTGATAGTATAAATGATGAGGTTTCTCAACCACAGGGAACGGAAAAAGTTAATATACTTCAGGATATTGTTGTAAAGAAGCCCAATGTAAAAAATATTCTTGAGAATTTCAGGCCATTTCCTGTTGCAAAAGCAAGAAAGTGTTCTGAGTGGTCTAAACGGAAAAGAAAATCAGCTGTAATTACAGATACCCCCGAAAAAGAGGCATTGGAGGAAGAACGCCGAATTCGACAGACAAAAAAAGAAGGTGCGAAGAAAAAAGAAGACGTTAAGAAAAACTTTTGTAAAGATAGCCGCATATCAAATACTAACTTCAATACAGGAAAAAAGAAACCTAAAAAATTAAAAATAAGAATTGATGAAGAAGGCGACTGCTTTTGTTTAATGTGGAGAAGACTTTAGTGAGACCAAAGGAGTTATGAATTCAATGAACATCATGCAAGATGTGGTCACATGAAGCATGTGCTGCGCCTGAAGATAATCTTTTTTATCATTGCATAAACTGTGATTCTGATGATGATTTTTAACAAACACTTTTTTCTGTGATATTTTTATTAGTTTACTATCTTATACGGAGATTAACACATTTTTTATAGAGGATTTTTTAAATTAATATTCATTTAATGTTATTTGATGATAACAGTTTTAATAAAAATTAATAAGTACATAATCTCAAGTTCATTAGCTGCCCGCCAACCTGCCCCAGTGTTGGTGCAATTGCCATCATTGCTTACGAATTTTATTTCTATAGTTACCGGTCTATGTATGTGTTTAATTTTTGGTCAAAACTATAGAGAATACACCAAGGACTCTCAAGGTTGCCTCAAGTTTAATTTCTAAGACATCAAAAATTATTATGTAAAGTTGCGCCAATCAGCCCCGATCTCCCAGTAAATTTTTTAGAATTTTTTACAATTGAATTTATTTTAAATTTGGGATAGTAATAGGTAATGTATGACATACGCATGAAACATTATATTTATTAAATTTTTATGCAAATACAATTTTTGTAGTTTCAGAATAGTGAATATATGTATTAATATTCACATGATCATTTGTACTAATATATTACACATTATAAATACAAAGAGCTAATATGAAACTTAAACTTTGACGGTTTGTCACTCCGTTCTTTTTCAAGGAATCTAGACGAATCTGTTTTCAGATTAAAGCTTTTTTCATGCTCTATCAATGTACGTAATAATATATTGCAAAATTCATTGAGCATGCGGTATATTGCATTTTATAACTAAGGTCGTTTTAAATAATCATTCCCACGGTTGCGAAATTGCCTACATCTGAAAAATAATAACGACACATGACTTATCACAGTGACATCTACTAACGAAACAAACAGCATAAGTAAGCGTGAGGCGCAATGACGTTCAGGGCGGGAATCAATTAATTTGTTTATAACGTCATAATTTGCATACTAATTAAGATACAGATTCCAGCTTTCGTACACGTTATTTGTGAATTTGAGGGCATAATTAAGTGTAATATAAAGACGTTATAATAATAACATCGGGATTCAAATTTGTTTATTAATAATGTTTTCTGCTCATAACTTCGGAATTAATCGATATTTTTTGAAGTGCAAAAACTAGTTTTATAGATCTGTTGAGGAGAAAACAAATTCTTAACGTTTTTTCTGTAAAATTGAAGGGTAAAAAGATATGCACGAAAAACGTTATTTTCACTGAAATCACACCCTTCTTACCTCGTTGAACAATTTTCCGCAACGACTTTAGAGATCGGGGTAATTCTACCTCTTGTCAAGCAAAATCAGCCACCAGGAGGGAAACAATGTAAAATGGTCATTTTAAGGCTATATTTCCAGGACTACATATTTTTTAACATCACTTTAGTAATAATTTGTAATTGGTTTATATTCCACTGAATTTCTTATTTTGTCTATAACAAATTTTGTTACTCCGCTCTAATCGACGGTTTTAATTATTTTTATAAAATTGAGGTAAGCATGCATCCTCAAATGATTTTCTCACTCTTATAAAGGGATCAAACTGATAAACACTATTGTATTTCATGTCAAAGCTATTTCATAGAGTCGAATTTTGAATAGACACCTATTTGTCTATAAAATGAATAATTGGGGATGGGTAGATTAGGACACCTGCACCATATTTTCAAAAGCAGAGCACACAAAAATTACAAACACTGTAACAAAAATACTGTAGCTTAAAGGACGTTAGTAAAAACTACGAACTTGTATAAATAAAGCACTAATATGTTTAAATTTACTTTAAAATAATTGCCAGAAAATATTTGTTTATAAGAAAAACCAACGAAATATAGCAAACTCTGGCTATTATTTGAAATGGAATTGAAAAGTTTTTTATTTACCTACAAGTCAATAATTTTTATGATATTTAAAGAACTTCTATTTTTAGTAGTGTATCGAAGAAATGTGTGCAATAATTCGTGCAAAGGAGATGTACAGGATGCTAAGTGAAAACATTCTCAATAATTTTTAATCTGTCGTTTGAAGTCTAGAGGCGAATGGAGACGAAGACATTAAAAATGTATTAAATGGAGGTTATTATAAGTTGTGATGTAAACGAAATATCACTGATTAAAATGAAAGTTATACTGTATAGGAATCCATTTGTCCTATTTGTATATTCCCGTATTTTTTGGATACCGAATATTGACGTTGATAAAGGTTAATGCTCATTTGCCCGGCACGGCAGAGCTCGGCAAGTCAAAAAAACGGCAGGTGTAAAATCCATACAAACAAATGTAGATACGCATCATCACGTCATCTACATTTGTTTGCATGTATTTGTTTCTCTAAGAAAAACAATATAGAATATTTATCGAGATTAGTTTTCACTTTAGCACCCCCAAAAAGAGAAGTTTTAAATAATAAAATACACAGACAATTGAATTGTATTTTCTAGTAATAACAATGTGTACAGCTTAATTTAATTTTTCAAATCTAGACAGATTTGTAACAAGTTACAATTGAATCTCCATCAATAATAATTCACCCCAACTTAAGGAATATAATAACACATATAAATATTAATGTTATAAATGAAACCAACTGTTTCCAATTAATTCCACTATTTAATTGAAAGATTTATGAAAATTATTAAAGGATATTGATAATTATTTCGATATTGACATCGAAATAATTATCAATATCCTTTAATAATTTTCATAAATCTTTCAATTAAATAGTGGAATTAATTGGAAACAGTTGGTTTCATTTATAACATTAATATGAGTAGATTCCACAAAGTAAGGGTCCAAACAGTAAATTCTACATATAAATATCTTAAATTATACTTTATACAGAAAGGAACTCTAAGGGTGTGAATGGTAGAGTAATATATTCCAGCAGAACTTTCTTCGATACCTAAATGATACAAGACATGCTCACCATCTTGTTGATATTGTCGTAATCAAACATTAAAAAGACATATTGTATATTATTAAGAAAAATGATTATATTGAAACGGCAGCTCTTAATATTAATATTAAGCGGTCTCTTATTGCGACTTTCCACTTGATTAATGATTGTACATTAAAGGTGGATTCATGCAAGCAAAATTTAAAACTAAAACTAAGAACATAAAACCATGTAATGTAATGATCATGCAAGAAACTAAGAAATTAAGATTTAAATTAAAACTAAGAAAAATGGCCAACTTTCAACTAAGAATCTCAGATCACCTACAGGTGTTTTGTGTTAAGTTATTGTTTACATATATTGTTTTATAGTTAACAACAATATGTTTCGTAAACAAGTTGGATCGGCTTTACTGGTCCATCAGAGGACTGGTCATATCGTCCTGTTTGCAGCAGGCCGGCAAGAGGCCATGACAAAATATTAGTTGATATGCTGTAGTAATGGCTGGACGTTACTGGTCCATCACAGAGTACTTTTGCCGTCAACGCATTGTTTGTTGGGATGGGAAGAATGTTCTTTCATACTTGTTAACTGTAACTTGTTAATAGATTGTCATACAGATGAAACCGTAGCACATCCTTCATGATTTTTTGACAGATGCACTCCTTATTCCGAGTCAAAGTTGGATCTATTATACATTTCGAGGTTTAGTTATGTTGTTAGGCGCATCTTATTGCAAAATTTTACTTAAAATTTTTCTTTCTAAACATTTTTTAATTCTCAAAGTATTTAACCTATTTTTGAACGGTAGATTTGTCTAGAGCTGTGTTTCCCAAACTCATCCAAGGCGCGACTAATTTGTTCCCGACCTCCTATTTCTCCCTATGCATCACTCAAACCAAAAAACTCAACACTCAATATCACTATAAATATGTCTTAAATAACGGGTGTGCAAATTAGAACGGCCGTCGATTATATCTTAGAATCGCATTGCAATGAAGCTTTGGGAAAAAATTCTATAACAAAAGCGGCCTCGAGAAAAATCACCGCTAGAGGGCGTAGTTGAATTGAATTTGTGGCTGTTCCAACCAAACGCGCCAGGAAGCAAACACTAGTGCTTAGGCGAGACGAGGCCGATAGCTAAAAGCCACAGGACGGAGGCCGAAATGGAAAAAGGAAAGAAGAAGAGATTTTTGATTGGCAAGTCAAGTGAATGCACATGTTACGTTTTGATACTTTTGTAATTCTTTGAAATTTAATAAAGTTATTAGTTTTGTTAGTTGGTAGCAGATATTTTGTGGTATCCAGACAACCGTCAACCCATGCAACAACCAGATACCCACAAATTTTACAAAATTTATCATTAAAATTTAATAAATTATTTTTTTTTGTTCGTCCAACCTCAAATTTATTAACTACACATTATTTAGTTTAGTTTAGTTTACCTTCAGTCTCTGAAGAAGATAACTTGGTTATCGAAACGCGCGTAAGATAGTGTAAAGTGTTAGTATTGGTGTAGTGGTAGTGTAACCAGTGTTCAGTGTTAAACATTATTTCTCCACAAATAATAGGAAAATCTATCGTTTGAATGTAGTTATGCTGTTAGAATTAAAAACTAGAATAACCGTTCGGACAACTAAAGGATGTCCTCAAGGTGGAGTAGTTTTACCACTTTTATGGAACCTAATTGTGGACGACGATCTGAAGGTTGAATGATCAAGGCATATGGACGCAGGGCTTTGCGGAGGACATATTGATTGTCACCAATGGGAAATTCCCAGAGGTGGTTATGAATGTCCTACAGGAAGCACTGCGAATTGTGGAGGAATGGTGCCTTACAGAGGACCTTTCAGTTAATCCAAAAAAAAACTAGTTGCTTTTACGAATAGCAGAGTTCTCCCGCAGGGTAGAGTACTGTTGTTCGAAGAAGAACTAGAAGTATCCAAAGAAGTTAAATATCTGGGAGTGACCCTTGATTCCAAAGTGAATTGGAAGGCACATCTGGAAAAAATTCCTACCAGGGCGACTAGGCTTTTCTGGCAATGCAGAAGAGTTATGGGCAAAACCTGGGGAATACGACCTGAGGTGGTTCACTGCCACTGGCTTTACACAACGGTGATAAGGCCAACGATCACCTATGGAACAATAGTCTTGTGGAGGAGGACAGAAGTGTCCTATGCAGTTAATAATATTAAACTTTTGGAACTTTTTATGAGGGCAGAGGCAATGATAGCAATTCTTAGGCTGAAATTGGAAGACTGAAAATATTCACTGAGCGAGTGAACATCATCATCCCATCTAGGGAACAGGTGATGCACCCAGGTAATTCTGGAGAAATCATCTGGTTCACCGATGGCTTCAAAATAAACCATGGCACTGGGGCTGGTATAAAAAGACCTAGAAAGATAATGCTCTTTAGCATAGGTCGACATACGACTGTGTTTCAAGCAGATACGATTGCCGCTATAGCTTGTATTGATGAAAACATCAGAAGAGGATATACCGGACAAAAAATTAAAATATTCACTGACAGCCAGGCTCTGCTTAAAGCTATCAGTAATCCAACAACTAGGTCTAGACTGGTGAAAAACTGCAAGGAATCCCTTAACACCTTAATCGCACATAACGCTTAAAGGCGTACTGACTGTGCCCAAAAAACGTAGAAACTGTAATGATTAACGTTCGTTGACACGAGTGGAATTGTAACAATGCATTTATGAGTTAGATGATCATTTTAATGATGAAAATGATCCAGATTTTATGGAGGATAGATTTAGCATCGATAGCAGCTCTGACGAGGACGAGCGGCGGGTTGGTACTAATTTTGATATTTTGGATGATATACATATTATTGTTGAAACAGAGGAAACTATAAAGTGGACTTCGAAACAATTTCTGCGCAAAATCCCCTTCACGAAAGAACGTGAAATGCTGGAAAAACCAAGTGGTAAAGTTTCGTGTAAGTTCTACATTTTTTTATACTTATAGTTATATTTAATTTTAGGAAATGGTCCTAAAGACTATTTTGATCTGCTCGTGTCTGGTGATTTTATCTAACTCTGGGTAACAGAAACCAATAAATATGCACAAGAAGTTTTTCTACATGAAAACACAAAAGAAAAATCACGGATTACGCGATGTTACAAAAGAAGAAATGCGTACATTCATAAAATTGTTGCTTCATATGGGTACAATAAAGCTGAATCGAATAGAAGACTATTGGAAAACACACCGACTCTTCTGCATGCCAATTTTTTCGTCATACATGTCGCGCGACAGATTTACGGTTATACTAAGATGTCTACATTTTGTAAGCAATCCAGCGGATTGTCAAATTACACCGACTGATAGGCTATTCAAAGTAAGAAGTTTGATCAACTATTTTAACAATAAAATTAGCAGCATTTATTATCCTGGCAAAAAATTGTCTATTGATGAATCGATGGTCTTAGGGCGTGGTAGACTTCAATTTAGGCAGTACATCAAAAATAGGCGCCATAGGTATGATGTCAAGATGTATTTCCTCACAGAACCAAACGGCACAATGCTGAAATTTTCTATTTTTACTGGTAACTTGGATGACCAAGGTGGAAAGGGACACGCAAGTAGAGTTGTCTTGAATCCGATGGATGAAAAGCTGGGTGTGGGACATTCAGTATTTGCGGACAATTTCTATGATCTTGCTTCTAAATTGTTACAAAAAAATACTTATTGCACAGGTACCTTGCGAATAGATCGTAAAAATAATCCAGTTGACGTGAAAAATTTCAGACTACAGAAAAGTGGAACAATAGCGCGTAATTGCAACGGGGTTATGGTAGGAAAGTGGCGAGATAAACGTGATGTCCACTTTATTTCTAAGGAGTTTACAAATAATATGGTATCTTATGTAAATAAACGTAACCAGCAAAAAGAGAAACCACATGCAGTATTTGAATATAATAAGTATATGGCAGGTATTGATAAAAAAGACCAAATGATGTCATATTACTCCTGTGAAAGAAAGACATTGCGGTGGTATAAGAAAATCGATCTTCACATTCTTCAGATGCTGTTGTTGAATGCTTTTTTTCTTTATAGAAGGTATGAAAATCCTAGAATGTCCCTTTACTGTTTTAGGTTAGCAGTATTAGAAACACTGCTACCTGACTTAACACTACCACCTAATCCCAGAAATGAAGACCATACGCCTGTGAAGAATGAAGCTAAAGGTAAAATGCAACATGCACACCGTAGATGTGTATATTGTTATCACCAAAAAAAAAATTAGAAAGGAATCAGTGTTTCACTGTGCTGCATGTCCTAGCAAACCAGCTCTGTGCGCAGATCCCTGCTTCCAACTATATCATGCATAGTTTATGAATTTTATTTGTTTTTATATTTCAAAAAACATGCAAGTTTGCTGTAAAGTGTTTGTAAATATATCGTTTTTTCTTTAACGATTTTATTATCATTTCACATTGCAAATGAGGAAGAACACCTTTAGGCGTCATCAGCCATCAATAAGAAATTTTCGCCAGACGCGAATGACGCCTTAAGGCGTAGTCGCCATTTTATTCGATTTTAACATTTAAAAAAACATATTTACATAAAAGAAATAATTTAAAATGCTTTTCACGTGTAGTTATTCAAAAACAATTTGTAGCCACCAGGATACGCAACGATTAAAATGTGAGCAGTGAAGGTGTTAACAGGCTGGCAAGAGGCAACAAAGTGTCTCTAATTTGGGTGCCGGCACATGAGGGGATTGCAGGTAATGAACTGGCGACCAGTTAGCTAAATAAGGCTCTAAAGGAAACTTCATAGGTCCGAAACCGTTTTGTGGAATCACAATATTGCATAAGAGGGGAAATCGGGAACTGGCTAGACAGGGAACGCCGACTCAAATGGAGGTTGACACAAGGGCACCTCCATACAAAGAGTTTACTGAACAAGGTAGACAAGGAACTCTCAACCAGGCTACTGAAACTGGGTAAGAGACATTTGAAGACAGTTACCGACCTGGTGACTGGACACTGCACCCGGAGGAAACATCTGTACAAAATGGGCAAAGTTAGTGAACCTATGTGTAGAAAATGTGAACTTGATTATGAAACACCTACTCACATACTCTGCTTCTGTGAGAACTTACAAGTACTTAGAAGGAAGCAATTTGGAGAGGAATTAATACAACCATCACAACTACTGAAAATCTTTGCAGTCAAACTAGTAGCCCTAATAGAAGACACGAAGCTTCTGGAATGGAAGTAGATAGCATGGGAAATGGTACAAAGATTCAGTTCAAGTGCCTGGGCTGATGAGCACAACCCAAATAAATGAATGAACGTTTGAAGGAATGCAACCTTTTTTGTAAAGCGTTCAATTCCCTATAATAATATCTATGTCACGGTCTTATCTGTAAGACAATCCATGAACAAGTTACAAGTTTGAAATAACATTTTCCCATGCTAACCACATGGAAAATCGCAAAGAGGCAATGCGTAATATCAATATTAAGAGCTGCCGTTTAAAAATAATCATGTTTTCGACATTTTGAGCAATATTTCCAATATATTGAAAAAAATAAAAATAGTTGATTTTTGTATACAGCCTGAATGAGCAGCCCAAACAGCAGTTTATTTGAAATAAAACTGGGAGGTTACAGTTGTCTTGGCAATTATTTTTCTATAATTCAGAGAATATTCATACCTTCCAAGAAAATTAATTATCAAATAATATAATGTGATTTTTCAATCCAACCGCCACCCTTGGTAAGTAAACTGCTGCAAATTACGATGTGCTTATGTTAGATACCTGTATGTTCCGCCAATGAGTTACCAGCCGAAAAACATGCATGTAATTCTAATTTTGGGACATTTTGTGCCAAATTTAACCCAAATTCAATCACCGATTTCGTGAAAATAAAGGAACTTTTAAAAATTAGCATGGATTTCTGACTGACAATTATACAGCTTTTGTTTCTTTAAGGAGCCTAAAATTGATATGACATGTCTTGAATAAAAATGATGATTGAAAAGAAATGATACCTTAAAATCCTGCTGGATAGACAACTACTTGCATTATCAATATTAATTATTTACATCCAAATATTACACTATGATTAAATATTATTTGCTAAGCTAATAATATACATATATATCGTATAATTTTCATTATAACCTGAGGACTTCTACAGTTGAATTTTTTTGTAATATCATATTTATTGTAAATAATCGAAAATTTGTAAACAAAAAACCAAATTTACCGAGCATATCAACAACTGTTTCATTATTTACGCGAGACGAGATTTAAATTTTGCCAAATTGTCGAAATATTCAGGTGTTTATGAATTTTAAATGTGAAATTCTGTTGCATCACGTTTGGGTTATGATTTGGTTTGGTGAAGTATAATAGTATAATAGTTTGCAACGATTGGTGATTATTTAATACTGCGCATGCGCCGACTCCAACGGTTTGGGATTTGCTATCCATTTTTATGTTCTACGAACTCATTTCGAATAGTTGCTGATTCTTCTGTTTCTGTTATGAAAATTTAGATAAAAGGACAAACAAAGAAGAATATAATACGTTTTTTTTAGTTTGGTAGCCAGAACATTTGTTACTGCCCTAGATACCCGAAAATTTTCGAAGAATTCAAAATCGCTGAATGCCCCAATAGCGTGGTTAAAAAAATGTTCATTCCGATGTTTCGGTTGACGATTCACTATGATCACTACTTGAACTTGATGACGAAATATCGCTTCCTAAAAAAGCGTCAGAAGAATCACTGAAATCAGAGGAATCCACCACCTACAATTTTAGACAGCAATTTATTTAAAAATTATTTTATATTTTCGTAATATTTACCCACCTCAATTCAACAGTAATTATTATATACTCAAAAAAAATTCAAATCTCAAAAATCCAAATAACATACAAATACCGAAAACACAGAAAAATTGGTTAGGTTAGGTTATATATATGGCTGATTATGATTTTATTATGAAGAATATTCAAAGTGCGCATGACCGTGATTAAAAATTTGGAGAATAGTCAGAGATTTTTCCAACTATTCCCAATAAGTTGGCAATCACTTATTTTTTTACTACGAACACCCAACTAATAATTGGAAACTGTCAGTGATTCTTCTACAAACACCAAATATTCAATGCGCATGCGATTTGCAGTTGGAAATAGCTGCTGATCGCTCTACGAACAAAGCTAATGATTACTTAAAACTCGCGTTTTAGTTGAAAAATGGTATGAAACTGTTTAGTTAAAAAAAAAGTGGAATATCGATACTTTCATAGGAAGACCGTAGCAAGAAGAGCAAAATGCCGACATAAAAGAGTTTTGTCAGGATATAGATAGAGCATTTTAAAATACACCTTACCACCATAATAACAGTACTTTCCCCCACCCCGCCTGAATTATTTTGCTTACAGTATTGTTTTTAATAAATGCATGGAGTATCTACTCTAAAATATGATAAGATCTAATCCTGACGAAACAGATTAGATTTGTGAAACAATTGTTTATACTTAATACCGGGTGTCCCAATATATTTTCCTTTATTTAATCAGCAAAGCCTATCACACATAACCATACGTTATTTATTGCTAACATCAATTAATATTTCCAAGTGTTCAAGAAACTCCTTTTCCACTTCTTTTTCATCAGTGGTTTTCTTAACTAAATGTCAATGCCTCATGTCATATGAGTGTCGAGATATATGCCCGATTGCACCGCTTATTTTAAGACAGACTTTAAATGAAGTAATCTTAAAAAGACTAGTTTCGTTGCACCGCTCTCTAAGTATTGCTTAAACTAGTTAAGGAGCCCTTAATATTAAGTTCCCTGAAAAACTTTTCTTCATGAATGACGTTTTCGAAGTTGATTTTGATATCCTTGAGATAATACACTTCCCGAGATGCTTTACATTCGATCTGATCATTTCCACGAAATAAGGAATTTGCATCTTATCAAAGATTTCGAATGACAAATCATTTCCACGACATAAGGTATCAAAGATTTCGAGTGACAAAGCAATTCTGTTTACGGGTTTTAGGATTGATAGAGGAAGCTCTGATATTTCGAAATTATTTCTAAGTAAAAGATTACCTTATAAGGAAACCTAGAAGACCAAACGATCAATCATTATTACAGAAAAAACATATTGTTTCCAATGAATCAGTTACTAGCAGCACTTCGGTGTTTTCTTTGTATTTATAGGTTAACCGTTCACATTTGACGCGGGCGAAAGCTAACTGTCACTCGATACAAAGCCAAATCTGAAAAGTCCCTAACAAGTTACTAGATTTTTCCAGTGTTGCCATGTACGCAATGCGATAAGTAAGGCGTAAGCTGCAGCGGTGCAGCAAGCGAGACGCGCAAGAAGTGCTCCTTAAAATTAAGCTCTACTTACGAAAGGCGTGCTTAAATTCCAAACGGTGCAAACGGTCATTAATGACCCAAGTAAGATTATAGTGAGACAGTTTATGGGCCAATGAACAAGCCATTGGATATAATCAAGGTCGAATAAGATGAACCGTATCCAACCAAAAAATATATAGAAATATATCATGTGGTTATTTTAGGTGCAACCTTTTGGAAAATATAAAGTAGTAAGAATATAATGAGACACTCGGTATATTATAAATTTAGTTTTGTGTTTTTTAACCTGAAAGAAGAATGTGTCGCCCAGGCAAATACATAATTTGAAATCTATCATTGGATACAGTTTGAACTGAAACATGGAAGTGACCAGATATTTCGGAATATCTCGTAAATTACCTTCCGTTTTCACTAAAAACATTATGGGTATATTAAGGAAACATCAATAATTTAGCATAACAATTGTGCGTTTTTCATATACAGCGTTTACGTAGAGTATGGAGTGAATTAATATTTCACTCGTTTAATAAAAAAAGCTCCAATCGGTAGATTTTTTTTTAATCCCAAGTCCTGTACTGCATCTGTTCGACATTGTTATAGATACCCTTAGAGTCTCAAAAATGTTTCCAGCTGGCTTTGACTATACTCTGTAGACCGAACCTACAACTGACACTGTACAAATACTTGCAAATCCAATGACAAAGAAAAGATTCGATCTTTGTTCAACCTATTTGGAAAATTTCATTTATTAGTTTAAGGTTATTAACAGCAAGAATATATGTAAAAAATAGTCCTTAATTTGGTCAATGAGACATATAGCGAACAGTACAGGCACGTCATCAATCGAAGGTAACTGGATGCCTCTGAGACTTAAACACGTGACCAGTTGCCAAGCAATCGGACGTTTTCGGTGATGACGGCACAGCATAATAGTGCTCTACAGTTTCCTTCTCTAGGTGACAGAATCTGCACATGGCTTCGTCTGTCAACCCCATTAGCTTTGCGTGCCTGGTAAGCTTACAGTGCCCTGTTAACATACCTTATGCTGTGATGACGGCCTGTACTGTTCTCTATTTTTGGATGGACAACCAACCAATAGAAAATATTTCGCATCCACTCGTGGGCTTATAGGCCTAGAGGTGGATGCCTAATAGGAGGGGTTTTCTCACGCGCGAATGTATGTGTGTACAAATAAAAAGTGAAATTGAATACAAAGAAGAATTCTTATAAATGAACGTAAACTCACCTTACCTTTGCTAGACCTTCTATCTTTCAAAAATCAGCCAATGGGAACGAAAGGCGTCTTGTAATTTATTGCTCCTTAGGTTTGGTGTACAGTGTATAGAAAATAAATTTAGCCAGTCACCATATCGAACGCCATTAAATTTCCTTTTGAGGGCAAAAGTAATACAATTTGAACAATGTAATTCAGATAAGTTTCTTTATTAGACAAGAAAATTATAAAGATTCCCTGTTTTTACTTAATATCATTTCTTTTTTAGTGTTACTGACTCCTGGCGAGCCATACCAGAAATATTTTGGGACATGAAATGAAATAAAACTCGATTCCATGATTAGTTAAAAACAAAAATCTACCTCTTTGAGAATTTTTTTATGTCTTTTCCATACTTTATGTTCACACTGTATAAAACTACATTGTCAATCAACAGTTTTGTTGCATTAACCGTAAAAATACTGCTCTGATACGGGTATTCCATCGACGTTGCCACATTTAAAAACTAATTTTATAGTTTGGATTTTTAACATATCACTCTCGGACCTTGTTTAGAGTTCTCAAGGCTTATTTTTAATTGTTTTTATATTATTTTTCAATTATCTATGTTAATAATAAATATATCTGACTTGCGCCTTAACTTCACTTAATTAAATAAATGGAAAATAAGTCGCCCAGGCTATGAATCAAACCGTAGCTCCCTTACGGGAGAATAATAAACTGGACCATTATTTGAACGGGAATGAAAAATTCTTTCTCAAGAAGGAAAATTTCTGCCAAATTGAAAGAATATAGAACGCGACACAAGTGAAATTTTGTATCTATTTCAAACGTTTATACATTTCCTTGGCACTGATAAAGTACCGAAATGTTAATGTTTCAATTTCATTTTTGGTTCAGAAAAATTTAAATTGTGGAGGGTATTTATTAAGTTTTCACCCACCAGTGCAGCTGTTCATATAAATGGAAATGATATTTGCGTAATATCAGGTTTGGTAACGTCGATGGAATACAGTTCGACCGATTACGTCTAACCGAAAAATTGCAAACTATTCAATAAAAAGTTATTAACTTCAGGAAGTCCAGAAGCGAGTTTTTCGAAAAATTTTTTCCTGTACCGATTAAGGCCCTTTCCTTACCAGCTGTGTTCTACCTGCCTGATTATCCTCCAGATTTCTGAGACATATCGTAGTAGCACTGTACCGATGAAAAACAGCAGAACGAACACGAGCAGTAATTTACTGCCCCAGACTTCGAAATGCTGTGTCAATAGTAAAATCACCCAACATCTCTTGAGGAAAAATTGACGAAAGATGTATAAATTCAATAGGAAAACGAATGTTTGACTTCTGCCTCATAATCAATTAGATCATAACCACATTTTTTGCAAACAAAGATATACATAAGTACACAAGGGAAGTTAAAAGTAGAAATGAAAAATCAATAATCGATCACGTTGTCATAAAAAGCAGTTACACAAAGACAATAATAGACACAGAAGTAAGAAGAGGACCGGAACTTGTTAGTGATCACTTTGAAGTAATGTCTAAATTTAAAGAAAATACATTAAAACAGAAGTCTATACATCGGCAAAAAATACAAAGTAGCACAATCAAATCATATAAATTAAGAGTATGGAGGGTAGAAGGAAGGAGAACCATCTTGTATGGGGGACAAGTTGAAAAAGTGTCCACCTGTAAACAGCAAATTATAATTCGAAGATTCACCTAAATGGCGCTCGTGTAGCTAATGGAAAAATCATATAAATTAAGAGTATGGAGGGTAGAAAGAAGAAAAACCATCTTGTATGGGGGACAAGTTGAAAAAGTGTCCACCTGTAAACAGCAAATTATAATTCGAAGATTCACCTAAATGGCGCTCGTGTAGCTAATGGAAAAATCATATAAATTAAGAGTATGGAGGGTAGAAGGAAGGAGAACCATCTTGTATGGGGGACAAGTTGAAAAAGTGTCCACCTGTAAACAGCAAATTATAATTCGAAGATTCACCTAAATGGCGCTTGTGTAGCTAATGGAAAAATCATATAAATTAAGAGTATGGAGGGTAGAAGGGAGGAGAACCATCTTGATTGGGGGCAAGTTGAAAAAGTGTCCACCTGTAAACAGCAAATTATAATTCGAAGATTCACCTAAATGGCGCTCGTGTAGCTAATGGAAAAATCATATAAATTAAGAGTATGGAGGGTAGAAGGAAGGAGAACCATCTTGTATGGGGGACAAGTTGAAAAAGTATCCAGCTGTAAACAGCAAATTATAATTCGAAGATTCACCTAAATGGCGCTCGTGTAGCTAATGGAAAAATCATATAAATTAAGAGTATGGAGGGTAGAAGGAAGGAGAACCATCTTGTATGGGGGACAAGTTGAAAAAGTGTCCACCTGTAAACAGCAAATTATAATTCGAAGATTCACCTAAATGGCGCTCGTGTAGCTAATGGAAAAATCATATAAATTAAGAGTATGGAGGGTAGAAGGAAGGAGAACCATCTTGTATGGGGGACAAGTTGAAAAAGTATCCAGCTGTAAACAGCAAATTATAATTCGAAGATTCACCTAAATGGCGCTCGTGTAGCTAATGGAAAAATCATATAAATTAAGAGTATGGAGGGTAGAAAGAAGAAAAACCATCTTGTATGGGGGACAAGTTGAAAAAGTGTCCACCTGTAAACAGCAAATTATAATTCGAAGATTCACCTAAATGGCGCTCGTGTAGCTAATGGAAAAATCATATAAATTAAGAGTATAGAGGGTAGAAGGAAGGAGAACCATCTTGTATGGGGGACAAGTTGAAAAAGTATCCAGCTGTAAACAGCAAATTATAATTCGAAGATTCACCTAAATGGCGCTCGTGTAGCTAATGGAAAAATCATATAAATTAAGAGTATGGAGGGTAGAAGAAAGAAAAACCATCTTGTATGGGGGACAAGTTGAAAAAGTGTCCACCTGTAAACAGCAAATTATAATTCGAAGATTCACCTAAATGGCGCTCGTGTAGCTAATGGAAAAATCATATAAATTAAGAGTATAGAGGGTAGAAGGAAGGAGAACCATCTTGTATGGGGGACAAGTTGAAAAAGTATCCAGCTGTAAACAGCAAATTATAATTCGAAGATTCACCTAAATGGCGCTCGTGTAGCTAATGGAAAAATCATATAAATTAAGAGTATGGAGGGTAGAAGAAAGAAAAACCATCTTGTATGGGGGACAAGTTGAAAAAGTGTCCACCTGTAAACAGCAAATTATAATTCGAAGATTCACCTAAATGGCGCTCGTGTAGCTAATGGAAAAATCATATAAATTAAGAGTATGGAGGGTAGAAGGAAGGAGAACCATCTTGTATGGGGGACAAGTTGAAAAAGTGTCCACCTGTAAACAGCAAACTATAATTCGAAGATTCACCTAAATGGCGCTCGTGTAGCTAATGGAAATGAAGTGAATTTAGCGGTCAAACGTCATTTAGTAAATATAACCTAAGAAACTCCTGAGATAACGTCGATAGTCGATAGTGATTTGATTTTTATAATTTTTTTAATACATTTTTGTTATTTTAATTATTTTATTGTTGTTCATACAAGGAGAAAAAATATTGAAACAATGGGAAAGCTTTGTTCAGTGAAAAGTTGTCCAAGCGGGCGAAAACTTAAAATTAAAGAAATTGATACGTCTCAACCTCTGTCGGTTTTTTTCGACCCACATAATGTATAATAAATTTTTATTAATTACTTTATGATACTGAAGTTAACCAGATTTACATATCAAAACAATTACAAGTACTAATTGTGAAAGATATTTTTGTCATTATTATTGATGAGTTGTAAAAATTACAAATAATGTCAATTATCTGCTGAAATCAGTGTCATATTATTCCAATTAGGAGTATATATCTTTTATAATATTACCTAGATAAATCAACCTATTAATATCTTTCCACTTGCTACTATGGCGCCACCTTAATTTGCCCCCATTCGATGGACACTTTTTAATACATTCAGATGGTCCTCATTCCTTATATCCTCCATAATTAAGAGATAAAGAAACTGCAAGAAAATACGAACAAGAGATAAATAAAAGACTGGAAATACACAATGAAGGGACAAACAATGGAAGCATAGGAGAAAACTGGAATTACTTTAAAGATATATTACTAGAAACTGCAGGATGTATGTGGCACAAATAAGAAAAATAATAGCAAACAACAAACACTCTGGTGGATAGAGGAAATTAAAAACCAAATAAGGTTAAAGAAAAAAGCATGGAAACAGTATCTAGCGAACAGAACAAGAGAAAACTATGAAAATTACAAAACAGAAAGGAAGAAAAGAAAAGAGTTAAGAACAGATAAAAAAGCAAGATACGCAATTAATAAAAAGCAAAAATGGGGAAATATTAACAGAAGAAAGAAAAATTATGGAAAGATGGAGGGAGTATTACCAGGATCTACTTAACGGACCGCAAGAACTGGAGGAACAAATAGAGGACAATGACGGAGTTGAAGCCGACATTAACCAAACCATAAAGAAGAATTAGAAAAAGTTATCAAGTATCAAGTAAAAAGAGTTTGGAAAGCGAAAGTACAAAATAACAAGAAAAGGGCAGACCAAGAAAAACGTGGGAGAAGTAATAGGAGATATACAAAAAAAAAGATATAAGCAGGAAACAAGTAGCGGAAACAGTATAGAATTGAAAAAAATCGTACATTAATAATTGCACCACACCCCACACCATCAAATTGTAGAAGGGTTTACTGACTATATGTATACAAATTCAATTTGGGTAGAAACTATCGAAGGCAGAGTATCGCGATTTTCTCAGATGTCAAGCAGCCATCAAGGCACTGAGCTCATACTGTATCTGCTCGAAGATGGTTTGGAACTTCCTAGGCATACTTAAACAAGTAAGAGTCTCCTTGTTGTGGATTATAGGCCACAAGAAAATTAAATAGCTGATGTGCTAGCCAGGAAGGTAGCGGCTACTCCCTTTGTAGGACCCTAACCGTTCTGCAGGATTGTCGTCAATGCCTCCAGGGCGCAACTAAAGAGAAAGAAAGAAAAAGAGAGAGCATACCTCTTGAAATGATTTCGAGGACTGCACCAGTCCAAAATACCTCTCGAGAACTTCAACCAAAAGAGATCAAAGGCACTGTTAAACATAAACCAACTAAGAACCCTAAGTGGATTTCTCACAGAGTGTAGGCATCTAGGCAAACCTGAAGTAGAATAGGGAGAAACCTCAACAGATCTCCTGTGATGGGAGGGTGTGCTTCAACGAGTACATATTATAGGCATAATTTGGGCGCAGTGATGCATCACCCAACTCAATTCATTTATATTGTTCATAGTACCGAGGATTAAAAAGGTACCAAAAGGTACCGTGGTTCCTATCTTCGCCACTCATAATACATTCTCAGACCATACTGAATCTTCGCAGATGTCGGAGTGGTATCACTCCTGATATTAGAATGAATGAAGAGGAGAAGATATTGAAGAAGAATCGATTCTGCGCGGTAGTTGTAGTAGTAGCGTTTTTTCAAATTTTGAGAAACGCCTTTTTTGGAATGTATAAAACCGAATAAGTTACACCAGAACAATTTTCATGGGTTATGAGGACTACCTGAATTACACTTGGATGCAAAAAAACAGCCACTTTATAATGTTCATAGATTTTGACCTTAATAACTTTTTCATTTTTTGCCCCAAGATAATGATTTTTTGGAAAAAAAATTTATAAATTATCACTGATTAATACACATTAATCAGATTTTCTAATAACGCTGGATTCAAACAAATTATTTCCTATGCTGGTTAATTATCTACATATTGCTTTTTGATTAATTCCGATGGGTATCTCCATTCGTTTTAAAGTTATCCTTAATATTTACTTATCGGGGGACAAACCGCAGTGTTACCTCCTGTAAGTAACATTTTTAATAAAATTGATATTTTCCTTGTTTCCATCTTGCATTTTTTATTTATTGATTATTATTAATGTTTTTTTCGAAAAGGTTTATTTAGGGAAGGAATGTTGCGAAGAAACAGCCTTAGAAGATATACACTTAACATCAGTGAAGAACAAAAAACAAATTCGTGAAATTGGGGTAATAGAAGTAAGTTTAAGGTAATGCCTTGCTCATGTTATCGTTCAATTGAAACAAAAGAAACAAAATTCAATGCTTTTTTCAAACATTCATAATTTAGAAACGAATCGAGTTATCAGAATGCATAAAAAACAATGTGTAAGAAATCAACCAAGCTGGCATACACGATGGCTTTGAGTGACTTGCAAAGGTTGTTTTTCACCTCAGGGTGTCTTAAATTAGATGATAAAAACAAAATTTCGTTTATTCTCGTATAGTGTGTATAAATCTAGCCTTATTCGAAAGTCTGACTACTGTATATTTATTTGGAATGACTTTTCTTCAATTTTACAAAAAATCATCAGCATCGAGCACAAAATAAAAAAGTTGATAAACATTTTAAAATGGCCGTTTTCTGCATCTGAGATATATAATTTGCGATTTTTCTGAGAAGTCTCCGTTTCCAAGACTGGATGTTAAGCTCGTTGTTAAGTAAAATGCAAATACGGGAAACTGAATGACCAAGTGTTGTTTGACTTACTTCTGACGTACGTAAATGTCATACATTTTAACATAACTGAACTTTCTTATCTAGGCGTGTACAATCTTAACGACAAGCAAATATTTTGTTCTGCAGTCTCTTCTAACCTAAATATATTGATTATATTATCTGCAAGCTAAATAGTGTTACATTTTTAATTCATAATTAAAAAATGCAATTTCCGTTTATCTAAATTAAATGGTACGTAAGAATCGATGTTAAGTCTTGGTTACTGCATTCACAGAAATAGTTTTTTTTTGACAATTTTTACCGATTTACCCAATGTTTTAAAGCTTCTTCGAATTGCAAAGTTTCCTTATTTTTGATTTCTTCATTCTCTTCGATTGATTCTTGCTGCACTTCATTTGCTTTCGTGGTTTCTGCATGTAATAATTTTTCTGGTCTTGTATTTGACTGCAAAAGAATATTTTTAAATCAAATTCTACCCGTACAGCTTTCAATCAAAACACTGACTCTATTTAGGAGATGAAAGTGGTTTATGGTGAAACGAGACCACCCTGTTACTTTTAATTGGGTTGATAGATTTTGTTAAAATGTTTATGTGTTGTATTAAAGACAAATTTTGAATTTTTCCACATCCGAAATCAATATGTCCGACTTTTGGTTTTTCCGGAAATGGTACAAAAATGAAAAATTTCAATGGAACATCCTCTATATTTTTATTTATTCGGATTCCCCGGCTTCAACTACATTTAATTTACTGATCGGTGAAAAAAAATTACTCCAATACAATCCACAAAAATTTGGACAACATCTATCAACCTATTTAAAAGTTACAGGGGTGGCACATGACTCGGTATACAAAATTTGTAGATAATAATAAAATCTACAACTTTTTTCTTACTTATTTATTTATTCACGGGCTAACTGTATACAGAAAAGAAGTTTTCAGCATGTCACCAATTACCTTGATTGTCAGGATGTTTTTTATTTGGTATTGGGGTTCACACATAATTTTTAATATGAAGGTCTGCACCTGTGGTCTAGGAAGATACCCCGACAACAATTCAACGACTGGAAACTTTCCTGACAGGAAAATTCTTCGACAAACAATTCGCTGAAAGAAAAATTCCCCGACAAATACGTTTTAAACCCAACCTATAGGTTATCTTAATTTTTGGCATAGCTTAAGTGGAAAATTATTGAAAAATCTAAAATCGAGGAGTAAATTCTTAGAATTATAATGGTCAGGTACATTGTTTACTGGAATTATGTAACCTAACCTAACCAAAAACTAACAATTCTATAGAAGGATGGCATAGAGCATTCGAGACTCGAGTGTCTTCAGACCATCCTAATATATGGAAATTTGTTGAGAAAAGTGCGTAGAGCGCTTTCAATTGGTTGCAATGGTAAATAAGTTGAGTAGTACGTACTTATAATTAATAGATTGTAAGATTGTCACATTGTTAGAGACTTTTGTAAAAAATTTTCAATTAACAAAATATTAAAACTAGTTCCGGCTAAATCAATTCCACTGAGCAGAAAATCCCAATAAAATTCATTAAAGTCTTGCAGCGAGAACAGAGTCTGCATGAGCTTCAAATAGAACAAAAAAATTCAAAAGTAAAAAAAAGAGACACAAAGAAACAAAAACTTCTAACACGCCATTATGCTGCTCGTCCTAAACTGAAAAGAAGTGAGAAGGGGAGAAGACAAAAAAATAAAAACACATTTGTCGGGGAATTTTCCTCTCGGCGAAGTGTTTGTCGTGGAATTTTCCAGTCGGGACACTTTCCGTCGTGTGTGGATTTATGAAACCACGATGCAAGTAAAACCGAGTTTAGTTCGGCTTGTGAAGATGTCTTGGAGGCCTAAATAAAATCAAATATATTGAATGGACCGGATATAAATTAAAATACTCAATCAAATATTCATATGAAATGAATTAAAATAAATTCAAGCACTCAAAATTAATACATAAACAACAATATGCACCAGCAGAAAGTTATAATAATTCCAATAAATTAACTTTTTAGATCGATGTACTATAAGATGTGTTTACGGATTAATAGGAACTATATTGAAAGTTATTCATATACAAATGTCAAAATATAACAAATAAAAAAATTATCAATGTTTCCAGGATTCGAACCCTATGCCCACAAGTCATAGTTTCTGGCAACCAAACCTCTATACCACTCGGCTACGAAGACATATTTTTGTGTTGTATATAGACCGTATGATGTTTGTCAAAAAGCGACATGCGATAGATGGACGAAAAATTTTGAGGCATGATCTAATTTTTGAGAAATCCAAGAAATACTTGTTTTTTGGCAAATTTGCATTTACGAAATCTGCTAGGTACATATAAAAGTTTCATATTTAACAACGATTGTATCGAGCATTTAGGAAGTCGTGTTTCGTGCATAACCACTTTCAGCCCTAAGTAGCATTATCATTTCACAATTTCAATTTGGCTCGTTTTAACTTTTGTTCAATTTCTTAATTAAGACCATTATTTATTCGAGTTTTCGAAATAGATCTTTTCGACGATTTGTTTTTATTCAATTTAAAAGTGTTTACAAGGTATTTTATTTAATATTTGAAAAACTGCACCAAGTACTATCAAAGCATATTTCTAACAGTTTCATCTATACCTAAACAACTATTTATACTAACCTGGTTTCCGAAATGTCCAGCATTGCTGCTAGGCTGACTAAAATTAGAATAATTCTGATGGAAAACATAATTGGAAGTAGAATTCATATTCGAATTTTGAGGATAATGTATTCCCTGCATATGAAAAGGCTGTCCGTGGTGGTATTGTCCATAGGAATTTTGTTGATAATTTTGTCCACTAACTTGATTATTTTCTGGAGGTGATGTAGGATGACGAGCACGTAATTCCGCCATGAAATTAGCTTCTTGTGCGTAACGCCGCTGAAGCTCTTGCTGCCAACCACCGTCGGATTCTTCATCTCCATCATCTTCGAAATCTACGTTAGAAAATTCGGTTGGTTTAGACGCAATTATATAATAAATAATTGTGGCCAAAATTAATTACACCTATATCAAATTTAACAGACAAAAGACTGTATACTTAGGATCTGGGATAATAAAGTGAAAATTTTGCAATGACATTACCCATAAAACAGGGTGGACAACTTGAATGTTGTATTGTGAATTTGCAGCCATAGTTTTTAAAAACTCCGTATTCCAGTTCTTTTTTTCCTATACATCCCGAATCGGTCCTAAAATAGAGTCATCCTAATCTACAAAAAATAGAAAGAGTAGTTTGCTGGATGAAAATAACGTGATAGCAGTGGCTCTACACTACAATTCGATTATTCTGTCAGATTTATTGCCCCAACTCCCAAGTATACAAAATATAGATAAGTAGCACACAATCCCAGCCATACACTTTCTAGATACCTCCAGTAGCAATGCTGTGTTGTTTTTGGAATTTTTGTCTATTCATCATTTACCTGAGTGGTATGTTTCACATAATATGAAAATACAAATTTATTTATCAGAACTTAATTTACTTCGATCCCTCCATTGAACTTTTATTTTGATCTCCATATAAAAATTGAGTTTATACAGGGTTATTGATTAGTGTGATGAATCTTAGTAGGTCTGTTATCATAAAAGATACCAAAAAAGTTGATTATTAAAATAATTGTAGGCAGCTTTCAGCTTCCTATTTCAAAATTAGTTACAAACAACCTATATTCATCTTCCCATCACAACAATATGAGGTTGTAATTTGTTATACAGAGTATTTGAAAAGTAACAACCAATTTTCCGCCAAAATCGTAAAAAGTTCAAGGCACTGTTAAATTGGATAGATGTAAAAGAATAATAATCTCTAATCTAATAAGGTGTAGCTTTTTGTAAACCGTCAACTGCAAACTAACATGTGGTAAACTATTACATCCCTAATTACTACTATGCTTAGAAAAATGATAATATCTTAAAAACTAATAACATGGTAGTATTCTTCGATGATTCATTTAAAATTACTGAAAAAATAATGTAGGTACTTTAGTTTTGACTCATCATGTATTTGACTACAAATATTTGGGGATTATCCTCGACAAAAAATTGCTTTGGACCCCAACTATATTAAGTATAATAATAATAATAATACTTTATTCATCCTTTTTGATCATAGTACATGATATAGGACAGGTCAAACAGAAAATAGGATTTTACATACAATATGACTTACTTATTTAACAGTTAAATTAAAATCGTTTGTTTAAGAACTATGACACATCATAGAAACATTCGACAATTAAAAATTTTTTAAGTTTTTGTTTGAAAACATTGAAATTGTTTTCATATCTTATACAGCTAGGCAAATGATTCAGGAATTGAATTCCTTTATAGACAGGACTCCTTTCAAACAATGAAGTTTCATGTTTTGGTGGCCGGATAAGCCTGCCAGATCTGGTTGGGTAATCATGGAAATCAGAATTAAGACTAAAATCACTGAAATTACTTTTTGTATATAATATGCACTTGTAGATGTAAATAGAATAAAATGTTAGAATGCCGAAATCTTTAAAATGATTTCTGCATGTTTCTTTAAGATCTAGATTAAAAATTAGACGAACAATCCTTTTTTGAGAGATAAAAATCCTTGAGGCATTTACCGCACCCCCCCCATAGAATGATATTATAGGAAATATGGGAGTATACTATTGCATAATAAACATTGATCAATTTACTAGTTGTAAATATATTTTTTAGTTGTAATATTGCAAAGTAACTGCTATTTAATTTTTTACAAATGTGGTTGATATTGGTATTCCAGCTCATATTCTTATCAAGGTAGGTTCCTAGAAATTTCGTAGAACTCGAAAAAGCAACATCAGTACCCTTAACTGAGATACAGCTATTTTCAGGAATATCTGTTCTCGTAAAAAAATGCATAAGGATGGTTTTTGTCGAATTCACTATCAAAGAATTTCTTTCACACCAACGTGTGAATTCTTTTGATAAAATATTCATTTTTAAAAGCAGCTCATCTGGAGATTCAGAATCAATTGCTAACGTGGTGTCATCTGCATATAGTATCAAATGATTAGTGCTAACATATTTAAAAAGATCATTTATGTATAATAAAAATATCAGAGGGCCTAAGATTGAGCCTTGAGGTACGCCAATTTCCACAGGTTGGGGGAGGGACTTCTGATCTTCAATCCTAACAATAAGTTTTCTGGCTTCTAAGTATGATTTTAGCCACGATAGAAATTTTCCCCGAAATCCTAAATCTCGTAGTTTATTTATTGTTATATCGGTACTAACCGAGTCAAAAGCCTTTGAAAGATCAAAGAAGAGCGCCCCCACATTCCTCTTCCTATCCAACGAGGTGTGGATAAAATTAAGCAGAGCTATGGATGCACTCTCCGTCGATCTGCCAGGCAAGAAACCATGCTGATGGTCTGATATAACATCATACTTTTTAAGGAAAGAAAACATTTGTTTATAAATACATTTTTCTATGACTTTACATATCACAGTTTGGACAGTTATTGGCCGATAATTGTCAAGACTAAGAAGGCTATCTTTTTTATGTATTGGTGAAACAATTCCTATCTTTAGACTGGATGGAAACGCTTCTGTTTCCACTGAGTAATTGATAATGTCTGCTAGAGTACAAGCAATTTGTGGACCTATTCTTTTAATGATCTTTGTCGAAAGACAGTCAATACCCTCGGAATTAACATTTTTTAGGCAATTAATTATATCCAATACATCTTCAGGGATAACAGGTTTGAAATAAAAAGTATTAGCTACATACATTGTTGTATAACTTTTAAAACTGCAGTCAGTAAAGTGAGTATTTATTGCTTCTTTAGTATTCGTTGCAAAAAAAGTGGCAAACAAATTGGCAATTTCGTATTTATTTTGAGTTATTTTCCCATTTATATCAATGGTATCAATTGTAGAATGTCTCCTTTTTCCAATTTTTTGTTTTACTGTTCGCCATATATATTTTTGTTTTTCTTTTACATTTTTATTTTCAAGACTTTTTTGGTAGAACAATTTTTTTGATTTGTTAATTTCAGTGACATAATCCCGCTTTAACCTCTTATAATTTAAATGATCATCGGGATTTGCGGAATATTTTGTTAACCAAAAAAAATTCCTAAGATCATTACCCATCTGTACAAGATTGCGATCAATCCATGATTTTTTGGTTAGATTGGATACGTTTTTTGTTAAAATAGGGCAAATAAAATCAAAATAGTAACATATAGTATCCAAAAATTCATTATATACAAGATCAACACTTGAAATGTTTGTATCATTTAGATGATCACCAAGTTGCATATCAATCACGTTTTCATTGTATTCAAACATCATATTAGTCAAAAAATAGTCAACTTTAGTTTTTGTCGTTTTCATGTTTTTATTTGTGAAAATCCGTGTTGGTTCACAATTTTTTAAATTTAGTTTAAAACTCTCCATTAAGTCAATTAATAATGTTCTTTCACGTGATATACTTAAATAATCAATGTTAATGTCTCCACAAAGAATAGTAGAGTCATAATTATGGAAACAAAAATTTAGGACCTTAAAAAGTCGGTCCATGAACATCTCAATGTTTCCTGATGGGGATCTATATATATTTACAAGACAACAGCTTCTGCCTTGCAAAAAAAAGGATATACTACATACTTCAAAGTCAATATCAATAGATAAATTATTTACAAAGTCTAGATTTTTAAATTTAATCATCTTTTTTATAAGTATCAGAACCCCACCATGAATTTTGTTGATACGATTAAAGTGAGAAGCCAACATATAATTGTTAAATCTCACTAAATCAATATTATCATTATTACACCAGGTTTCAGAAAGGCACAGAATATCAGGTTTGTTACATTCCAATATTAAATCAATTCTATTGGTCTTATTAGTCAAGGATTGACAATTTACATTTATGATTTGAAAAGTTTTAGTAAATTTTTCTGTATTAGTACACTTACATATATAACTTTGAGAATACACTGGAGTTACATTTCCTAGACTTGGGGAAGTCTCTTTGGACGCAACTGAAAAAACTGCTGGATATGCGCTCCATGCGGCCATATAGCTGGATTCATCGCAGTATTAAAGTTATACCCATATACACTTACTTTGAAAAAGCTGTAAATCTCCGGATATTTTGAATTTAATGATATTACCACTGCTTCCGGAAAATGTGGTTTTACTATTTCACGTAGATCATCTGCTGTCATGCTGGGGTCCACTCTGTAAATATGAAGATCTGCAAATTTGGGAACCCCCTTAATATCCTTACCGTTTACAGTTATTTCATTATTATTTCCAATAACAAGTTGTTTTCTATTTCTTTTTCCTCGAACTTCTCTCCATTCACTGTAGTTTTCTCTGGAGCTATTTTCATTCAAATTTATGACTTCGTCAATGTTTTGTTCAGTATTTATCTTCATTAAAGCAGCTGACACGTCAGTTTTCGAAATTACTGATTTAATCGACGAGTTGGCAACAGCATTATTTTTATCATTTCCAGTTTGAATTAGTGGTCTGGTTTTATTTTGAATAGCAGAGGATTCCCAATGTTTTTGCGTTGGTTTTTGTTCTTTACTTTTTGTGTCTAATTCATTTCGTTCTTTTAATAAAGTAATTTGTTGACTCATCAAATGAATTTTGTCATGTAGCTCCTTTATTATGGAGTCTTTTTGCTTTATTATATATTTAAATACGTTAATATCTATTACCTTATTGCCTGGACTTAGACTTTCAATTGAATCGAAAAATAACTGATCAGTCTGATCATATGCTGAATCTTGCTCACAACATGTAATTAAATCATCACTAGTAAACTTTACAGAGTTGCTATTTTTTGCACAGCTTATATGGAAACTATTTTCATAGTTTATACACTTTACACCGTTTACAACATTTCTTTTACACTTCTTACAGCATTTATTCCGGAGAGCTTCGTCAAACACATCTACACCGGGTGCCATGTTGCCAGAACGATCAGAGATATAAGAGAGAAATGTGAAAAGGGTTTGAATCTTCTTCGTACTGTGACTAAAACAAAATGGGGAGCAGATGCAAACACTTCACTTATCTTTTATAGAGCCTACATACGCTCGCTCATGGATTATGGTTGTACGTTATACGGTACAGCTTCTAACACAAATTTGCTCATCCTTGACAGGATCCAGAACAATGCTATAAGAATTAGTTTAGGCCTTATGAAATCATCCCCGTGTCATGCTATTCTGTCTGAATCACAAGAACCACCGTTAAAAATCAGAAGGCAGTACTTGGCCAGAAAACAGTTAGTCAAATATAGAGCTTTTAACACAGTACTAATGAATATGAATGGACAATAAAAAAATTCTCCACCATTAGCTGATGCTTTCGTTGATACACATAATATAAAAGTTAGTACCTAACAGTCAATTGTACGCTATTTATAGTTTTAAATTTGAAGATATTTTCTACAAGCCAGATATAATATACCCCAATTACACTGAGAACTCCTCACTAAACAACACCATTATGAATTCCATATTGAATGAATTTGCAGATAAAACAGTGATTTATACAGATGGTTCGAAAAATGAATATGGTACAGGTTTGGCATTTTATGCCTCTAACACAGATACCGCATTCCGGATTTATGTTCAATATTTACTGCCGAAACATATGCAATAGAAAAAGCACTTACATGGTGTTTAAAACAAGCAATAACATGAGTAGTTATCATATCCGATTCAAAATCAGTTTTGAAAGCCTTACAAAGCTCTCCTTTCATACAATTTAAAAATAAAACAATTTTTATCATTAAAAAGTTAGCATCTCATCTTAACTCATTAAGGGCCGATTCTACAATGCCAGTATAAAAGTCAGTATAGTTATTCCTTCGATATTTTATACCTAGATTTATACCGAGAATAACTGGATGTCGGTTCTACAATGGATTCCTATGACAGGTACAGTTATTCCGAGAATATCTCGCTGGTAGTTCCAATGAACTAATGTTTTGACGTTTGACGCTTTGAAAAGTGGGAAATTCTGATATATTAACTAACCATAATTCAAATTTCTTGGATTGTTTTGATAAATTAGAGAGTGGAAGAGAATTCACTGGTTCACTGGTTGGTTATAAATAAAAAGGAAGGTAATCGATAAAATTGATGTGCTATTAATGAAAGAGGTGAAGAGGTTGAATTTTTGAAGTAGGTATTTAACTTTCATATCATTGAATTTATTTCAGAATGCAAAAAACTGACACAGTTATTAATACTAGGGAAGATTAAGGCCTGCAGACGGCATGTCTGTTTCTGCAGCCAAAAGCACATAAGAAATTCCAGTTCATCATATTCTTCAAAATAATTCTGTCTGATAACAAATTTTTCAAATTAGAAACTTCATTCAACTTATGCTATACTTTACCCAACTTTAAATACTGTAGGATCAGTATAGTTTTATATCTTCAATTTCCTTATCTTCTGACCCGAGACATTACAGCTATTGCTGTTGGTATTTTCACGCGAAACCAACCAATAGAAATGCAGAATAAGTTTATTCCTCGGATATACCCTCAAATTGGAATAGATAACTTATACTCTGGTTTATACTTGGAATAAAGATATACCTCTAATGTAGAACGCAATAGTGACTCGTTATCCTACGTATAGCAAATACCAGGTTTATACTCAAATTGTAGAACCGGCCCTAAATGTACATGTAAAATTTATCTGGGCATTGGCCCATATAGGTATTAGAGGCAATGAAAGAGCAGACTCTGAGGCCAATAATGCTACAACAGGACATGTTATAAATTACCATCCACAATACTATGACCTTATCAGTTATTATAAAAATCAAATGAGGTCAGATTGGTCTAAATTATATGAGGAATTTGCAAGAAAATCTAAAAACCACTATTATTAACCTTATTGTTCTTTTCTATTTTTCCATTTGTTCTGCAACCCAACTTGATTTTTTTCTTCTGTAGAGTTTTTCTGCTTTTTGCTTTATCTTTCTGTATTCGTCCAGGTCTTCATCTTTCCCTGTTTCCAACCATTTACTTCTTGCTTGTTTTTTCCCTACGTTTGCCAGTTTACATTCTCCGTCGAACCATTCTTTGAATGCTTTAATTTGTTTTAATTCAATTTCTTTTTCTGCAGCGTCTATAATGCTACTCTTTATACTCTTCCATTCGCTGTCTATTCCTTCTTTTTTTATGATGAGTTCTCATTTTGTTTGTTAAGGTTTCCGCATAATTATTTTCACCTTCCTCCTTTCCAAGTTTTTTTAAGTTCCATATTCTTTTGTTGTGTTTGTATCTTGATATTTTTATATTCAGCTTCGCTATTAGTAAAATGTGGTCTGTATCCGCGTTTGCTCCTCGGTATGACCTCGTGTCTTCAACCATTTTCGTCCATTTCTTTGATATTAAAACATGATCGATTTGGTTGCCGTTTCTCTTTCCTGGGAATAACCACGTTCTCTTGTGCTCCTTTTTATGCTTAATCTTTGTACTGATTATGAATGTATTTGTCACCGCAGCTAAATTACACAGTCTTTTGCCGTTATCGTTTGTGTTCTCGTGTATTGTTTCTTTTCCAGCTACTTCTCGGTTATTTCCTTCTTTTCCTATTTTCCTATTCTTCTCCTATTATTATTAAAATGTCATTTCTAGAGATGTCTTCGCAAGCTTCACCTATCTTTTCATAAAACTTTATTTTCTATTCTTCGTTTGCTTCTTCCGTTGGGGCATATGTATTAATTATATTTATATTTGCTTGCTTATTCTCACGTTTTAAATATGAAATCCTACCGTCGATTGGCTTAAATTCAATTATTTTGTTTCGTATTCTTTTACTGACCATTATTGCTGTCCCATTCTTTCCTTGTTTTCCCTCCCCTGAGTAATACATCGTAAAGTTTTCTTTTCTATTTTCCTTGTTTTTTCCATCTGATTTCTTGTAGCGCCAGAATGTCTAAATCATAATTCTTCATTTCTTGAGCTGTATCGTGCATTTTCCCAACTTTTAGCATCGTTTTGATATTCCATGTTCCAATTTTCAATGCGTTTCCTTTTTGTTTTTCCCGTTTTACTCTGTTTGATATTTTCCTAATGATGCCTTGGTTTTTTGTTACAGTTTTAGTTACCTACTATTTTTTTCTTATTATTTGCCATGGTCATTTTTACAGTGCTTCCATCCTCTTGCACCCATCTCTTGCATCCTTTTGCTGCTAGTTTTTTACTTTTTTTATATCCGTGAGATTTTTAAACATTTTTGCAATTCTTTCTTTATCATTATCCTCTTCTTCTTCGGCCATTGATCTATTGCTGAATGTCCTTCCTTTGGGTTTGGAACCTGATGGTCTAACTGTATCCTTCACTTGCATGTTTTGTTTTAATTCATTTAATGAATAAGCCGTTCCATTATCCACAGTCTGTTATAATTTAGATTCGCTTGATATCCTTCATTTCTTGCTTCTTTCATGTACGATCTGAGTTCTTTCCTTTGTATTAGTACTTCTCTAGTAAAGTCTTCGTTTATGTATATAGTTGTATTTTTTAATTTGTTTGATTGTTTTAATATTCCTATTTTCTTCTTGTATTCCTTCAGTTCTAATAAAATCGGTATTGGTTTACTTGGGTTAGAATTTTGTTTCCCTAGTCTTCTAGCCTCTATGAATTCATCGCTTTTAAGTTCCAACTCCAGCTTCTCCATTACCTTTTGTAAAACATCCTTTAATTGTAGCTCATCTTCGTTTTCCGTCTCTCTTGCTCCCTGTATTATAAGGTTTTTGAACCTCGCTTCACGCTCTAATTTTTCTATCTTCTCTTCATGCCTGCCTAAAGCCTCTTTTAATTCTTGGTCCTCCAGTCTTATTCGGTTATTTTCTCTTTTTAATTCCGCCATTTCGCTCTGAATGCTATCTAATTTTTTCTCAATCCTTTCCTTTCTATTTTCTAACGGGAAAAACAAAAAGAAAACGCATTGAAAATGGGAACATGGAATATCAAAACGATGCTAAATGTTGGGAAAATGAACGATATAGCTCAATGTTTAAAAATCTCACGGATATAAAAAAAGTAAAAAACTAGCAGCAAAAGGATGCAAGAGATCGGTGCAAGAGGATGGAAGCACTGTAAAAATGACCATGGCAAATAATAAGAAAAAAATAGTAGGTAACTAAAACTGTAACAAAAAACCAAGGCATCGTTAGGAAAATATCAAACAGAGTAAAACGGGAAAAACAAAAAGGAAACGCATTGAAAATTGGAACATGGAATATCAAAACGATGCTAAAAGTTGGGAAAATGCACGATATAGCTCAAGAAATGAAGAATTATGATTTAGACATTCTAGCGCTACAAGAAATCAGATGGAAAAAACAAGGAAAATAGAAAAGAAAACTTTACGATGTATTACTCAGGGGAGGGAAAACAAGGAAAGAATGGGACAGCAATAATGGTCAGTAAAAGAATACGAAACAAAATAATTGAATTTAAGCCAATCGACGGTAGGATTTCATATTTAAAACGTGAGAATAAGCAAGCAAATATAAATATAATTAATACATATGCCCCAACGGAAGAAGCAAACGAAGAATAGAAAATAAAGTTTTATGAAAAGATAGGTGAAGCCTGTGAAGACATCTCTAGAAATGACATTTTAATAATAATAGGAGAAGAATAAGAGACTAGGAAAAGAAGAAAATAACCGAGAAGTAGCTGGAAAAGAAACCATACACGAGAACACAAACGATAACGGCAAAAAACTGTGTAATTTAGCTGTGGTGACAAATACATTCTTAATCAGTACAAAGATTAAGCATAAAAAGGAGCACAAGAGGACGTGGTTATTCCCAGGAAAGAGAAACGGCAACCAAATCGATTATGTTTTAATATCAAAGAAATGGACGAAAATTGTTAAAGACACGAGGAGCAAACGCGGATACAGACCACATTTTACTAATAGCGAAGCTGAATATAAAAATATCAAGATACAAACACAACAAAAGAATATGGAACTTAAAAAAACTTGGAAAAGAGGAAGGTGAAAATAATTATGCGGAAACCTTAACAAACAAAATGAGAACTCATCATAAAAAAAGAAGGAATAGACAGCGAATGGAAGAGTATAAAGAGTAGCATTATAGACGCTGCAGAAAAAGAAATTGAATTAAAACAAATTAAAGCATTCAAAGAATGGTTCGATGGAGCATGTAAACTGGCAAACGTAGGGAAAAACAAGCCAGAAGTAAATGGTTGGAAACAGGGAAAGATGAAGACCTGGACGAATACAGAAAGATAAAACAAAAAGCAGAAAAACTCTACAGTAGAAAAAAATCAAGTTGGGTTGCAGAACAAATGGAAAAAATAGAAAAGAACAATAAGGATGATAGAACACTCTTCGATTATGTGAGAAAGCAATACAGTGGTAAAAGCGCAAATGCAACAGTAAAAATAACAAAAAAGAATGGGAAATATACTTTCAAAATCTATACCAAAACAATCATATTATGGATGCAAATTATAATGATGTAGCAACTGAAGAAGCCTTACTTCAACGAATATATGACCTATGGGCAGAAGAACGCATGCCGAACGTGTGGAGCATTGGACATTTAGTTCCGGTCTTTAAAAAAGGAGACCCAATCAAATGCAAAAATTACAGGGGTATAATGCTGCTTAACACTACATACATGATACTAACCAAGTTAATAAAAAAAGAACTAAATAAACAGGTTTAATCCAAACTAGGTCAATATCAACAGGGATTTAGAAAAGGAAGATCAACGATAGATGATATACACCTACTTACACAGTCAATCGAAAAGTGCTACGAGCATGACATAGATCTACATGTACTATTCATTGACTCTTAGCAAGCGTTTAATTCAGTCAACAGAGCAATGGCTATTATCTGATATGTGGAACATAGGAATTTCAAAAAAGCTGATAAGACTAGTGAAAATGACAATGAATGACTGGACTGCAAAGGTGATAACCAGAGACGGAAATACAGGAGACATTAACAATGAAGTAGGTGTAAGGCAAGAAGATAGTCTGTCTACAACTCTTTTTAACATAACACTTGATGGGGTGATTAAAGCAATAGACATAAAAGGAATGATTAGCCACAGCTCCACACAAATAATAGGATATGCCGATGATTTAGCTTTAATTACCAGAGACAAAGAAAGCCTAGAAAATTCATTCAATAACTTAATAAAAGAGGACTGGTAGTTAATCAAGAGAAGACAAAATATATGCAAATTTCAAGGAAGACAAACAAGACAGCCACTATAAATTTGGGAGATTATACTTTTCAAAGAGTAAATCACTTGAGATATCTGGGAATAGTAATTGATGAAAAGAACAACAGAAGTTCGGAGATAAACGCAAGAATAATGGCCGGAAACAAAGTGTATTGGAAGTATCAGAAACTACTAAGGGACAAATGCATCAGTAAAAAAACTAAAGTTAAAATTTATAAAGCCGCGATACGACCAGTAATAATGTATGCCGGTGAAACTATGAGCCTAACTGATAAAGACGAAGAAAATCTCATGTTATCTGGTTCACTGTCACAATAGTTTCCACACGTTATAAACACAGTTTTTTCAATATTTAGATATAGCTTATTTAGTGTAATTGAATATTCATTTTTTCTTCCATTTCAGCCCAATTTTTTCCCTGTTATTGATGCAGTATCATCTGCAAAAGATACAATTTGTCCATCTAGTGAATGTATAAGGATGAATAGAAGTGTCCCAGAACAGTTCCTTGTGTAACACCTCATCAAACATGCTTGTAACACCATTTACTCTGACTTTCTGCAACCTTCCTTTTAGATAACTCTATATCAATTTGTGAGCATTACATATAACCACATAGTTATATAATTTTTGAAGCAAAATTTCATGGTCCATCGTACAAAAGCCTTTGCCAAGTCAAGAAAGGTGATGGTAATTGGTTCGCTTTTATCTAATTTCTTGAGTAAGTTATCAACAATAAAATTTAACGCATCTTTAGTGCTTTTATTACTCAAAAACCCATATTGTTTTTTTTTGATATTATGTTACATTTTTCAACAAAGCTTAATAGTCTTTTATGTAAGATTTTTTCTAATATCTTTGCAACATTCGAAATCAATGATATAGGTTTGTGGTTTGCAGGATCATGTTTACTTCTTGACTTATGAATGGGAACTATTTCAGCACATTTGAGCCCTTCAGGTCAGTCACCTTTGATAAAGCAGTTATTTATTATATGAGATAGAGAGACTCAGCTACGTAGTTGGATAAAATTTTTATGACTCTAGTGTTCACCCATTCAATGCCACCTTTTTTATTTTTTAGTTTTCTAATTACATTTAAAACTTCTACTTTGTTAGTGAAATATAGAAAAATAGTTTTAGAGTTCATCGGTGGTGCTTTACGTTTTTTATTTTGCGGTTATTCTATTTTATTCGCTTTACCTATACTACAAAAACCATAGTTCATTTTTTTTTGGTATTTCGTTAGAGTCTGTTATTTTTATTTTATTATTTTTTTCTACAATATGTTTGATATTTTCTTTTTTTTTTCTTGACTTTACCTAGTTTGTTATCAATAATCTGCCATAAACGCTTAGTATCATCAGAGTTCTTTTCTCTTTCTTTGTATTCATGCTTATATTTAGCTCACTTGATAGTTTTATCTAATTCTTTGACAAAGTTTTTGTACTCGATTTTAAAAGTTATATTTTTTACCTCTTTTTTCCATTTTATATTCAGCACTTTTGTTCAACAATTTATTTAATTATACAAGGCGTTGAACTTGTTACGATTTTGGTGAAGAACTAGTAACTTTCCAAAAACAGATTACAATCTCATATAGTTGTGATGGGAAAGTGAATCGGACTCCAGTTTTAAAGTAAAATATAGGGTGTTTCATCTAAAAAACCATTACTTTGATCTGGCACAGAGTTATGAAACACTCTGTAACCTTGTAACTAATTTTAAAATATGAAGCTTAAAGCTACTACAATTTTTATAAATAACATTTTTTTGGTATCTTTTATGATAATAGACCATCTGAGCTTCATCACACTAATCGATAAGATAAGATAAATATGGGGCTCAAGTGCTTCTGAGAGCCTCTCCACTACGACCTTTGCAGATCTATTGTGTATGCCCTCCTGTTATTCTAGAGTTCCTTGTCTAAACCCGTCCTTATTACTAGACGGATGGCATACCTCAGGTCTCCATATATTGGGAGGGTTGTGGTTTTTCCTCCCCTATCGTTGAAAACCTCAGCATAGTCAGGCCTTCGCAGTAGCACAGTATGTTTCCTCATCTTCTTGGCAAAACCTACATATGGTTGTTTCTGCCAATCCGATGTTGTTCATGTGTTTGTTAACTCTACAATGCCCTGTAAGGAGCCCAACCAGGATCCTGATTGTTTTCCTATTCTGACTCAGTAGATACTCCGTGAATTTTGGCGAGGGTTCCTTGATGAACTCTTTGGCCTGCCTCATTTTTGGCGCCTTGTTCCACCATTCTCGAGACTGATTTTTTATCCAAGTGCTGCTATTTGTTTTTTGCAGCGCTTTCGCTATGCCACGGAAAGGTTCTGGGCCAATGGGAGAACAACGTGCCCCTTCTCGGGCTAGTGAGTCTGCCTATTCATTGCCCTTGTGATCTGAGTGGCCTGGTACCCAAGCTACGGACAGTCTATTACGACTGCCCAGCTCTTGTAGCGTCTCCAAGCAGTCCCAAACAAGTTTGGAATTTATCTGCATGGAGCTGATTGCTTTTATAGCCACTTGGCTGTCGGAGTATATGGCAATGGTCTTTTCCTCAAACTCTTGCCTTAATAGCTCCCCTGCACAGTACTGTATTGCTGCAACTTCTGCCTGGAATATCGTCATATGTTTACCCAAGCTCAGTGAGACTCTTATCTTTGACTTGGCTATATATACTCCTGCTCCTACACCTTCCTCGGCTTTTGAGCCATCTGTGTAGCAGGCCATTTCTGCATTAATTGGAGGTCCTTCCTTCCATGCCTCTCTGCCTGTTGAAGTTTTTTCCGAAGCTATACTTGGGAATCATCTCGTCCGATGGCAGCCCCATTATGGGGACCGTGTAGCCTACTAATGGGTGCTTGCCCTCTTGTCAGTCTAATCGATGCCAAATGATAAGACAATGTGCAATGGGACATAATATTGTCCATATCTCTTAAACCGTAAATTTAATTGTGATGTCACAAGAGGACGCTTTTTCTTTAATTATAAACGTTTCCATTTCAATTCGTTTCCAATAAGTCGTTCAATAATTATAATTAAACGAAAAAAAAATTTAATTTCCAACTTTTGATGCCTATAGTTAACAAAAGAAGTACGGCACAAATTTAATTTGACGTTCTATCATTATTTTTAGCCCTTCCATCATCTCCTATGTTTTTGATACGAACTTTTGAACAACCTGTATATTAATGAGCCATACAAGACTGAAGATATTGTATAGTTATTACTTTTAAATAATACGATATGGCAACATCTGTGGTGGGCAGAAATGAATCTGGAATCTCTTTTCTAGTATATTTGCTGTAATAGTTCGGGGAAGTGAGGTCGAAAAATCTACCAAACATCAAATTTTTCTGAGGCACAAGTCGGAGCAATATATCCGCAGAGCCCAAAAATACTAAAGCACATTCCTGGCACGCGAGTAGCCTTCGTGTTGAGGAAGCTATGGAAACCTCAACCTCCTCAACTGCCGAGAGTTTTCGGGACAAATCCTGGAAAACACTAGAAAAACCCCAGCGGGGGATAGATGGTATCTTCGCTTCCTGATCAGGGTCTTGCACCGGAAGAAGCAAGAAAGAATTCTGCAGAGCGCAAAAAACAGGGAGAGGAGAAAAACAAAAAAAATGCTAAGATAGTATATCACACAGGTGGTGATATTCCAAGAACATGTTTTATGATAAGGAACAACTATTTTTGTCTTTCAGAATACACGACTCGAGACCTCGTTCTAGTTCGAGCACACTACGATTACGGGAAGGAGGACAAGGAGATAGTAATAGCATCATGCTACTTTGCAGGAGACGGACAAGCACCACCCTCAGAGGTGCAAAGGCTGGTGGAGTACTGTGAGGAGAAGAGGCTACAATACTGTTTGGGGCATCAACGATACCAATTGGTGAACTGCACCTTGAGGAAACATCTGTACAATATGGGCAAAGTTAGTGAACCTATGTGCAGAAAATGTGAACTTGATGATGAAACACCTACTCACATACTCTGCTTCTGCGAGGACTTACAAGAACTTAGACGGAAGCACTTTGGAGAGGAAGTTATACAACCATCAAAACTACTGAAAATCCCTCCAGTCAAACTAGTGACCTTTATAGAAGACACGAAGCTACTGGAATGGAAGTAGATAACATGGGAAATGGTACAAAGATTCAGATCAAGTGCCTGGGCTGATGAGCACAACCCAATTTATGAATGAATGAATGAATGATACCAATCAGAGAGGAAGGGCTAAACACCATCTTGACCTAGAAAATGAGCTTGAAGACCTGAACAGGGCAATAATCGATGCATTTGAATCAAGCCGTCCTCTTCAAGAACAGAGAAGCAGTAAGGATGCACCCTGGTGAAATAAACATCTGTCAGAATTAAGAGCTACAACCCTGGACCTCTTTAATAGAGTAGCAGAGACGAGGACGAGTAAATACATTGTCTCCATCTGCACAGTCAGGGGATGTCCACAGGGAGGAGTAGCATCCTCGTTTAAGAGGAGTCTGACGGTTTAAGAACTCCTGTGTAGTTTGACTGACCTCGGAATATCCTGCTAAGGATATGCCGATGACAGTGTCATAACAGCCAGGGAAAAATTCGAGAATAACCTTTCTGACATCGTACAAATAGCAGATGTAGGCAAGTTGGACTTAACATCAACCTCACCAAAACCATCTTAATAGCCTTCACTAAGAAAAGCAAATTCAACCCCAAAACTATTAAACTCGATGGGAGCGAGGTTGAATGGACACAAGAAGACAAATATCTAGGTCTAACTCTAGGCAGTAAACTCCTGTGGAACAAACACGAAAATAAGATTATATACAAAGCAAAAATGGCACTATTCGTGTGTAGAGACCTGGTAGGGAGAAATTGGGGTTGTAGCTCAAAAATTCTGAGCTGGATGTACTCCGCCATAGTGAGACCAATCATCACTGATGGAGTCATTGCGAGATAGTAGTAGCGTTACAGGCGCAATGAAAACATGCCCAGCAGAGGCCATGGAAGTGATTCTCAACTTCACACCACTATACATGGTGGTGGAAAAGGTTGCAGAAAGAACAAGATACAGACTAAGTAGAGAGGAAATCATTAAAAAAACCACCTCCTCGCTTCTTAGAAATCTGAAAACCTGGGACATGCCACAAGATGGTTTGATGAAAAAGTACAATTTTTCAAGGAAATTCGATACGGAATTAAGCAACAAGAAGGAATGGGATCCAAATAACATTACCAGACTTGGAAAGAATGCCATCAAATGGTATACAGACGGCTCAAAAGCAATAGCAATTAAATTGTCATTTGCTGTCGATTCCAGGACACACTGGAATTATAAGGAAATGATATAGCAGATGAACAGATGAGGGGGGCTGAAATACCCTTTTGGGGGCCGGAACCCTTTTGCGGTATCAGCTCCAATGTAATATTGGAAGAAATAGCCGAAAAAAGGAGATCTGACCATTGGGGACAGGGATACCAGCTAGCTCTAAAGGGTATCAAATGCTTATGCCCGCAGCTCAGTCAGATGTTCTCTGAGCAAGAAATATGGGCGGCGGGAGAAAGGCTGAAGAACGGAAAAGCTCGTGGGCCGGACGGAATGCCGCCCAAAGCTGCGAAAATTCTGGTGAAGGGGTAGGAATACCGCAATACTTAACAAACTAAGTACTTTCGAGGTAGAAAAATACTCATATTGTGGTAAAGATTACTACGACGTCAAATCAGGGATACCACAGGGATCGGTACTAGGGCCGGAACAAATTTTTACAACACTCCGCTAAGAACGCCGATGCCAGAAGACATAAATAGGGATGGACGAAGCACTGTGGAAAATACACCAGAGGTTGAGAAAAAATGACATGGAAATGGTTGGACCCAGGGGACAAAGGGCCACCGTCGAGGTGGGTAAGGTCACAGTGAACTTAAGAAACGAGCTAAAGTACCTAGGTATTTGGCTAGAGAGCGACAGCACTCAGGCGTATTTAACCAAACGTAGGGGGCCCGTCGGCGGAGAAACGAAGACTTCTGTGAAATATATCCTTCTATACGGGTCGCCGATCTGGCAAGAAATGATGGCATTGTAAAATATAACAACGAAATGCGCAGGATACAACGTAGAATTTTGCTGCGCCTCGTGTCTGGGTACAGGAAAATATCAAACGAAGCACTACAGGTTATCGGGGGAGTACCACCAATGGACTTGTTAGTTAAAGAGAGAGCAAATGTGTATGAAAGGGGTAGGGAGTGAGAAGAGGAAACAGCTAAAGAGATAACTGCTTAATGGTAGAGAAGATGGGAGAGTGAAAAAGAAGGGCTGAAATGAAAATGGACGAGGACACTCATCAGAGACTTGGGGGAAATGGACAGCAGGTCACCATAGAAAGATCGAGTATTTCATAACACAGGCGCGTTCGGATCACGGTTTTAGAGCGTTCACAAAGAAAGCAGGGAAAACACCCGATGACCTCTGCATTTACTGTGGAGTGGTTGACAACCCAGAGCACACTCTTTTTAGCTGCCAAAGATGGGTAAAAGGAAGTAACGAACCTGAACGTAAAGTGGGGATAAGACTGCCCCATAGGGTAGTACCGGGGACTATGGTATTGAAGGGTAGTGATCAAGGTGGTTTTAGTGCGGTCGGCTCGGCTAAAAATATTGAAAAATTAAAGGTCGAAAAAAAATTTTTCAAATCTACTTTTACCATGTTATAGGGTATAAGTGTTTGAAAACGCACTTTTCTCCCCGAGAAAATCGATATTACCGATTTGTTTGCCCTCTCATTCTAAGAACCCCAACTGCAAGCGTCGGCTCCTCCCCAAAAATCGCTCTACACGTAACCTATGCCGGTTCGGTACAAAGTTACCGCAATAGTTTATCTCGGGTAATTACCAATTGCTCGCAGCATCCTTTTGTTTGTACATTTGTATGTAGTAATGTAAACGTTAATAGTGTTTTATAGATCAGTAAAGGTTCATAGTGAATTTAAAATAGAGTGTTTCATTTCGGAAAGTGTCTGGAATGAATGGTTACAGAGTTCATTTTCTCTGCACGGTTTGAAGGGAAACAAAGAAGATCCTTCAAATCGAACAATAAGAATTCCTACAATTTTGATAGAAGATCCTTCAAATCGAACAATAAGAATTCCTACAATTTTGATATCAACAGTTTTTTGTACGAGCAAATCTGAAAGAGATACCAGCGTAACAGACTTCCAATTTCGAGTGCTCTACGCTTGCAAGCTGCGTCGCAAGTTCCAGCGAGAATTTAGGAAAATGATTAGGGGTCGATAAGTTATTGATTAGGGACATAATATTTCATCTCGGAAAAATTTTATATTTGTTTCCTAACTTCCCCGGACTATAAAAGCAAATATGTATTACGCCAATTATCGAGACTTTTTTTGGTCGGAATATTTTATATTAATAGCAAGCAGCGAGATGATAGTACAAAATAAAAACTCTAAACATAAACAACGCTACCAAAACTACTCACCTAGAGGTTTTCGGATTGTACTAGCTTCTGGACGGACAGAAGGTTCTGCAATGTAACAATCACTCAGCAGGCAGCATTCCACATACAGTCTAACATTTAATTATTTATAAAAACATATTCAATATGCGGGATGTAATTTGGTTAACATAAAATAATTTAAAAAAAAAAACTTACCTACACGGAAGTATAATAGCGAAATCTGAATTAAACTGTTGGGTTAAAATAATGATTCTAACTATAGCAATATAGAGAATGGTAACAAATACAAATTTGTTTTTACAGAAAAATGTGCGTGATTAGGGGAAAATGTGTAAATTTTTTTTTTACACAAAACAAAGTTTAATTCACAGATAGTTTTTTGAAACTTTTGACTGTTAACAAAGGGTTTAAAACGCAATTAAATCATTAACGTTGATAAATTGTGTAATAAAAACCCCTTAAGAATCTGTTATGAAAAATAAATACAATTGAAAACAAAACACAGTTAATGATAAATGTGAGATTACGAAACTTCGGAATTAAAAGCTGACTTCACAATCGAAGCTTGAAAAAAGTTGATATCAAGAAAGATTGTTTTTTTACACCAGGAATAACAATACCGCTAGGAAAAAATAAAATAGAAAATCGAAAGTTAATATTTTTTCGAATATTTCAAAAGTAAAAACGACTTAATTAAGCCGTTTTTCTGGTCCTCGAATTATGCAACTTGTATCACATTTAAGCAAATCTGTTTTTCTTACTATTCCCCAGATCCCTATAATAAGAATCCTTATTTCGAGCAGTGTATAAATATAGGTACTACAAAAAGAAAGAATAAAAAAAGTAAATTAGCAAATAAAAAATATCTAAAGAAAAAATTAACGTTAGTTATACCGATGTTCATTTTTTTTAATGACATCGTACCTATTAATTTTTTTGTATTTATGTATTTTTTTATTGTTTTTAAAATATTTTTGTTTTTTGATTGAGCCTTAATTTGAAAACAGCCGTTCCTTATTTTTAATTGGAAGTTGAAACAATTCGAAAAGAAAGGAAATAGCAATAATAAAGAACCTTCAAAAGTCGCACCAAGTAATTTTTCGAACTAACTGCAGAGTTTAGAGTTTCCATTCTACAAGTACAGGATATTCCAAATTTATATATTTAGAAGACGTAAACGAAAACCAAATTAAATCTTCAAGCCGAGGCGTGGATCAAAATTCTAATTTCCGTGTTTGTTTTTCATAACTTGTTGGTCTTAATCATCTCAACTCAGCCAGAATATTTTTTGCTACTTACTTATGAGTCTAAAACAGTCTGGAACTGCAAACAATCCCTTATGCTGGCTAGACACAACAAAGTAACTTTGTTGTGGGTGCCAGGGCATAAAGGAATTGTCGGAAATGAGATTGCAGATGGTCTCGCAAAGGTTGGAGCTTTTGTACTCCTTTTATCGGACCCGAACCATTTTGTGGTATCCCAAATAGCCCCATTGTGTAAGAAGTCCAAAAATGGAAAAAGGAACTTCGTGCATCCTACTGGAAAAATATTCCATCCAGGCCTAAAGGAGACATCGTCAACTTACTGCAGGTTTCAGGATGCACTGGATTAGAAGGAAGTGAAATAGCAGATGAACTAACAAAGAGAGGGGATGAAACTAGTGTAATCATCACGGCCACTTTCTACCATTCTGTGTTTTTTTTTACATATTTCTGTCCATTTTATCTGGTTCCCATTTTTTTCTTAGTCTCAGGTCTTCTCTTCTTGTGTCATTATTATATTTGAGTCATCTAATTTTCAGTTACTGAATTGACAACGACATTATATCCATTTGGATATTTCCGAATAAACTCACAAAACCCTGTACATTATTATTTTTAGCTACAAAATTTATAAAAAAACTTTTCTGTTGAAAAAACTGTGATACTGTAACAAATAAAAATAAAAAATGCTCTATAAATAATATTTATTCTTTAAATATCTTGTCAACATTTTTTTGCCATATATTTATATAATATATATAAAAAATTAATATACTTTAAAATATTCAACAACAATGTAGGAAATTACAAAATAAACGATCCAACAAAATAACTTAAGAGGAGTATTCATGTGTGATGTATACAAACTCATGCTGCATACCATTCTATTCATCTTTGTACAAAAAATATCATCAATCACTATGTATCAATAAGTACAATGTAAAAAATTATAAAAAATATTTATATATACAAGATGTTTACGAAAATACGAATATCTAAAATTAAATAATATGAACTACAATCGATTTAATAGTGTCATTTGTGCGTCAAAACTAATATTGACCTATTGTAAATTTTCTTCGCTTGACTACTTATGAAAAATTCAGTTAATCAGATCCATCCTTCTATCACAGTTAAAATGTATTGAAATATACTCAACACTTGCATCAATTCCATGACCACTGCTCAATACTTGCATTAACTCAATTCCCACCGTTAAACACTCACAGACGTCTCAAGACTTAATTTCAAGTCCAATCATTGTATAAAAACGTAAAAAGAGATAGTAAAATCACAGTTTTTAATAATAATTACCCCACAGAATCCATAAACAAAAAAATTACAAAATATAAAAACTAAATCATTTTTAATACCCAATAATAATAATTCAACCAATATAATACCGTATGTTAGGGGTATATCAGAAATAATTTAAAAAAATTGATAATCAATTCAATATCCGAACTAACTTCAAATCTACCAATACTTTAAGATCTATCCTAACAAAAGATAAGACGAAAAATTAAGAACAATCTGTATATATCAAATATCATCTAAATACGACAAACTTCATTTAGGTGAAACCTCTAGACCATTAAAAATCGGAATAAATGAGCACAAAAAGTATATTAAAGATAGGGAGTTCTGTGAGTAAGGTATTCACAAACATGCTTGGGAAGAGAAGCATTATGTTCAATGGGATTCAGTGAACGTAATATAAAAAAACGCAATAGTGCGACAACTAAATGCAGAAAAAGTTTACTAATGATTTATAGTTGGAATTTTTGTTAACCGATACACACTTAAATACACCAAAAAACAAAACTGCTCAACGCATTATTTTAAGACACAAATAATCATAATATTCACACACAAAACTAGCAGCAAACGCGTTTTGTTCACATTTCTATAATAAGAAAAAAAGCGCTATCCTTAAAAATCCGTCAAAAAGTCACTAGATTCAATTCCTAATAGACTTTAATACTATAAGAATGTTTCTACACAACATGTTTCTTCATTTACAATCATTTATATCAATAATATCTTGACAACAGCAGCTAGAACACTATCGAAACGTAAAAAATAAAAATATTCAAAAAAGATTGTGGTCTATTAAAAACAAACAAAAAATGAATATACCACAAGGAACGTACATAAAATTTTCAAAACAATTAATTTCCAATTGAATAGAGCTCGTATAACGACAATTCTCATCTCTTACATTCACATCAACTCACACTATTTAATATGTGGACCAGCGTCGACTGCTTAACACATTTGTTAATTCCCATTGCTTGACGCCCAATTTTCGCCATTTATCATTTCTCACTGCTTAACACCTGCATCAATTTAACTTTCAGCACTATCACTCGCATTATTACAATTTCCAGCGCACAACACTCGCATTAATTCAGTTTACATTGCTTAATACTCTCATTAAGACCCTCATCGATTTAGTTTCCATCGCTTGGCATCTGCATTAATTCAATTTCCAGCGCTAACACTTGCATTATTTCAGTCTCTATTGCTTAACACTCGCATTAATTCAATTTCCAGCGCTCAACAGTCTTATCGATATAATTTCAATCGCATCAATTCAATTTTCGCCATTTACCACTTCTAACTGCTTAATACCTTCATCAATTTAATTTCCAGAGCTAACACTTGCATTAATTCAGTCTCTATTGCTTAACACCCGCATTAATTTAATTACCAGCGCTCAACCGTCTTATCGATATAATTTCAATCGCATCAATTCAATTTTCGCCATTTACCATTTCTAACTGCTTAATACCTTCATCAATTTAATTTCCAGAGCTAACACTCGCATTAATTTAATTACCAGCGCTCAACAGTCTTATCGATATAATTTCAATCGCATCAATTCAATTTTCGCCATTTACCATTTCTAACTGCTTAATACCTTCATCAATTTAACTTTCAGAGCTATCACTCGCATTATTACAATTTCCATCGCTAAAACTCGCATTAATTCAGTCTCTATCGCTTAACACTCTTATCGATATAGTTTCAATCGCTTAACCCCTGCAATAATTCAAATTCCAGCTATTCACACTCATCAATTTCCATTGCTTGATGCTTGCATAAATTCAAGTTTTCAGCGCTGTGCACTCGCATTAATTCAGTTTCCAGCTCTTATCTCTCGAAGTAATTAAATTTTCCGCTCATAGCAATCGAATTTATTCAATTCAGAGAGCTTAACACTCACATTAATTCAATTTACAACGCTTATCACTCTCATTAGTTCAATTCCCAGTGCTTAGCAATCGCATTAATTCAATTTCCAGTGCTTAACACTCGCATTAAATCTCACTGCAAGATCTCGAGTATCATCTTAAGCAACTACTTATTTTACCGTCCAAAAGGTCAAATTTAGTCAAACGCCAAATAGCCCTCGTTTAGCCGCCAATGACTACTTTTTATTTTTCCACAACTGCGTGACTTCATGAAAAATATTTTGAAAAACCTTTTTTTTTTTCAGTAAATGTTTTCATCCAAATATGCCCTTTCAATTTTTTTTGTTGATTTAGAGGCTAATTAGCAACAAAAAGTTCAGAGAGGCCGTTTCAAAGTTGCAATAGCCACTTTAAATACAGAAATTAATTTATCGATTACACTTGCTTGTAGCAATTATACTCATTCATTTTCCATCTATAACTGTTCTAGAAGCAACACTTAATTGCACTTCTTTATGTTGTGGTAAATTTTTCTTGCTACTACCAGTCACGTCCTGGTAACTACAGTTACGACTTGGTAGCTTCAATCACTGTTTAGAATCCCTATTTGTGTTTTTTAACCACACTCGCTACCTGTAACAAACCAAAGCATAACATTTTTTAAAATTATTTATCCCTTATAAATAGTGTCTAGTTTAGTAGTCTCAATACCACTGATTGATTGATTGGTTCGGCACCACCAGTCAGAGGCTTAGAGACCTCGGCATCTCAGCTTTTAGGCTTTGTGTGCTCTTGGTTATACCGTTCATGTGAGGACACCAGTAGCCTTTATCAGGCTCAACAGTCTTTTCACTAGGTCCTTCTTGGAGAAATTCTCCTTTGGATACTCTAGTCCTAGGAGTCTATATCTCCAATGAGATAGTGCTTCACATTCGAAGATAATGTGAGAGGATGTTTCCTCCTCTTCCATGCACAACCGACAGATAGGTTCCTCCCTATATATGCCAATTGTATGCATGTGCTTCCTTAGGGTACGGTGACCGGTGAGTAATCCCGTCACTTTCCTTATCTGGCACCTGCTGAGGTTTAGTATTTCGTTAGTCAGAGACTCCGAGGGTGTTTTGACCAAGCGTTTGCTGTGTTCCTGTTTTGGCACGTGTCTCCAGTACGTCTGATGTTTAGTTTGAATCCACCGAGATATACAACCACGTGCAGCAGATTTTGATATTCCAAATACTGGTTCAGGACCAGTGAATGCAGTTTCAGACTCTAGCTTAGCTAGGGTGTGTGCCTTTTCATTGCCTACAATACCCTTGTGCCCCGGGACCCACTTGAGAGTTACTCTATTGTGGTTTGCCAGGGTTGAAAGTTTTTGAAGGCAGTCCCAGACCAGTCTAGATCTGATCTGGGGACATGCTAAAGATTTAAATGCTGCCTGACTATCTGAAAGTATGAGGATCTTTTGGCCTTTATACCCCCTTTTGATGTTAATTTGCAAACACGCGTCGATAGCGTATATTTCTGCCTGGAATACAGATGCAAACTTCCCCTACAATGCGTGGACATTGCACCTGGGTCAGGCACCATGGACTCCAGCTTCTGTTCTTTTGTCAGTTTTAGATACGTCTGTGTACCACACCAAGGTTGCTTCCTGGCTGAATGCTTCCAACCCATCCTAGTTTAGCTATGGTTGTCGTTAATTGTGTCATCGCTTCTCATTTAGAGAAGCGAGTTTGTGATAACATCTGTGATTCTGGAATGACTGTGGGAGTTGGTTCCTTCGTGCCAATTCCCATTGCATTCCAGCCTGTACCTATGCAGCCTTTCTCGCTTCCGCCTTAACATGCAGAGCAAGAGGCGGAAGACTGAGAATGGCGTCCATTGCCGCAGTCGGGTTGCTTCTCATCGCACCTGTTATGCACAAACAGACAAGCCTCTAAAGTTTTGATAGCTCCAGTTGGGCTTTCCTCTGATCTGTTTTTGGTCACCAAACTAGGGCTCCATAGATAACCATGACTCTCACCACAGTTGTGTACAGCCTGTGAACTATCCGTGGATTCAGTTCTCATGTCTTTCATATCGCTCGTTTGGTAGCTATTAGGGCCATCTTCCCTTTAATGGTTTCGTCATGTAGGAGTGAGTTCCAGGTTAGCTTCGCGTTCAGAATTATGTCCAGATACTAGACCTCCTGGCTTAGACATTGAAGAGGCTGGGCAGTTGTAGTCTATCAAGCTTGCTTTTTCTAGTGAAGGGAATGAGCGCAGTTTTTGCAGGGTTCATCCTTAGGCATTCACCCCCTACACCAAATCTCCACTATTTCCAGAGCTTGCTGCATCAGCTCCGATATAACGTTAGGGTATTTCCCCAGTTCAAGTATTGTCAGATCATCTGCACACCCCTGGGTGTATATCCCCTTCCTGTTCAATTCCTCCAGGAGTTCGTCTACGACAAGGTCCCACAGCAAAGGTGATAGGACTCCTCCCTGTGGGCATCCCTTCATTATCGATACCTCGATGGAATCTCCAAATAAGGTTGTCGTTGCTGTCCTGTTGAAAAGCATGATTTTCATCTACCGACATGTTGTGTCGTCTGCTCCACGCCTTGCAGCAGTAGCTATCATGGAGTCAAAGGAGGTATGGTCTAGCGCTCCTTCTATATCAAGAAATATTCCGAGAGATATTTCTTGATTTCCTATTGCAGCCTCAATTTTCGACACCAGTTGATGTAAGGCTGTTTCACAGGATTTTCCTGATAGATAGGCATGTTGGTTATAATGTAGTGGCCTTTCAATGAGAAAGTTTTCCTTGACATGCCTATCAATAAGTTTCTCCATTATCTTCAACATGAAAAAAGACAGAGTTATTGGCCTGAATGACTTTGCCAGTACAGTACACTCCAACTGATTATTATTAGCGTCATTCAAGAAAATATTAGTATTATGATGTGTATTATGTATTTAAGAGAGTATCTGTTATGTTAAATATCGGAAGAAATTATTTATGATTATTTTCGTAAACATCTTGTGGAAAATTAAATTAAAAATAAATGTATACAAAAAAAATAGATAAAATTGTCGAAATTATAAGTAATCAACAAAAATCTAAAATAGCAATTAAAGATCAACAAGCTGCCTTGAAAATTTTGAGATTCTTATTATTCGGTACCTGAGTTTAATTCTCTAACTAATGTAGACATGGCGTTGGTGACTGAATCGGCTGCTACTAACAAATCGTTCCTCAAAGAACGACCTACGGACCCCGGAGTACCGTTTCCATTACCTAAAATTGTAAAATAATACTGTTTATAGTATTTACGGGTTGGTGGTGAAGTACATGCAATGAAATGAAAAAAAAATTGCGCCTCTAGTAACACTATTTTATTCCTGTAATGAGATTTACGTCAACGGTTGCTATGGCCTCCTCATTCAACGAAATCCTTTTTTCACGAATAAATTGTTTCATTTTCTGAAGAGTTAACTCTGGTGAATACGGTGGACACTCGAGCAATTCATACATTTATTTATGGAATTTAGCAACGGTTAAAACACTTTTGTGGGTAATTGTCTTGAAACAAAACTTTTTTTTTATATAAACCTAGACTTTTAGTAAGAATTTTCATATTAAAAAATATGCCATAATTTTTTGTTTGCGTTTTTCAAGGTAAGCACTCAACAAAATCCTTTTTGCATTCCAAAAAAACTGCCAAAACTACTGGCCATAACCTTCTCTGCTGATCGTTTGGTCCTCACCTGTTTTGGATTTGGACAAACAGCTTCAGTCCAATGTAACCGTTCTTGATTGAAGTTAGTATTATGGTGGTATGTAGACCCAAGTATCATAGTTATGAAGCAACGTACAAAATCTACATGGTGATCAACTTATACTCCGGACTTTGATACCTCCGTTGTCTTGAGAGATACGAAATAAAGTTTCAATAAGATCGTCTCCCAGCGCAGCCTTAGAGGTAATGCTAGACCTTCCTCCACTACATCTACATGTTCAGCGGATCGTTCTGGAAAATACCTACAGGCTAAATCATTGAAACCCGGGACATCTTGGGATACTAAGAGTTGGAGCAACCCAATACATGAAGATGTCCACGGACTTTATGTCTGTGAAACAGGATGTCGAACTCACGTTAGACGTTGTTATCAAGGAGCGTGAGTTAACACAAAACGAAATCGCTCTAATTACGGGAGAGACCCTCACCTACTATACCGATGGGTCAAAAACAAACGAAGGAGTAGGAATGGGGGTCACAAGTCGTAATACAAAGAGGACAAGTGGCAAAGTGGACAGTGGAACATGCTGATTATGTGATGGTGCAGATGAGACGGCATTATCTGCAATTGCATGGTAATTGTCCGCCCACGCCCACCTGGAACAGGTATATTTAGAGCCTGGTCAGGTTACAGACCAAGGATCCTAAATCTTTTGGACTGACATATAGATGTAGGGTATATACAAAAAATCTTATAGGTCGCAATGTGGTAAGGTCATCCTAATCCTAATCTAACCTGTGGGTGATCAGTGGTAGAACCTACACTTGGACGACGCTATGAAGTCGCCCTATCCCAAGTTCTACTCAAGTGCTTAAGTAGCACCGATGCAGTTGGGCCTTTATTATAAATTTACCTTTACTTGTAATTTCCTAAATAAATTACTTCATCAGTTGTCATTTTTCCAGTGTGGCATTATTTTATTCTAAATCTTATACCTCCTTTCAGATTATTTTTTCAATAGATCTTCACATTTTCCCATACAAAAACAATTAATTATATTAAAATACTACAAATCAATATTAATTGTGCACTTACCTAAATTAATATTCGAAGAACCACCAAAAGCACTTCTGACATCACCTCCAACTCCCGCCAAACTATCGCTGTTGTATCCTCTTTCTTGCGGTAAACTATTCATCGGTTCCCTACTTCCAATAATCATACCTTGGGAATGTGGTATATGTTGAGTATTTTGCGAATGCGGCATATGTTGCACCCTATCTCGTTCACTTTGACTCACTGGGGGGATGGAATTAGCCATCGACATGTTAGTAGAAGGTGGCATGCCTATGGGTGTTTGAGGAGCGCTACGTGGGTTCGCTTGTGTTGTAGGTTGAACACCTGGAGGAAGAGGAGGAGATTTTGTACTGCGCGGTGATGAGTTTGGAGTACTCCGCGGAGAAGACTGATGGTTCTGAAAAAAAAATTGGTCCCTTAAAAATATACAATTTTCCAAGATAATAAAAAATATTTACCTTCAACATTTTCATTAGCCCTTCCAATTGCATCATAAGTTGTCTCCTTGAATCTTGTAAGGTCGTCAAATGCGTTTCCAATTCGTCTTTTCTCATTCTAAGTGCTCTCAGTTCATTCATTAATACTGGATTATCGGCACCGTGTCCACTGGATTCTAATTCTTGTTGGCGCCTGAACAATGTAAACATTAGAAAAATAATACATTGTTTTCGTAATAAAAAACAAACAAAAATCTCTCACATCTAAAATTTAACGTCAGATTATTAGGCCGGTCGACAAATCGTATAGAATAGCTGATAGTGGGAGCAATTCCGGACAAGCTGCAAATAATTTCAATTTATTTGATTTGACGTATTAAATTTGCACCCCCCAGAAAGCCCGGATTTGGACACCATCTTGAAAAAAGGGGCTAAAAAAGTTTTTTCTTCATTATTTGTCAACAATTTGATTCCTATAAATTTTAGAGCAAAATATGAGGTTACCAAAATTAAAGCAAATTAAATTGTCTATAAAAAAAGTTCTATGTGTTTTTCCGTGCAACTACCTGTTTCGAAGTTATATAGTCATCAAAAGCTGGATATATTATAGGCATTTATCAATTTCTTTATTCTAGGCATATTTAAAAACAAACTGCTATTATGCTTTCATAATTGCATTCATATTTGTTTTCTGTCGGCCAACACATTCTACGGTCACTGCTCACTGGACTCAATCCAGCCCAGGTAGTCGTCTGTAATTGGTTGTAGAGAGAGCTTCGTATAGCTTGTGTTCCGTTAGTGAAATTATACCGTTAGTAAGTCTGTAGTGTGTTTGTTTGTGCAAAATTTCGCCGCAAAACGACAATGGCAAGTCTAGAAAACTGTTTAATCTGTGATAGCAGCCTAAGTGATGGAAAAACGTGTGTTGTGAAAACTAAAGGTTTGAAAACTTTGATAAGCTTTAGTGTTAAACGTCTGTTAACGCCTCAAAGACTTTTTTTAAAATAGCAGTGCGCTTGTAGCGGACCTAGTCTGGTTAAACTCGGACTATCGCGATATCTTTATTTTTAGTTTTGTTTCGTTTAAAAAACGTTGTTATATTTTGACAGTAGTTTTGACTTTGGTAATAATTCTCACGTCAATGTTATATTCTAATGATATAATAAAATACTATCTAAAAGCAAGAAAAATTACTTCTTAAGTTAAACATCAACATAATGGTCCTTCGAGCCGGATATTTTCCAGTAAATTGTATAAAAGTACAACAATATTACGCAATTTGTCGCTGCCTGCAAGACACAGCCTGTTTTAGTGCATGGTTTCGACGATCGCTATCACTGAAGTTCTACTCCATTTACAATAGGAATACAAACAGGAACACTACGCGGTAAAGTCCGCTAAGAAGTTGAGTATCTTTGTATGATTCCCATGTAAGGTCTTTGATTGATTACTGTTTCGATTTGTATCAGAGTGTATCAAGCTTGTGTAAAATAGTAAAATTACTTTTGGTTACGGTTTTAATTTCTATTAAAAAATACTTATATTACCACTTCTGACAAATCAAACATAACATAAAGTACAAAATGTCTACCGAGGAACTCAAACCTAAAAGACGTGGGTTAAAAAGCAAACTTACAATTAGGGATATTACAGATATTGAGGCTATAAATATCAAAGAGAGATTAGAGAAATATCAAACGCTTATTCATGAATTTGACGAGATTCAATTGCAAATTGAATATAATATTACTGGTGAGGATGTAGATGAAGAATTAGAAGTAGAATTCAATGAAAGGTCACAGTTTGAAAGTAACTTTTATGATCAGTTGAGTTTGGTAAAGCATTTAATGTCACAGTTAACTATAAATAATGATAGTCTATCTCCATCCATCCATAGTGGTCATTGTCAACAAAAAAACTTGACTAACTTGGTAAAATTGCCTAAAATTTCTCTACCCACGTTTCGGGGTAAAAATCTAGAGTGGTTAGAATATCGTGACACGTACGAATCATTGATTCATAATAATGAAACTCTTAGTGATATTCAAAAATTTCATTATTTACGCGCATCTTTGGAAGGTGCTCCCGCCGACATTCTCAAAACCATGGAGTTTAGTGCTCTAAATTATGCCACGGCATGGAAGTGCATTACTGAACGGTACAACTGTCCTCGATTGTTAATAGATTTCCATGTCAAAGCATTATTTAATATCGAACAGGTAAAAAGAGACTCTTCGGTTGAACTTAGAGCTTTAAGTGATACACTTATGAAAAACTTAAGAGCTTTGAAACAGTTGGGACAGCCTACAGAAAATTGGGATGTATTAATAATTGCCTTAGCTTCAGAAAAATTGGACAAATCGTCTAAATTTGAATGGGAAAAATTAAAAACGAGTAAAGGTATTGTTCCAACGTTTGAAGACTTTAAAGTTTTTCTAAAATCGAGAGCAGAATTTTTAGAATATCTACAGATATACGCTCTACGGACAAACCAACCGAAAAGCGTAAGACACATATAACTCGAGGTTTTTTGTCTACAGACAAAGTCGATATAAAAGGTTCTAATGCTCAGTCTTATTCCCCTGTTTGTCAGTTATGCAAGGGCTCACATTTCATTCAAAATTGCTCGGAGTTTTTGAGGTTATCTAATGAGGAAAGGAGCAAGAAGGTTATTTCTCTTAGAATGTGGTTAAATTGCTTGCGTTTTGGACACATATCCAAAAACTGTAGAAATTCCTCGTGTAGAAAGTGTCACAGAAAACATCACACTTTACTACATTCTGAAAGTAGCTCAGGTTTGAATCAAAATTACTCAAATTCAGAAAATATTACTCATGTTAATAATACAGACCCAGTAACTACAAATCAGAATCCTGGTACCAATGCTCTTTCGGCAAGTGGTTCAGTTGATGGTGTACTATTGTCCACGGCATTTATAGACATAGCAGACGCAAATGAAAAATTGCACGCCATTAGAGTACTTCTTGACAGCGGTTCCCAGTCGAGCTTCATTTCAAAGGCCTTATGTGATAAGTTGGGTTTAAAAGTGGAAAAAACTAACATTTCCGTAAAAGGTCTTAATGGTACTCTATCTAGCATCGATTTAAAATGCAAGGTTTCATTGAAGTCGCAATATTATAACTTTTCAGAAAATATTACTTGTTTTGTTTTGCCTCAAATTACTGAAAATATTCCTAGTATGAAAATCGATGTGAGTAAGTTGGATATTCCTGTAAACATAAAACTAGCCGATCCGACTTTTTATGTGCCTGGAAAGGTCGATATGCTGATAGGTGCGGACCTATTTTGGCGTTTATTAAGTAACGGTCAGCATATACTAGATAACAACAAACCAATATTACAGAAAACTCGACTTGGATGGATCGTATCCGGTCCAGTAGCCAAACCTCAGATTTCGTCTATTTCATGTAATTTTTCACATAATTTTGAAACAAATATTCAAAATCAACTATCTCGGTTCTGGGAAATTGAGGAATTACCTGATGTAAAACCTTTGTCCCAGGAAGATTCTTTATGCGAAAGGCATTTTGTGGAAAATCTCAAGCGTTTACCTAGCGGTCGTTTCGTTGTTTCGTTACCATTGAAGGATTCTGTTTCAAAACTTGGTGAGTCGTACAGTCAAGCTAAAATTCGTTTTCTAAGCCTAGAAAAGAATAAATTACAAACAGATCCAGTTTTTAGAAAATTGTATTGCGATTTCATGGAAGAATATATTACAATGGGACACATGAAAAGGGTTACAGATAATGAGCAAGATAATGAAATTACATATTACATGCCACATCACGGTGTCCTCCGGGAGGACAGTCTAACAACAAAATTACGCACTGTTTTCGATGCATCTGCAACTTCATCCTCTGGATATTCTTTGAATAATTTACAGCCTATTGGCCCTTCATTACAAGACACTCTGTTTTCAATTCTAATACGATTTCGAAAGCATAGTATTGTGGTCTCTGCTGACATCGAAAAGATGTACAGAAACGTGAATATTTCTAACGAGTACTTGCCTCTGCAACGAATTCTGTGGAGTTTTAGTCCTAACGATACTCTTGAAAAATATGAACTCCAGACGGTTACTTACGGTACTACTTCCGGATCATTTTTAGCAATTCGTTGTCTTTACCAGCTTGCATTAGAAAATGAAAAGCTGGCACCAGTTTTCAGAAATTATCAAGTCCGATTTTTATGTGGACGATTTGCTTACTGGTTGTGAGTCAGTTGAAGAAGCGGGGCGCATATGCATTGGCATATCCAATATTTTGGATCAGGGCTGCTTTAATCTTCGAAAATTTATGTCAAATAGTTTTTAAACAGATTCCCAGAAGTAATGAAAATGCTAAAGTAGTGAACCTAAGTGAAAATGAAAATTCTAAAACATTAGGATTAATTTGGAAGCCGTCCTTAGATAAGTTAATGTATAAAATAAGTGAACAACAAAATAACGTGCCTGTAACGAAACGGGAAATCTTATCACGAATTTCTCAAGTATTTGATCCGCTTGGACTCTTAAGTCCATGCATAATTATTGGAAAAATTCTAATGCAAAAGTTATGGTTGGAGAGAATCTCTTGGGACGAGGGTATTCCATTACATTTGCATACAGCTTGGGCAATCTTCAACGAAGAACTTCCTTTACTGAATAGTCTAGAAATTGATAGACATGTTATTTGTGACAATCCTCAATGGATAGAGCTGCATGGTTTCGCGGTTTATATCCGATCAATCGATCAATATGGCAATGTGACCATAAAATTGTTGTGCGCTAAAACGAAAGTTGCTCCGCTAAAAACAATAACTATTCCCAGATTAGAGCTTTGTGGGTGTTTAGTAGTTTCAAGGTTGGCAGAGCAGGTGGTTAAATCATTTAAGTTATCATTTAATGCAAAATATTTGTGGTCAGATTCGACGGTAGCACTGGGATGGTTAAAGACAGAGCCAAGTATGTTAAAACCTTTTGTGATCAGTCGCATTGCAGAAATACAAGATATTACTTCGGCCTATTCTTGGAACCATATTTCGGGCGACATTAATCCTGCAGATATTTTGACACGTGGGATCAAGCCCAGTGAAATCAAAAGTCTAAGTTTATGGTGGTTCGGCCCAAAGTTCTTAATGCACGAAAAATCATCCTGGCCCAGCACTACTGTTAAATCAAACAATCTTCCGGATATGCGCAAGTCTAATACTTTTTCATTTCAACAAATAACTGAATGTACTTTCATAAATAAGTTCTCTTCATTACTTAAATTAAAAAGAGTGGTTGCCTATATGTTAAGATGGAAGAATAACTATAAACAGTCGAAAGAAAGTCGCTCAACAGGCCCCCTTAGTGTTTTAGAATTAAATAACTCATTAAATGTCATAATAAAAATTTCCCAAAATGAAACCTTCTTTAAGGAAATTAAGAAACTTAAAGATAAAAAGTTTGTCCCTCATGATAGTAAAATTCTTTCCTTAAATCCTTTTTTGGATGAAATCGTTATTTTGAGGGTTGGAGGTCTTAGATTTTCCAATTTCAAGTATGAAAAGAAGCATCCTATTATTTTATCAGAAAAGCATCATTTAACAAAATTAATTTTGAAAAATGAACACATATTGTCATTACATTGTGGTCCACAGCAGTTGCTAGCAAATGTTCGAAATAAGTTTTGGCCAGTAAATGGCAGATCATTGGCTCGTAGAATTGTGCATGAGTGTATTAGATGTTTTAGGTATAATGCAAAACCTTCTGCACCTATAATGGGCGAATTGCCTCGTGAGCGGTTAGAATCAAGGCAACCATTTGAGGTTATTGGGGTAGACTATGCGGGTCCAGTGTTAATAAAAAATAAAATTGGTCGTTCTTCTCGGTTATCTAAATCTTACATTTGTTTGTTCGTCTGTTTTGTTACTAAAGCGATCCATTTGGAGTTGGTGTCAGACCTCTCTAAAGAATCCTTTTTAATGTCATTTCGCAGGTTTTGTGGACGTCGCGGAAAGCCTTCCATGGTATTTTCTGATAACGGAAAAAACTTTGTAGCAGCTAGTTCAGAGCTGCGTGAATTTGGTAATTTTATCAAGTTAAATCAAGAATTTATTGTAAATAAAATGTCAAATGATGGTATCACTTGGAAATTTATTCCTCCGTACTCACCACATTTCGGTGGGCTGTGGGAGTCGGGTGTTCGCTGTACCAAACATCACTTGAAACGGGTAATCGGTGAAACGCCTTTAACATTTGAATGCTTGTATACACTTTTGGTACAGATCGAAGCTGTACTCAATTCAAGACCCCTATCTCCTTTATCTACTGAGCCCAGTGACCTTTTACCTTTGACCCCAGCTCACTTCTTAGTCGGCAAGCCGCTAAACTCAATACCAGAACACGACGTTAGTATAATTCCTGTAAATCGCCTCTCCGTATTTCAACACATACAGCAAATGAAGTTTCATTTTTGGAAAAGATGGAGCAAAGAGTTCGTTTCGGAACTTCAGAAACGTGTGAAATGGAAAACTAACCAAAGTTCATTGAAGGAAAATGCTCTTGTTATCATAAAAGAAGAACATCTGCCGACTGGTCGATGGAAACTTGGGAGAGTCCTAGAAATTCATCGTGGAAAGGATGAAATACCGCGAGTGGCAACCATTAAGACTGATTCTGGGATAATAAAACGCGGTTTTCAAAAGCTTCGCCCATTACCGTTAGAATGAACAGTAAACTTGATTATTTAGTGTTGTTTTAGGTTGAAGCCTAGTGACTTCAAGTTGGGGGGTATGTTAACGCCTCAAAGACTTTTTTTAAAATAGCAGTGCGCTTGTAGCGGACCTAGTCTGGTTAAACTCGGACTATCGCGATATCTTTATTTTTAGTTTTGTTTCGTTTAAAAAACGTTGTTATATTTTGACAGTAGTTTTGACTTTGGTAATAATTCTCACGTCAATGTTATATTCTAATGATATAATAAAATACTAACTAAAAGCAAGAAAAATTACTGGTTTATATTACTTCTCAAGTTAAATATTAACGACGTCGGGACGGCAAAAATACTATTTTTAAAAGATTAAGCAGTGTAACTGTTCACGATAACTGCCGAAAAATGTACACAAAAGAGAGAAGTGCGGTAGCGTTATTAGGGAAAAAATCTAGTTTAGTGAACCAACGCGGATTTTGATGAAATATTTTTTTTTAATTAATTCGAGGTCGCTGAACACGAAAATGAAAAAAGAAATCGGCGCTCTCTTACCAAAAACGAGTTATGAATTTTTGAAGATGAGTTCAGATCAGCACTGCACTGGTTTTATTGTCATATAATAACTGCTTTAAAATGATGCATTATAACTTGTACACAATATTAAATACACTAAAATTACTTTTTAAGATATTCCTCTCACACACACATTTAAAAAACACTGATATTGATATTCATTTCTTGTAAATTCTTTTTTAATTCCACAATTATTATATATTTTGACATTTTCATATAACATGACTGACATATAAGCTTTGGTCTGTTTCTTCTTAGTCGTACAACTTGTACCTAATAGCATATTCAGCCATTAGAGATATTTAGCCACTTGAATTAGTTGCTGAATATTTTCGATTTCATGATCGTGACCATATCGTGACATAGAAGATATAAACAAGATGAACATCATGAACATACACCTATTTTTCCGATAGCTAGCGCCGTATTACAGCTGAAACATTTTTTTTTTCAAATTTTGAGAGATGTTGATTTTAGGAAGATGGTTAGTTTTGAGATAAGTTTGGTTGATATTTATCATTTATTTGAAGGCTAATGAACCATTCAATTTGATCATTGAGGATGCTGAACAATTTTTTTTCTCTGAATTGCACTCATCAATTAATTCTTTAAAAAAATCACCTCCTCAGTTGTTCGGCCTCTATAAACACTGCCGACAACGAAAATAGTTGCTGCAGGTGTAATTCCAAATCAAATTTTGAACATACTGCTAATATTATAAGACTTTGGTTATCAGAAGCTGCTTCCCCTTTTTAGAAAATTTGAAAATTCTACTAATATCGCTTCCCGACCAACTAACACAGATCAAAGTGGAATCGCAATCGCTTCTTATCATCTTGATACATTTATTAGATTCGATTTCCGTTTGAAATAATGAAGTAGATTGATTATCGCGAGCGAAGCGAGCGCGCCGGATCGACGTTTCGCAATTCGCGCGCGCGAATTGCGAAACGTCGATCCGGCGCGCCTTTTTCACAGTATGTTGATGGCTGTTCATTCAATTTTTCCATAACTGATTTCAGTTAAACGAAAGTTGAGCCAAATACAGCGCCAGCTATCGGAAAAATAGGTGTATGTTCATGATGTTCATCTTGTTTATATCTTCTATGTCACGATCATGAAATCGAAAATATTCAGCAACTAATTCAAGTGGCTAAATATCTAATGGCTGAATATGCTATTAGGTACAAGTTGTGCGACTAAGCGGAAACAGACCAAAACTTATATGTCAGTCATGTTACATGAAAATGTCAAAAGATATAATAATTGTGGAATTAAAAAACGAATTTGCAAGAAATGAATATCAATATCAGTGTTTTTTAAATGTGTGTGTGAGAGGAATATCGTGAAAAGTAATTATAGTGTAATTAACATTGTGTAGACGGTATAATGCATCATTTAAATCAGTTATTATATGACAATAAAACCAGTGCAGTGCTGATCTGAACTCATCTTCAAAAATTCATAACTCGTTTTTGGTAAGAGAGCGCCGATTTCTTTTTTCATTTTCGTGTTCAGCGACCTCGAATTAATTTAAAAAAAAATATTTCATCAAAATCCGCGTTGGTTCACTAAACTAGACTTTTACCAAAAAATTGTCTTTTCTGTGCAAAAGAAGCAGCGGAAAACTTTCTCAAAAAAGAAAGCAAGAAGCTTGTTGGAAACCGTGATATTGTGCAACAAGTTGAAACAATGACCATCAAAAATACTATTCTGGGAATCGCGAAAAATAGAGATGACGAGTGGAGCAAATAAATTGCTGTGCGTATTAGAACTGTTGATTTAGTTGCAGCAGAAGCACGGTACCATAAATCATGCATTAAAAAGTTCTATCGTGCCCTAAATACAGGTAAAAAAAGAGGCCATCCTGAATACACCGATGTTTCAGAAGCAATGAAATATGCTTATTCTTTTCTGGAAACAAACCATGAAGAATGTCAATTTTCTTTCGATGAAATATTTCTGGGATTTTAAGGTCAGATTCCTACCAATAAAACAATAAGATCAAAATTAATAGAGAAATACGAAAAAAAAACACCATTGTTTGCTTTCGAAATACAGGTCATAAAATTCTATCAAAACAATGGTACACAGATCAGAAAAGTAATATACAAGAAGAACGCTTGAGGATTGTAAAAGCAGTGGAGGAAATTATCTGCGAAGACAGCAGGCTAAAAATTTATGATACTGAGCATTATCCGCAAACAGATGACTTCCTAAAAAACGTGGAAAAAGATGTACCATCAACTCTTGACTGCTTACTTAAGACCATAATTTTTAAAAACAAAAGAGGATCTATTAAAAAGTACGAAACTAAATGCGTGGCGATTGCTCATGCTATTATAGCAGGGACTCGATCAAAATCTTTTGTATCGGGGCTCTCCTCTTTTATAAATCAAAAATACGGATCGAAGCAACTTATAGATATACCAGCTGCCTTCAGTTTCTGTTCAAGCTACGATGAAGCTGTGCGTTTTCAAGTACCGGCAATGTTAGATCCTCCTGTTATACAGATAAGAGACCCATTTTCGCAGTTCGTGTTTGACAACGCAGATGTCAATGTTTGTACAATTGATGGTTGAATATGAATACATTTCACGCTATGGGAAGAATTCAGTGCGTCACCCCCCATTTTTCCGTCTCCTTTGAAACATGCGTTGCAAGGGTAAAACAAATGCCCTCGGCAAGATCTGTTGGAGAATTAGGACCATTGAAAGTTTTTTGTAAAACGGACAGCTCTGGCTTGCTGAAAATAAAAATCAAAGATCTAAAAGAAATAAGATCGATCTCCAAAGAAATCTTGCCATCTATCACGGATTTTTTATGGTTATATGGCAAGTCGCGGCAGATTCCTGGCTGGAATGGATACATGGAGAGAGCGACTGCACATCAAAGTTACGATAAATCACGCATTCTTTGTCTTCCATTTACCAACGCTCCGCCTTCTAACTATGACACGATATATACTGTAGTTCTAACTGCAATAGAAGAATGCAAGGCAAATAAGCAGAGTACTTGCTTTGTAACTTTTGATCAACCCCTCTATATTAAAGCGCGCGATATAGTTGCATCTAGCGTGGAAGGTTCTGATCTAAATAATGTCATAGTAAGGCTCGGAGGCTTCCATTTGTTGATGTCTTTCAAAGGCTACATAATGAAAGAAAGTGGACTTAAAGAACTTTTCGAGACTGCGTATGCAAGCGCCTCTGTCGATAAAATGTTAAATGGTTTTGAATTATTGTGATTATATGAAAATGAAAAACTGGTACTGGAATGATCTTTTAATGTAAAAATGACAACTATATAACTGTCTTATTTGACAACATGAAAATATAAGTGAATGTTACAAACTTAAACAAAACAATACCTGCAGACAACGCTTTACTAAATTCAATACTCCCACTTTTTGTTACAAGTCAATGTCAACATTCACTTTGACAATACATTCAACATTTGACAAAAATGTTGATGTTTCAATTTTGATAATGCCTTTGTCATGATATCGGCTGCCTGGTCATCTGTTTGAACATATTGTAATTCAAAAAATTCATCTTTGAATTTCTCTCGGATAAAATGGTAACGTACGTCAATATGCTTAGTTCTCTTATGAAACTCTGGATTCTTCACAAGTCGTATTGCGCTTTGATTATCCATAAATAAAACTGGTACATCCAATTTAACTTGTCGAAGATCACATAAGAGATTCTTCAACCAGACAAGTTCTTTTATAGCTTGTGACGCTGCCACATACTCGGATTCTGTTGTGGATAGTGCGACGGATTTTTGTCGTTCTGATCCCCAGCTAATTACACTTCCTCCAAGCATGAAAACATAACCTGATGTTGATCTTCGTGTTTGCGTGTCTCCAGCATAGTCGGCATCACTATACCCGCAAAAGTCTAAATTGTTTCCGCTTACGAAACGTATTCCTTTGTTCATCGTACCTTTGATATATTTCATAATGTGTTTTACTGCATTCACATGTGCAGTAGCTGGTTTTTCCAAATATCGACTGACACTTCCAACTGCGAAACTAATATCTGGTCTGGTTGCAACGGCCAGATACATCAAGCTCCCGACTGCCTCTCGATGAGGAAAATCGATTTTTTTATCAGCTTCAAAATCTCCGAGGTTTTGTGAACTAGCTAATGGAGTTGTCACTGTCTTACAATATGTCATATCAAAACGATCAAGAACCTTTCTTGCATATCCTTGTTGATGAACATGAATCGATCCATCCAAAAGCTGATCAATTTCGAGTCCTAAAAAACATTTCAGCTCAAAAATTTTGATCTCAAATTCTCTCTGTAAGTGTCTAATGACCGGCTTAATGGCTTCTTGTTCTTCTGCTGCAATCAATCCATCGTCAACGTAAATTGCCAAAATTAACATTCCATCTTTTCCGTTGCTAACAAAAACGCATGGATCGGATCCACTCTCTTTGAAACCAAAACTGTTAAGGAAAGAAGTAAGCTTCTTATTCCAACAGCGCGAAGCCTGCTTCAAACCATATAAACTTTTGTATAGTTTACACACTCGGCCACTGTTGTCATTATATCCAATTGGCTGGCTCATATAAACATTTTCTTCTAAATCGCCATTTAGAAAAGCCGTTTTCACATCAAACTGTTTTAGTGTCATACGCTTTGCCGCAGCCAATGCTAGGATAGCTCTGATTGATGTAAACTTCACCACTGGACTAAATGTTTCCTGGTAATCGATTCCGTACTCTTGTGTAAAGCCTCGTACTACCAATCGTGCCTTATACCGATTAACACTCCCATCCGGATTTTCTTTGACCTTGTAGACCCAGCGATTGTCAATCACTTTTTGATCAACTGGCGCATCGACCAAAATCCAAGTATGATTTTTCATAAGTGAATCGTACTCTTCATCCATTGCTCGCTCCCACTGCTTGTAATCAATCGACTGAATTGCCTGCTCATACGTTCTTGGCTCATCACTGACTGCCAACATTGCAGAATGTTCACCAGTTACCAGATGTGTTAATGTGTTACGATCACGTAGACGCCTATTGACAATATTTCTGCTATCAAGATCGCAGGTCATACCACGATTTTTCTGTTGATCTAGTGACGCACATTCATTTGTGTCCTTATCTTCGTCATTTTCATTTTCTGCACCTTTGTCAATACCATAATTGTCTTCGTTTTCGTTATTTTCATTCTTACTGACTACACTAGCATTTTCTTCAACACAAATATCGAGTGTTCCCATTGAATTTTCTAACAAAAAAACGACGTCTCGTGAGATCTCGATTTTACTAGTTTTCGAATTCCAAACTCGATATCCCTTTGAATTATTGTCATAACCAACAAACATACATTTTTCTGCCTTTGCGTCGAGCTTCTGACGTTTTTCTTTTGGAATGTGAATAAATACTTCCGAACCAAAAATCCGTAAATGGTCTAGCTTCGCCTCCTTGTTATGCCATAATTCATACGGTGATTTGTTGTCAACTGTGCTTGTTCCAGTTTGATTTAGCACATGAACTGCTGTATTTACTGCTTCCGCCCAGAATTTCCTATCAATCTTCTTTGCCTCAAGCATTGTCCTTGCTGATTCAACGATAGTTCGTATTTCCCTTTCTGCACAACCATTCTGCTCTGGTGTATATGGCACAGTTCGTTGATGATGAATTCCAGCTGCTTCAAAGAAAACTTTCAGCTTTTCATTGACAAACTCTGTGCCGTTGTCAGATCTGATATTGCGAACACTGTGACCATGCTTCTTCTGAATCAGTTTAACACATTTTTCGATAATACTCGCTACTTCTGATTTTTGTTTCATGAAATATACGAAACGAAAATGAGAATAATCATCTTTGAGCAACAAAAAATATCTGGATCCACCAATTGAATTCGTCTGAAACGGACCACACACGTCAGTATGAATGATTTCGCCACACATCTTTGACTTTTCTTCGCGACTCTTGAAACTGCTTCGATGATGCTTTCCATAGACACAAGCTTCACATGCAAATTCCTCATCAATGAAATCTATACCCCGACTTAGTAGGAACTTTTTCACGTGTGTCGAATTCTGATGTCCTAGACGTTCGTGCCATGAACGAAGTGCAGCGTTTTTGATTGCTACACTCGCTGTAGTTTCAATCTTTGATGGTTGTATTGTTCTGAACAACATTTGGAACAAACTTTTTCTGCGAACTCCCACTGCAACAATGTTTCCATCTTTCAGCAATTTGCAACCTTCGTTGTTCATGTTCAATTGATGCCCGCGATCTGTCACCTTTCCCGATGAAAACAAATTTTTCTTCAGCTCCGGCACGAACAAGACTCCCATGACTCGTTTGCGAATCCATTCATCTCCATTAAAAGCAAAAATGTTGATATCGCCTTTGCCCAGAGCCATTATCTTGTCACCATTACCAACTGTAATTGGTTCAGCTATTTCCGTATAGTTTTCGAACCATTCTCGGCGATGACTCATGTGATCAGTTGCACCTGAGTCCAAAATCCAAGTATCTTGGTCTCTATTTGTTGTTTTGTAACAAATAAAAGCATCATTTGAATTTTCTTCTTTTCTCCCGTTGAAGTTAGTCTTCTTTTCCGAGCATTCCCTTTTCCAGTGGCCCTTTTTTCCACATTTGAAGCATTTGCCTTTCGGTTTGTCATTTTTATCTGTCGCTTTGTTATTATTCGATGAATTTCCTTTCTTGTAATTATTGATTTGTTTCTTCGAGAAGATTGTCTTAGCCATTAGCGCCTCTACTTCTTGAACTTGACCCTGCGACTTCAAACGAAGTTCTTCTGCCATCAAACGAGCCCGCAAATTTGCCAAAGTTTGACTATCTGCGTTTGCAGATTCCCATGCACTATGGAAATGATTAAACTCGGACGGTAGTGACATTAAAATCTTCGAAATTACCATGGACTCAGAAATAATTTCTTTTTGATCACGTAATTGCTGCATTATTTCCATTAATTTTGATAAAAATGTCGCAATGTCATCTTCCGGTTGTTTTGTGTAGCCATAATATTTTTGTTGTAAAAATAAAATATTTGCCTTTGATGTTTGCTCATACGTACTTTTGAGCGTCTCCCACATCTCTTGAGCTGTTTCACAATTCATAATCTGCAGTAATGCCTGTTTCATACAAGTCGTGGAAATTGCTCGTCTGGCCATAGCATCCGCCTTCTTCCAAGTCACAATTTCCTTCGCATAATTTGTACATTCAGATGTCGGTTTGACGTTTGTTCCATCGACGTAGTCAAAAAGATCGTTAGCTTCTAAAATCTGACGCATTTGAAACTTCCATGTTAGCCAGTTGCTGCCGCTTTCCAGCTTTTCAATATTAACGCGATCGCCTTCCATTTATTTTGTCTTTTAATAATTATCCGCTTCAAAACTTCAAAAATAAATTGCTTTCCAATTTTCTTTTTTTGAGTTCACAAATAATTCTTGCACAAAATAAATAACGATATTTACTGCAGTTAATCTTCCTTTACAATTTCACGTAATCTGGGCCCATAACCTTTTGGATTATTGTGATTATATGAAAATGAAAAACTGGTACTGGAATGATCTTTTAATGGAAAAATGACAACTATATAACTGTCTTATTTGACAACATGAAAATATAAGTGAATGTTACAAACTTAAACAAAACAATACCTGCAGACAACGCTTTACTAAATTCAATAAATGGGCATGCCTATGCGAGAGCACGCTAGCCCACCTGGCTTTAGCAAAAATTATTTTGAGTAAGACAGATATGAATACCGACGAACACACATTTCTGGAACTCCATCTACTAAATCCCGACAGCCTTGGTGAAACTGAAGAGTACTTACTGAAGGACTTATTACGCAAGTTTATGGACAGCTTAAATAAACTTAGAGGTAATGACCCGACTGCTCAGTTATGGGTTCAATATTTTGAAATGGTTGCTTTAATAAAGCAATTTGTTGAAGCCGAGCGTTCTGGAAAATGGGAATTACATTTAGAAAGTATTCAAAAAATGGTACCATTTTCCATGCAAGCGGCCATTTCTTGTACGCAAAATCAGCTCACCTCTACCTTCAAGACATGCTTGATTTGCAGGAAAAGTTAAATCCCGATTAATATTCCACCTTCGTTGAAAAAGGCTATTTCACAGTTAGGCGCTCGGACAAGTTTTGGGCAGGAATTTGGACCGATATGACAATTGAGCAAACTTTGATGCGATCTATGAAAAGCAGTGGAGGACTCACTCATGGACGAGGCATCAGCGACTCGACCCTGTCAAAATGGATTATCTCAATGCCCATTCTATTAAGTGTTTCGGAAGCAATTGAAAATTATTGTAATATTTCTTTACATACCACAGAGCAGCACATAGATAGCAGAACTACGCGAGTAACAAGAGACAACGCAGACACGGAAAAATTCACAGAATGGTTCTCTGAGCATCCACCTTTTCCACCAACCAATGACATTAGGTCTATCAGTACCGGAGTTACTGGAGATGAGAAAGTTAATTGCCAAAATGCATATGAAATTGGCATATCTACTATGACAGATCTTTGTGACTGCAACTTTGGCAGTATCAAGTTTAAACGTAAGAATAGAGTAACGGCCATTGGAGCTATGAACTCAGGAGTAAAACTAGGAAATAGAACGATTCCAATTAACTCCACTTTGCTTTTCCAGAGAATTTCATTTCTCAAGAGATCTGAGGAACAGTTACAAAGTAACTTCCAATTCGAACTAGCTCCTTATCCACTTTCACTCTTCGACAAGATAGGGATGCGCAAAACCTAAAAATCTGCCCTATACGATGCCTTTGTGCCCATTGAAGGCCAACTAGACTCTGAAAATACTCTTCATGTGATAGACGGGGGATTTCTGCTCCACAAAATTGTCTGGCATCAACGAGAATCATATTGTGCTATTTTGGATAAATACGTGGAGTATGTAAAAAGACATTACTCAGCAAATGCAGCAATAGTTTTTTATGGATACCCCGAAGATGCTGCAGCACAAAGCACTAACACTGCTGAGCAATAATAATGGACAACATTTTATTTCTTCACGCCAATAACTTCAAAAGAGTTAGTCGTACCAAAAAATATACACAACGTTTTTAATAAAGTATCTACTGTTCTTTAATTTTGATAACTACATATTTCGCTCTAAAATTGATACTAATCACGATATTTACTAATATTAAGAAAAAATTTAATTTTTGGCTCATTTTTTCAGCATAGCGCCTAAATCCGGGTCTGTTTGAGGGTGCAAAATTAATAGGTATCTTGTTAGTCGAAAGAAAACAGATTAAAATTCATTCCAGCTTGTCCGGATTTGCTCCCGCTATTTATGCACTTATTATTTGGTAAATTTATCGTGTAGTCGTAGAAAAAGTAGTGTTTAACATTTGCACGGAAGTCATTTTTCAACCGTGGCGAAAAATGTCACTTTACGCACTTGTAATTTAACTGTTTCTATTTAACTAGAGAGTCGTTAATATAAAATATTTATAATGCTTAAAATAATAAAAAAAATATTCACCGTATTTGTGAACCACTTTAAAGCATTTGATAAAGTTAATCATGGAAAGTTATTAAGCAAACCACAAAACTACGAGGAAAGAGAACAATCGGACACAACAATGGGAAAACCAGACTAATAACATACGGAACAGTTTTGGGCTACTGTAAGAATTTCGAATAATAAAATTCTTACAAAAGTAAGTAAAACCAACCCTGTAAGTCAACATTATTTTAGACCGGTCGCGAGCAGCCATCTAAAGCCTTTTCCCGCCGCGTAAGTCAGTCGGTCCAAGTAAGTCATGAGCTCATCATCAACCGAGGAGTACGTTCTATGTTTCCTCTTTTCTTTTAGTGTCCCTTTCTTGGGACTTAATATAACAATTTCTTCAATTTTAATTCAAAGTATCATGTATAGTTCTAATAGTTCTCTGATCGTCTATCTCTCTCACAGAGTACAGACAGACATTCCCTCTGGCTACTTCAGTCGCATGGGAAGATATTTTGTATAAAGAGTTCAAGGGATGGATGCGAAGGTAACGGAGTTAGGTGTCTGAGAATTAAAGTATTGATCCAGTATTAGCCTAGGTTAGGGAGAGGGTGAGACCCTGTCAAATATCAGATAACCGATTCCGGGTTGATTCAATTTTATTATGTATCTTGTAGTGCTTATATCTTACCTCAGTCTGGCTATTTCTCTCATAATTTCTCTATTCTTTGCTTCTAATTGATTGATAAGTTCCCTCTGAGCTCTAGTGGAATCCATACCAAGGCAGGCTTCAGAAGGAACTCGTCCCTACAAGTAAACTAAATCAATACAATTATTCTAATTTAAATAAAAACAAATTAAAATCTACAAACTGAAAAATTTATTGCTATGACGATGAATGATTCCTACCACTGGTAGCTGTGACGATCTTACTCAAATATAAACTGCAACTAGACAAACTACCCATTATATTTGGTCGGAAAGTTAAAAACAAAACAATTTAAGAAGGAATGTATTGTCAAATTCAAATTAGTTATGAAAAATAGAATGCAGAACTGAAAAAATTAGGTAAAAGTAAGTACTCTGTGGGTTGAAAAGTTCGTGCAGTCGAATGAAAAACACATATGTTTAATCAATAAGCTCTAAAACGACCCTCAAATAATGAGAGTCAGGAAGCTCTGTCAAATAAACGTCAACGGTTGCTATGTCAACCTATTTAGACGAAAAACGCTTCCTTTCAGGTTCAATTCTTGAATTTACGCCATAATAAAAACACTTTTATGAGCAGGTGCATTGTCTTAATGAAACAAGACTTTCTACTTTGTTAAAACTGGTCTTTTCGTACGAATTTTTATTTCCAGTTGAAATAATATTTAGAGTTGATTGTTTTACCTTTGACCATTTTTGTGTTGAAGCAAGGAAGTAGTTGAATTATTGATGTTTGGTTGTGATACTTAAAAAGTTACCTATTGGTATTTCTTGCTCATTAATGAAGAATTAGGAATTAGAATATAAAATTTGGTATTTTGAAGGTCTAAGGACCGATTTAACGCCAGTATAGTTATTCCTTCAATATTTTATACCTAGATTAATACCAAGAATAACAAGTTGCTTATTGGGTCTGCCGTAAAAGTTAGCGGATGTCCTCTAATAAACTGTTTCGCCTACCTCTGTCCTGGTGAGATTATCCACCATTCTAGAGATTTCTGTGCCACCCACTTCATTGTGGCTATATTTATTTTCGACTTTGCGACGCCGCAGAAGGGTTCCGGTCCAGTGAATGGCATTGATGAGCTTTGTCTGGCCGTTTCATCCGCCCTTATGACCCCCGTGTCCTGGTACCCAGGCTACCATGACCTTGTGGCGAATCGCCGTCACTTCCGCTTGGAAAGTTGTGATGTCCTTAAATAGGCTCATTGGAATAGCTATTCTTTGTTTTAGCCCGGCTCTTACACCTACTTCTGTCTTGGAACCGTCCGTATACCAGGTTGTCTCAGTCTTTATGGGAACACCTTTTTTCCAGTCTTCCCTACCTTATTTGGAACTTACTATTAAAGCTATATCTCGTGGCAGTAGCTCCTCGATAGTCAGCACCGTGCGTTTGATTTATGTGTTGTTGACTTTGCGTTACAGAACTGGCTTCGCCTTGTATAAAAATGTGTAGTGGAGGCAGATGCAGCAAGACTTCCATCGCACTTGTGGGAATGGTTTTTATGGCAAGCAAGCCTTTGTGTGCTACTCAATAGCCTTACAGCTCCCACTTGCAGTGTCTTTGTCCTTAACACTACTGATCCATAGGCTATCATTGGTCTAACAACCCTTTTGTATAGCCGTTCCACACATTTTTCTGTAGCTTTCTGAATGGTCTTCTGAAGGTGAGAGTTAGGTACCTACTTAGTTTCTTTGGCAAATGGAATCACCTCTCCTCCTAGCACTATTGGCTTTAGGCCTTGTAGTGCCGTCTTTTTCGTGAAATTGATAATTTGTGTTTTTCAAGCATCAGTCTCTCTTGTTAACACCAATTATCAACTATATTTAAGGCTGTGCGTATTATTCCCAAAATTGGAATAGGTAGAAGACATTTATTTATTTTTAATGTAGGTCTTTAACTTTAATAGGAAAGAATAAGGCCTGACAGCATGTCATTATTTAACTACTTTAGGTATAATCATCTTTTCAATTTCTCCATCTTGGTATTCTTTCGAGAAAGCAACCAATCGAATTGCAGAGTATGCTTATTCGGTTATTCCCTCAAACTGGAATAGATAACTTATACTCTGGTTTCTATTTGGATTAAAGATATACGCCTATTGTAGAATGAAATAGTGACCCCGTTTTCCTGAGTATAGCGAACCTGCCCTAATTTTCGAAAATTGCCTTGTTTTAGGGTATTTTTTATATATCAGCTAGCACCAATTCCTCTTGGAATCAGTATACCACCTAAAGGTATTTACCTAGTGATATCCTTACAAATAATTCACTGTTACTATGGATTAATGTTAATATTGTAAATAATAACTAAAGTTATTGTAAAATTCTATCATTATATTAAAAGTATTTAATTGTTATTCATTTAAAAATAAAAAATAATTTGGAGTTTTGCTTAATTTTTTCAAAGATTGAAATACAAAAGTCTTATTAATTTACATGCAGTGTGCGAAATACTTCGCACCCTAGTGCGATGGTAACGCAAGAATCCGAAAAAAAGTGTCACTTCGCATATTGTTGTCAATGCGCAAACCTTGTCATTTTTTGACGTTTGTAGAAAAAATTCATTTAGTTAAAATAAAAGGTGAGCGGTCGTCGGACCGCCGACAGGAGCTTGCTTCTTATGCACAATAGAATGCGAAGTTGGGAAAACCATCAATAAAAATACACGCAATAGAATGCGATGTTGGGAGTTACATTAGGCCCAGTACGTTCTACTAAGTTTTATTTTATATTTTATCGACCATTTTTTCAAAATTTTGACAATTTTTGATAATTATTGACCATGTTTTCAAAATTTTGACAATTATTGACCATTTTTTCAAAATTTTAACAATTATTGACCATTTTTGACAGTTTCTGACAATTACTGACCATTTTTGACAACTTTCAAAAATGTTGACAGTTATTGTAAATTTTTCAAAATATTGAACAATTTTTGATCATTTTTCAAAATTTTAACAATTATCGACTATTTTTGACCATTTTTTGAAATATTTAACAATTTTTGACCATTTTTGACAGTTTTGGACAATTTTTGACAGATTCTAAAAATTATTGACCATTTTTGACAATTTTTCAAAAATTTTGACAATTTTTAACAATTATTGACCATTTTTGACAGTTTCTCAAAAATGTTGGCAATCATTGACCATTTTTCGGAATTGTCAACAATTTTTTACCATTTTTGACAGTTTTTGACGATTTTTTATTGGTTTTGATAATTATGGACCGTCTTTGACAATTATTGACGATTTTTGATTTTTCAAAAATTTTAACCATTTTTCAAAATTTTTGACAATTAATGACCATTTTTTCAAAAATTTTCCAAATATTGACCATTTTTGACAACAATTGACCATTTTTTCAAAATTTTGACAGTTTTTGACAATTATTGACCATTTTTCCAAAGTTTTGACCATATTTCGAAATTTTTGACAATTTTTCAAAAATTTCAACATATTTGGCAATTAAAGAGAGAGACGCGCGATACTCTCTCTCTCTCTCTGTCTCTCTTCCGACCGTTTGAGAATCCCTCGTGCCGGCGTGTATGAGAGAGAGAGAGAGGCGTGCCAATGTGTAGCCTACGAAAGATACTGTATGTCGTGCAATAAGAAGCAAGCTTCAATTTAAATTTCATTGGATTAGTGGATTATTCAGAAATCTGGCAACACTGTTGCGTGACGAACGCTTTTTCGTAACATTACACGTTTCACGAGTTCACTAGCCTTTCCAAAAGTCCTTTGTCGTGCAATAAGAAGCAAGCTTCAAAAACAAACTAAAGGGCCTATAATTGAACCATCTAAAATCCCACACCATACGTTAACTGACCAGCTACCCAAAATTTTGACCATATTTCGAAATTTTTGACAATTTTTGATAATTATTGACCATGTTTTCAAAATTTTGACAATTATTGACCATTTTTTCAAAATTTCTAACAATTTTTGATAATTATTGACCATTTTTTCAAAATTTTAACATTTTTGACAGTTTCTGACAATTATTGACCATTTTTGACAGTTTCTGATAATTATTGACCATTTTTGACAACTTTCAAAAATGTTGACAGTTATTGTAAATTTTTCAAAATATTGAACAATTTTTGATCATTTTTCAAAATTTTAACAATTATTGACTATTTTTGACCATTTTTTGAAATATTTAACAATTTTTGACAGATTCTGAGAATTATTGACCATTTTTGACAATTTTTCAAAAATTTTGACAATTTTTAACAATTATTGACCATTTTTGACAGTTTTTGACGATTTTTTATTGGTTTTGACAATTATGGACCGTCTTTGGCGATTATTGACGATTTTTTATAATTTTTCAAAAATTTTAACCCTTTTTCAAAATTTTTGACAATTAATGACCATTTTTTCAAAATTTTTCCAAATATTGACCATTTTTGACAACAATTGACCATTTTTCCAAAATTTTGACAGTTTTGACAATTATTGACCATTTTTCCAAATTTTTGACCATATTTCGAAATTTTTGACAATTTTTCAAAAATTTCAACATATTTGGCAATTAAAGAGAGAGACGCGCGATACTCTCCCTCTCTCTCTCTCTCTCTCTTCCGGCCGTTTGAGAATCCCTCGTGCCGGCGTGTATGAGAGAGAGAGAGAGAGAGAGAGAGAGAGAGAGAGAGGCGTGCCACTGTGTAGCCTACGAAAGATACTGTATGTCGTGCAATAAGAAGCAAGCTTCAATTTAAATTTCATTGGATTCGTGGATTATTCAGAAATCTGGCAACACTGTTGCGTGACGAACGCTTTTTCGTAATATTATACGTTTCACGAGTTCACTAGCCTTCCCAAAAGTCCTTTGTCGTGCAATAAGAAGCAAGCTTCAAAAAAAAACAAAAGTGCCTATAATTGTACCATCTAAAATCCCACACCATACGTTAACTGACCAGCGACCCTGGTTAAAATCTTGTTGCGTGACGAACGCTTTTTCGTAACATTACACGTTTCACGAGTTCACTAGCCTTCCCAAAAGTCCTATGTCGTGCAAAAAGAAGCAAGCTTCAAAAAAAAACAAAAGTGCCTATAATTGTACCATCTAAAATCCCACACCATACGTTAACTGACCAGCGACCCTGGTTAAAATCTTGTTGCGTGACGAACGCATTTCGTAACATTACACGTTTCACGAGTTCACTAGCCTTCCCAAAAGTCCTTTTTCGTGCAATAAGAAGCAAGCTTCAAAAAAAAAACAAAAAAGCCTATAATTTTACCATCTAAAATCCCACACCATACGTTAACTGACCAGCGACCCTTGTTAAAATCTTGTTGCGTGACGAACGCTTTTTCGTAACATTACACGTTTCACGAGTTCACTAGCCTTCCCAAAAGTCCTATGTCGTGCAAAAAGAAGCAAGCTTCAAAAAAAAACAAAAGTGCCTATAATTGTACCATCTAAAATCCCACACCATACGTTAACTGACCAGCGACCCTGGTTAAAATCTTGTTGCGTGACGAACGCATTTCGTAACATTACACGTTTCACGAGTTCACTAGCCTTCCCAAAAGTCCTTTTTCGTGCAATAAGAAGCAAGCTTCAAAAAAAAACAAAAAAGCCTATAATTTTACCATCTAAAATCCCACACCATACGTTAACTGACCAGCGACCCTGGTTAAAATCTTGTTGCGTGACGAACGCTTTTTCGTAACATTACACGTTTCACGAGTTCACTAGCCTTCCCAAAAGTCCTTTGTCGTGCAATAAGAAGCAAGCTTCAAAAAAAAAACAAAAGTGCCTATAATTGTACCATCTAAAATCCCACACCATACGTTAACTGACCCGCGACCCTTGTTAAAATCTTGTTGCGTGACGAACGCTTTTTCGTAACATTACACGTTTCACGAGTTCACTAGCCTTCCCAAAAGTCCTATGTCGTGCAAAAAGAAGCAAGCTTCAAAAAAAAACAAAAGTGCCTATAATTGTACCATCTAAAATCCCACACCATACGTTAACTGACCAGCGACCCTGGTTAAAATCTTGTTGCGTGACGAACGCATTTCGTAACATTACACGTTTCACGAGTTCACTAGCCTTCCCAAAAGTCCTTTTTCGTGCAATAAGAAGCAAGCTTCAAAAAAAAACAAAAAAGCCTATAATTTTACCATCTAAAATCCCACACCATACGTTAACTGACCAGCGACCCTGGTTAAAATCTTGTTGCGTGACGAACGCTTTTTCGTAACATTACACGTTTCACGAGTTCACTAGCCTTCCCAAAAGTCCTATGTCGTGCAATAAGAAGCAAGCTTCAAAAAAAAAAGTGCCTATAATTGTACCATCTAAAATCCCACACCATACGTTAACTGACCAGCGACCCTAGTTAAAATCTTGTTGCGTGACGAACGCTTTTTCGTAACATTACACGTTTCACGAGTTCACTAGCCTTCCCAAAAGTCCTTTTTCGTGCAATAAGAAGCAAGCTTCAAAAAAAAACAAAAAAGCCTATAATTTTACCATCTAAAATCCCACACCATACGTTAACTGACCAGCGACCCTAGTTAAAATCTTGTTGCGTGACGAACGCTTTTTCGTAACATTACACGTTTCACGAGTTCACTAGCCTTCCCAAAAGTCCTTTTTCGTGCAATAAGAAGCAAGCTTCAAAAAAAAACAAAAAAGCCTATAATTTTACCATCTAAAATCCCACACCATACGTTAACTGACCAGCGACCCTGGTTAAAATCTTGTTGCGTGACGAACGCTTTTTCGTAACATTACACGTTTCACGAGTTCACTAGCCTTCCCAAAAGTCCTTTGTCGTGCAATAAGAAGCAAGCTTCAAAAAAAAAACAAAAGTGCCTATAATTGTACCATCTAAAATCCCACACCATACGTTAACTGACCAGCGACCCTGGTTAAAATCTTGTTGCGTGACGAACGCTTTTTCGTAACATTACACGTTTCACGAGTTCACTAGCCTTCCCAAAAGTCCTATGTCGTGCAAAAAGAAGCAAGCTTCAAAAAAAAAAGTGCCTATAATTGTACCATCTAAAATCCCACACCATACGTTAACTGACCAGCGACCCTGGTTAAAATCTTGTTGCGTGACGAACGCATTTCGTAACATTACACGTTTCACGAGTTCACTAGCCTTCCCAAAAGTCCTTTTTCGTGCAATAAGAAGCAAGCTTCAAAAAAAAACAAAAAAGCCTATAATTTTACCATCTAAAATCCCACACCATACGTTAACTGACCAGCGACCCTAGTTAAAATCTTGTTGCGTGACGAACGCTTTTTCGTAACATTACACGTTTCACGAGTTCACTAGCCTTCCCAAAAGTCCTTTTTCGTGCAATAAGAAGCAAGCTTCAAAAAAAAACAAAAAAGCCTATAATTTTACCATCTAAAATCCCACACCATACGTTAACTGACCAGCGACCCTAGTTAAAATCTTGTTGCGTGACGAACGCTTTTTCGTAACATTACACGTTTCACGAGTTCACTAGCCTTCCCAAAAGTCCTATGTCGTGCAATAAGAAGCAAGCTTCCATATAAAATTCAAGTTTCTATTCGCGATAAAACATGGCGATCCTTTACAATTATAGAAATTTGAAGTTTAATGATTATCGATGTGTTGCATTGATTGTTATACATATTCAAGTTATTTTGTATTTTTCTATGGATGTTTTGTCTATTGTTCAATGCTGCATGTGTATCTATAGTAAATTTTATACCCATTTAGAATAAGACCATCCTTATTTATTATTAATAAATCGGTTGAAACAAAAAATTACCAAAACAAAAATGAACGTCGTAACTAATTTATTAGATGTCACGTTTTTGAAGTTACGTCAAATTTTGATTTCATGTTAATGTCATAACGCAAAATAAGATATAAAAATGCGATATTCTGATGAATCCAAAAAACTTATGCTTAATGTAGTAAACTATTTTCAAAACGATTTAGGATCTCGATTTAAGGCAATTCAAAAAGCGTCCGAAGCACTAAAAGTTCCAGAAAGCACATTATATAATCTTGAAAAACCAAACAGAGCTACAGATTTCGAATTTAGAAGAAATATGTCTGCAAGCGTTTCCCGGAGCAAAACCCGAATTACAAAAAATACCCTGCATTGTTTGAGGGAAGTAATTTATAAAATGTATGCGCGAAAGGATAAAATCACAGTAGAAACTATTTTACGGCAATTTATCGAAGAGTCTCCAGAAACTAAGATTTCCAAAGGTTCGTTATATTTGGGAATTAAAAAAATGGGTTTTCATTTCAAAAAACAGGATGGAAGAAAACATTTATTGGAAATGCCTGCAGTCAGATTAAAAAGAATATTATTTTTGAACAAATACCATGCTGCTAAAAGCGAAAAGCTCTTTACACCTGTTTTTCTGGATGAGACATGGGTTTTTAGTAAAAGCGGGGACAGAAGAATGTGGCAAGATGGTACTAAACACAGTGATTTAAAAATAACTGGAAGTGGGACACGATATGTAATTGTTCATGCCGGTAATAAAAAAGGTTTTGTGGCAAATGCATCGCTTATTTTTAAATGCAATAAAAAAACAGGCGATTACCATGATAACATGAACACCGAAAATTTTGAAAATTGGTTTAAACAGCAACTAATTGTAAACTTGGAAGAACCATCTTTAATTATAATGGATAACGCAACGTATCACAGTCGCCTGGATGAAGAAATCCCAAGAAAAAGTTGGAGTAAAACACGCATGTTAGAATGGCTCAAAAAAAAGAATATTCCTTTTCCAGATCACATTTTAAAGGATGCTGTTTGGAATATAATTGAAAAGCAAGTTTTGCCAGAAAAAAATTATCATTTAGACAAATACGCTGCCGAGCATGGTCATTGTGTTCTCAGGCTACCACCCTATCATTGCCATTTTAATGCCATCGAAATGGTATGGTCAGAAACTAAAAGGCATTATGACCAAGCTATTACGAAAACTGCAAGGTCACCTACTGAAGTCTTAAAAGTATGGAATGACGTTGTAAAAAATGTACCGGAGCAACACTTGCAGAATTACATAAATCATACAGAGAAAATTATTTCTGAAGCATGGGAAGTAGAAAACAAACTGGACCTACTAAACATCGAACCTATGGTGATCTCTGTATCCAATGAATCCGATGATGAACTATCACTTTCCGAAAGTTATTCTGATTTATAAACTAATTAAACTTTGCCTTGAAGATCACGTTGTCATTTTTTTAAAATCTAGAATTTGTACTTAATCGAACTCTGAATTGCCATATTTTTTTAAGAAAACTATGTGTCTAGTTAATAAAACAATGTTTTTAAAATTAGTGCGCTTCTTTTATATTCTTTTATTATGTCAACATCTTTAGAATTTTATGAATTTCATAAAATTAATTTGTATTATTACAAACCGCCACTGATAATATGAAATTTCAAGTCACTACGCCAATGCAATAAGAAATATGTCAAGCATTTGACATGACAAAGGTCATAACCTAATTTTTTTCATGCGGGTTCAGATGGTTCAAGAAGCCGCATACGTTAAGTTACTAAAACGGTTGGTACCTCTAAATAGGTATTAATTTTACTATAGTTAAAGTTTGTCCAAGCTAAAACACGTGTTCGTGGCCCTTGCCGACTCATTCCTAAGATCGGCATATGCTGATGGATGAAAAGTGGACAAATTATAGTCAAGATGTTATATGCAATTTCATCTTCGTGGGTAGTAGCCATCATTATACGCTTGTTAAATAATATACTGTCGTAATGCAGTTTACTAACAAATTCTATAAAAAGAGATATACCTACCACACGTTGATGCATTAGTTAGTAATGTTAGTTTATTATTTAATCCATATTTTTGTGTTTTGAGCATTATATGTAAGTGGGTTGTAATGGAGAAGAAAATAATAAATTTACAGAAAAAAGCATAGTATGTGCAGTTTATTTTCAAAATACCAATTCCCAAAGAATCCTAACTCAAAAACAGTATTCCTCGACACAAAAAATATTATTTTCTTTTTTAATCGGGATTAATACAAATATTTCTCCCAATTAGTAGAAAAATTAGTTAAATGGAGTTATACATTTTGCATTGATGTATTTACAACAAAAAATCACGAGATCCTAGTGAGTGTCAATATTTATGAAATCTCTTCACAATCAAATATACATTGTGTCTCTTTAAATAAAACTCAAATTTATCATCCTGGTCTTCAATTTTAAATAGATTCGAGGCAATCAGTAATTTAATAATCAACACCTTGTATCAACTAAACGGCAGTGATGATAGAAAATCGCAGCGATAATAACTTTAGATCATGACAATCTCTTGGAAAGAGCTATTTTTATAAAACTAAAATGTATGGTATTAAAAAACTTTGGGGTTGCTATTCTAAATAAATGTTCCATATAAAACAGCCAAAATAATTAAATTATCGAAAACTTTTCACAAGCAAGTATTCTATGTGTATTTATAAAAAATTTCTTACATCTATTCAGAGTATACGGTGATTTCAAAAAACTACAAATATTATGCACCAAGCACAATGTTAGGCTACTTACCGTATCCGGTGACAGAGAGTGTTTTCTATAACCGCCTCGGGGCTAAAAGAAGCAACAGCAAAAGCACATTTAGGAAGATCATCCAACATAAAAAAACAGAGAAATATCAGACAACCGAATGTACATGCCTGTCTTAAATGTTAGTACTTTTAACTATGATTATTTCGAAAAAAAATAATAAACCACTTACCATTCCAGATCTAGCTTCTTCTGCCAATTTAGCAGCATATCTGGCAATCAGACGATGCTCGTCGTCACGCGCGCTATCCAAACTGCAAAAAAAATTGCTAAGCTAAGCTAAGCCAACAGAATTAACTTTATCCTAACATTTCGCAATTTTCCAAATGACAAGAAAAGGGTTGAGCATATAGGTAAATCTGGAATGCTAACATTAGTTGATAAGAAGAAAATATGAGAAATTAAACTGTCAAAGATTGTGGACGACGGTCAAAATATATTTAAATTCCTTCAAATGAATTTAAAATGTATGAAAATCGAATAGTTTCCTTGTAAAACTTGTTATGGCATCTGTAATCACAATTGGGGTCGCACGTCGGGCAAATGAAGGTTGTGATCAGTAAACTTAGGAATCATATTTACCAATAATATGGTATTTGTGGTTTGTCTCAACCTTGGGCTATTTTGGATTAATATTACTATTTTAAATGAAACTGTTTCTAATTAATTCCACTATTTAATGAAAAGTTATGAAAATTCCAAGATACTTATTGATCATTATTTCGATATTGACATATCATCGTCAGAATGTCAGAAGTTACATTTCATGTGATGCCTGTTTAATATTTTGGCTAGACCTTTGGAGTTTATATTTTATTTCCAGATTTAAATTCTTATACCTATTGTCCGATCCTAAATTACCCAAATATATTAGGTTCGTTCCAACCACCAGTAATTTACAGTAACATTATTAATATACTCACTAATCCTGCAAATAGAGGTGGTGGAGCTCTTATAGCAGTGGCTAGAAATATAACTAGTAGCCTGCTGCAGTCATTAGAAGAAATTGAACATGTTTTTGTTCTAGTTGGAAACACTAGGAACAAATGTATAATTGGAGCCGTCTACTTTCCCCTATTGAAGATTATTTATCCTTTACTGAGAACCTAGACGCCATTTCTGAAAAGTATCCTGATGCTAAGATCTGCATTCTGGGTGATTTCAACTTACCTAAAGCAGTATGGTCTGACTTAAATATTTGTTCAGAAGCTATTTCACCCCCTGGAACCAGAGCTGATGAAGTGAATGCTACTTATACCGTTTCTAATATGTGTGCCTACCATAATCTGTTTCAAATTAACTCTGTTCACAATGAATTTAACTCACTTTTGGATTTAGTTTTTAGTCATGATCGTTTAACTACATGTATTACAGCAACCGATCCTCTGATTGATCCTCCTTTAGTAACTGAATTGAACTTGAGCTTGGACCATTGTAATTATTCTCCTGTTGCTGATTAGTTTAATTATGACTACAAATCAGCTGATTTTCACTCTATTGAATATCATCTGGGACTTATTCGGTGGGATCCTTTGTTATTGAATAGATCATTAGATGATATGTTAAATAATTTCTATGATATTTTGTATACCGTGATTCACCTGTTTGTACCTGTTAAGAAAGTTTCATCCAGAAAATTCCCCAGATCAGAACTAAAACATCTCATATATTTAAAGAAGCAAGCTCACTTGAAATTCAAACTAACAGGATCTCCTGTTGATTATTTGGAATTCTCTCAGCTGCGTTCTCGGTGTAAGCTCAGGTCTAAAACTGACTATAACGATTATATTAGGTTTACTGAATGTTCTGTTGGTGTTAATTTAAAATCTTTTTGGAACTTTGTAAACTCCAGAAGAAGATGTAATACAATTCCTGATGAAATGTACCTCAACAATGTCAAATATCCCGTGGGAATCGATTTAGCTAACCTGTTTCAAGATTATTTTAGCTCTGTTTATTCTGATAAGACCTGTCCTAGCTATGGTTATATATCTTCTACTCCTTTGAATGCTTCTGAGTATTGTGTGTCTATCTCTGAAATATATGAACATCTTTGTGGTTTGAATGTATATAAAGGTCCTGGGCCGGATGGCATCCCTCCTTCTATTTTAAAATATTGTAGTTTTGTATTGTCTCGCCCCTTACATATCATTTTTAACTACTCCCTTAAACTTGGTATCTTTCCAGATTTCTGGAAATCTAGTTTCGTCGTTCCTATTTACAAAACAGGTGAAAAATCAAACATATCCAATTATGGGCCGATATGTATTCAGAGCGTAATTCCTAAATTATTAGATAATATTGTTACTAAAATCCTTACCGAACTTTTGGATCCTTAACCAGCAGTTTGGCTTCCGTTCAGGGAAGTCAACTGAGCTTAATCTCCTTACATATGTGGACTATCTTTCAAGTGCCTTGGACTCTGGTTATCAAGTTCACTCTTTGTACACAGACTTCTCCAAGGCATTTGATAAAGTTAATCATGGCCTTCTGATTCAAAAAATAAATAATATGGGTGTTAATGGTAGTCTCCTAAACTGGGTTCAAAGTTACCTTACTGGCCGTATTCAAATAGTCCGTGTGTGAGGCTTCTTATCATCTGGCTTTGTAGTTCCTTCAGGTGTTCCCCAAGGATCACACATAGGATCACTTTTGTTTAACATTTTCGTCAACGACATCCAGAACTGTTTTATAAACTCTCAATTCTTATGTTTTGCTGATGATCTAAAATTGTATTTGACTGAACGTTCATTAGAGGATTGTCAGAATCTTCAAGCAGATTTAGATAATTTATCTCGGAGGTGTACTGCCAATGGCATGGAACTGAATCCAGCAAAATGTCAGTTTATTAATTTTAGTAGAAAGCGTCACCCTATTGTTTTTATCTATACCATTAACCAAACACCTCTTATTAATGTGTCACAAGTTAAAGATCTTGGTGTTGTGATTGACTCTACCATGTCTTTTCGGCCCCATATATATGTTTCAATTAATAAGGCATTAAGGATGCTTGGTTTTATCAGAAGGATAACTTGTGACTTTCAAAACGTGCAATGTCTTAGAATACTTTACTTCTCCCTTGTCAGACCTCTTATTGAATATGCATCTTCTGTTTGGAATCCCTTCTATACGAACCATATTCACAACATTGAACAAATACAAAGAAAATTTCTAAGACTCATTGCCTATAAATCTGGAATTCATCCTGTTAACACCTACCACCTAAATGACCATGATTTGCATTCCCAGTTTATGTTGGAGCCTCTTCGTTACAGAAGGAATTGCAAGGATCTTTTCATTCTATTCAACATAGTCAATTCTACTCTCGATTGTCCTACTCTTTTGTTGAATATTGGTTTTTCCGCACCAACTAGATCTACTAGAAATAGTCTTACTTTTTCACAACCACACTACTATACTAATTATCGCAATAATTCGTTCATCCCCAGGTCCACAAGATTGGCCAATCGATTGAATCTTGATTTCTTTACATCTTCTTCTGAGTTTCGCCGACAACTCCAAATTTGTAATTTTTAAAAAATATTTTTAGTTGTTATTGTAAGTGATATGTGCTTTATCTTATGTGTTAATTAATGTATCTATAAGTTTATGGTTTTTTCTATTTATATATATATATTTTTTTTTTCTTTTTTTTTAAATTCTATTTTTCTGTGTATCAATTATTGTACTCTATTGTATTTAATGGGTTCTAGCCCGTCAATAAATAAATAATAATAATAATAAGCCGGACCTGTGCTTGTGAAAGTAAGACGTGGTTAATATCGATCCTATAAAGAGTTAAATTGCTAGGGAAAAACCTAATTTAAAAATCTGAAAAGTGGTATAAGTAAGTTAGTGCAACATAGAGAGACAAAAGTGCAAAATAATAATTGTAAGTAGTCTTTAATTAGTCAGTAATCCGAAGAAAACGGAATAATAAAATTCAGTCTGTAAAATTAAATACAATAAAAAACTGGTCACAGCTTATCAGTAAACAGTAAATATTAAATTGTAAAAGCGATAGCGGCAAGTGAATAAAATTAGTACGGGGCCGAACTGAGAAGCATAAGTAAAATTTCAATTTAATTGGTCAGTTCGTAGAGTAGGGTGGAGGCTGAACGAAGTAGGCTTACACTATACCAAACTACGTACGAAACACCAAATAGGTTGGATGAGCCAAAAAAGGAATAAACCGGAACACGACGAGTCACTGGAGGAAGAAAAAATATTTCGCAAAAGTAAATCAACAGAGCACTCACCAGGTAAACAACGAGAAATGGACGAATTAAGAGAAATATTACAAGAATTTAAGAAAGACATCAAGGGAGATTTGCAAACAATAAATGCCGGACTAGAGCGAATGAAACATGATCAAAACGAAATCAAGAAGGAAATACAGCAAATCAGAGAAGACCAACAAGGGTTTGGAGATGAGATAATCAAAATATTAAGAGAAAATGAAACTATAAAAAAGGAAAATGAGCTAATAAAACAAGAAAATAAGAAAATTAAAGAAGATTTGGATGAAATAAAAAAAACACTAGAATGGATAGAGAAAGACAAAAAGAAAAACAACGTGGTGATGAGTGGACTGCCGATAGATGAGGAAAATCCTGCAATATTGAAAGATGCAATAGAGAACTTCGCTAGACAGAAGTTGAATGTGAATGTGCAGGTGAAATCAGCTACGAAACTAGGACCCAGAACATGCTTGATACAATTTAATGAGGAAAAAGACAAAGAACAAGTAATGCAGAATAAAAATAAACTAAAGAACAACAAAGACGAAAGAATATACATCAACAACGATATAACAAAAAATGAAAGGTTGAAACAGAAGCGAATGAGGGACATAGCAAGAGATGAAAGGCAAAAAGGAAACATAGTTAAGGTTGGGTACAACAAGATAATCATAAATGGAGAGGAATGGAGATGGGACAGCAAGGAGAGCGAAATAAAGAAAGATAGTTCAAAAAACTAGTAAACGAAGATGAAACAGAAGAAAGAACACTAGAAACGATGACTAGGCTTGAACAAGGACATGAAAAAGTATTAACTAAAAGAAAAGTGGAAGAGGATCATAGAAGAATGAAAAGGAAACAAAAGATAAAACAGAACTCGAAATATAAAACAATGAAAATAAGCACATGGAATATTAGGACGATGCTAACTGCAGGAAAAATGCAAGAGATAGGAGCGGAATTGCGAAGATATGGAATAAACATAGCTGCCATACAAGAGCATAGAGGGAAGGGAAAAGGGGAAATAGAAACAAAAAATTTCAGTCTCAGATACTCAGGGGGCGAGAGACAAGGACAATATGGAGTAGCCTTTATGATTTTCGGAGACGTAAGGAAAAATATTCTAGAATTTCGGCCGATAAGTGACAGACTTGCATACATGAGGATAGAAGCAAAACCGTCCAACCTATCGTTACTAAATGTATATGCACCGACGGAAACTGCGAACAGAGAAGAAAAAGACAGATGGTATGAAGAAATAGAGGAAGAAATAGAAAATATCCCTAAGGAAGACACGATCATGGTAATAGGGGATTTCAATGCACAAATAGGAAAAGAACAATATATCGAACTCGTCGCAGGAAAATATACAATACATGAGAGGACCAATGACAACGGACAGCGATTATGTAACTTAGCAACACGAGCGGATATGACCATAAGCAGCACAAAGTTTCCACATCCCGACAAGCACAAAATAACATGGATATCACCAGATCACCGAACACAATCTCAAATAGACCATATTCTAATAAACAAAAGAAGGCAATCCTCAATTAAAGATGTAAGATCTTATAGAGGAGCCTGCGCAGACTCAGACCACTTCATGGTAATGGCAAAAATAAAATTAAAAACAAGAAGACACAACCTCAAGAGTGAACAAACAAACAAAAATGGGACATTGAAAAATTAAAGGATAATCTAGTAAAAAAGAAATACGTAGAACAACTTGAAAATTATTTAACAGAAGATGGGAGGCAAGAACGCAATGATATGAAAGAAGAATGGTGCAATATAAAAAACGGAATACAAGTAGTAGCGGAAAAAGTGATAGGTAAAAAGAAGAAAGAGAGCAAAAAAGAATGGTACAATACCGAATGCCAAAAAATAGCTGAAACAAAAGCAGAAGCTAGGCTAAAATGGATAAGAACAAATAAACCAGAAGATAGAGAAAAATATCAAACACTAAGGAAAGATAGCAAGAAAATAATCAGGAAAAGAAAAAGGCAATGGATGGACTTAAGGATACAGGAAATAGAGAAAGAGAAATGGAACAGAAATTCAAAAAATTTTTATAAAAAAATAAAAGAAAATAATAGGACTTTCAAAAACAAATTAAAAGGAATAAAGAACAAACAAGGAAAAATTGTGGAAGAGGAAAAACAATACAAAGAAATATGGACAACGTACTTTAAGGAATTACTAAATGAACCAGTGATAGAAGATGAAATAGGAGAAGAAGCAGAAGAAGAAATTATTACACAAGAACCAACATTAGAGGAAGTAAGAGATATTATCAAGAGAGGAAGTAATGGAAAAGCACCTGGGAAGGATGGAATCAATTTAGAGCTGATAAAACACGGAGGAGACATGTTACATGAAAGAATATATAGATTGGTTAAAAAAATATGGGAAGAGGAAAAAATGTCGAACGAATGGGAAACTGGACAAATCATAACGATACACAAAAAAGGAGACCAGCAAGAATGTAAGAACTATAGAGGCATTACACTATTAAACGTAGCCTATAAAATATTATCATCGCTAATACAAAGACGACTAATAACTGAAACTCAAAATATTATAGGACAATATCAATGTGGATTCATAAGAGGCAGATCAACAACAGATGCAATACACACTATTAAACAAATTATGGAAAAAGCATACGAACATAAATATGAAATAGAAATGTTATTTTTAGACTTTGAACAAGCCTTTGACTCTCTAAAGAGGAACGAAATTATGAAAGCTTTAAAAGAACAAGGGGTAAGCAAAAAACTAAGAAAACTAATAGAGATGACAATGAGACATTCAAAGGTTAGTATCCTGACACAAAAAGGAGAAACGGAAGAGTTTGAAATAAACAAAGGTGTAAGACAAGGAGACTCACTGTCAGCTACGCTGTTCAATCTGTCTCTAGAATTTGTTTTGAGAAAGTTACAAAAGGGAAATCTTAGAACAACAGGAAGTCAATTCATAGCCTATGCTGATGACATAGTACTAGAGACAAAAAAAAAGGAAAATCATGGAAAAATTACTAAGGGAGATTGAGGAGGAAGGGAGGAAATTGGGACTGAAAATTAATGTGAAGAAAACGAAGATAATGAGATTTGGAAAAACAGGACAAAATGGGGAAATACGAATAGGAAATAAAAAATTCGAAGAAGTACAAAAATTCAAATACCTGGGTGTAATGATAGACAATAAAGGGGAAAGAAGAACGGAGGTCGAAGAAAAAATAATGGCAACAAATCGAGCGTACCAAGCTAACAAAAATTTGTTAAAAAGTAAAATATTGACTAGGCAAACAAAGTTGAACATATACAATACAATAATAAGGCCAATAACAATGTACGCAGCAGAAACTATAACTATGACGAAAACAGAAGAAGACAAACTAAGGATAAGCGAACGCAAGATATTAAGATCAATTCTGGGTCCAGTGAAGATAGGAGAGCAAGAATATAGAAGGAGAACGAACCAAGAAATATTAGAAGAACTGAATGGAGAAGACATAATAAAGAAAATTAAAACTCAAAGAGTCAAATGGCTGGGACATATATGGAGGCAAGGGAAGGAAGCAGTAACAAAGACTATGCTACAATGGCAGCCGGGAGGGAAGAGAAGACGTGGAAGACCCAGATCTAAATGGTTGGCAGAGGTAGAGGACGACTTGATCAGGGCAGGTGTGACAAGATGGAAGCAAGAAACAAGAGACCGGAAGAAATGGCGGCAAATAAGCGAACGGATACAATAATAAACCGAGGATGGGGACTGATCCACCCCGATAAACGGATTTAGAAAGCGAAAGCGGCGCAACCTCACATGAGGTGTTAAGCCATATATATATATAATAATAATACATGCGCAGTTAAAAAAAATCGTTCCAACCACCTGAAATTACTGGTTCAGAACACTCGATTACTATCAGTTCTCTGTTCCATCTCGTTTGCAAACGAGTAAAATTACCGTTCAACGATTCTTGCTGGATTCTGAAATTAGGAAACATGCGCAATGGTAATATTTTTGTTTTATACAGTCAAATTTCAAATTTGTTTTTTATGGAAAGTGTAAATGGGTTTTTAGTTTTTGAACTGTTTTTAAAACAGTGTTTTCACCGGGGACTGTTTCTTATCTATGATTGTTTCTTCGTGTAGTTGTTGATCGTTGATCTAAAAAAAGGAAAGAATGGAATCCGAAACGCCAACCACCAAAGTGACGTGCCCAGTTGGTAAGAACCTAAAGGTAGGTGGAAGACACGTCACAATTTGTAATATCATATCTTCTCCTTTTTTCTATTCATATATATTAAGTCAATCACAAGATAGGTCACTCACTAATTTTTGGTCTAGCCAAAATATATCAAGTAGGCTTCACACCAAATGTAACTTCTGTCATTCTGACGATGATATACAAATATAGAAATAATTATAAATTATATTTGAAAGTTTTCATTAAATAGTGGAATTAATTATAAACAGTTAGTTTAATTTTAAAAAAGTAATATGAGTAGATTCCACAAAGTAAGGGTCCAAACAGTAAATTCAATTGGATTCATATAATAGGTTAATAGTTTCTATAAATCCCTACACACATTATTATTAGATTTATTTTATTGCATTTTAGTGTTCTTAAAAGATATTTAAATATTATTAAGTACGTCGATACCTTCTGGCTGTAGATCTGCTATCCAAACTACCCATTCCGTCAAATGCTGCGAAATTACCATCCGGGAAACCATTATGAGAGGGAATAGGAGATGGTGGCCTGAAATAAAAGCCATGAGAATTACAAACTTTTATAAATTCGATGAAGTTCGGTAATCTTTCAAATAAAAATGTCTGGAAATTTTTTCACAAGTCAATGGTAAACTTGCATTTCTAAAGACTTAGCCCTCAATGGTTTTCACCCTAAGCTTATCTAAAGCGTGAGACGTCTTTTTGTTAAAAAAATTGTTCGAGACTCTCTATTTTCTCCTACTCATCACTCAAACCAAACTAGCTACCAAAAAAAAACCCCAAATACATTAAAATCGCATTCGCACAATTGCAGAGGATGTCAAGAATAGCGACCCAGAAGTCGATCAAAAGAGAGGGTGATGAGTTTTTTTCGATTATCATGGAGTTGTGCACTCGGAATTCTTGCCAGATAAGACAGTAAATAAAGTATTATCTGAACGTAATGCGGCGTTTGAGAGAGCAAATTCGTCGAAAAATAATTAAAAAATGTGGAAAGAAAACTTACTGATTTTGCACCTAGATAGCGAATTACTGGCAAAAAATACACAAATTTTATCGAACAACCACCGTATTCCCCTGATATTGCTCCGGTAGACTTTTTTTCTTTTCAAAACTCAAATTACTACTTTGAAGCACCCATTTTCAGTCGATAGAATACATAAAAAAGAATTTGTGCGAGTTCTGAAGTCGATTAATGAAAATGCGTTTAAAAAATGTTTTCAAGGCGATACAATAAATTCTGATGAATAATACATTATTTTGTGTTTCATTGACCAATTCCCGATACTTTTTTGACATAATAGTATATTGAGTTAAGAGTGGAATAGTACTGTGCAAAGGACACATTTTGTGTTATAAGGTAATAGTATATTAAAAGTGTAAATGAAAACGCAAAAAAGTTTACTCAAGTGCCTAAGTTTGGTAACAAAAATACTTACACGATATGAGAAAGGTTCAGAGTTTTTTCAGGCTGTTCAGGAAATCTAGGCAAATTATTCTTTTGTTTATCAGGAACACATCTGAATGATTTTCTCAAGGACTGTCCAATCGTTTTACTTGGAGACTAAAACAGTAAAATGGTTAGGTACATGAATGTAGGTTTACTTTCGTTTGTATGAATCAAACAGTTGATTGAAGCATCCAACTAATTAAAAGCAGCAGTGACAATTTTTTTAAAGTTTCACATCACAACATTCAAGGTATTTTTTTGAGTTTTTCCTGTTTAGTTTTTAGCGGTTATGTCCGTCGCGGCTCGACTATGGAATATCACGTCTTTTCGTCAAAATTACCTGTTCGCATCCCCATGAAATCAAACAGAAACTTCATAAGGTGATTCTCATCAAATGTTTGAAATGTACCTAATACTAAATAAAACTACAATATAACGTTAAAAGAAAATCGCAACAATAAAACTAACTAAATAATGAATAAAAACATTAAAAATTCAGTTTCCACATAAGACATCTATTAATATTCAGGATGAGAGATCCTGCAAAATCTCAACAAATCTAAAGAAAGTCAATGGAAATCTCTAATTCAAAAGAAAATACACTGAATATAACAGATACCATTTTGTATTCCAAAATCAAAATCTAGCATAGACAATATGCCTGGGATTCACCGATTAGAATCAAGGGCTGCTAATATCCAATATTATTATAACTTTAGAGCCAATCTATAGATTTATTCCACATTTGGTACAGTTACATTTTTTCAGTTACCCAATTGTATAATGTAAGACCTAAGTTAAGGTCGTCTGCTTTCCATTGCAGTCAAACACAAACCAAATGTCGCAGCGTGCCAAAAATTTGACAGTATAGTCGGAAAAGTATCCTGTCTTTCCCACACAATAAGCTTTCTCTCACTTCCTTAAAGTTTAGGGCCTAAACCATTTTCGGCCATTATTAGTAGAGATGTGCTAACTCGGAAAAAACACGACTCGAGTTGAAATTCAGGTAACTCGGAATTGAATTCGAGTTACACAACTCGAGTTAGCAGGAAGATACATTCAAACTGCTTAGAAAAGAGCCCGAATCGTCTATATTCCCAAACCAGGTAAGGATTATTCCCAGGCAAAATCATTCAGGCCAATAACTCTGTCTTCTTTCATGTTGAAGATAATGGAGAAACTTATTGATAGGCATGTTAGGGAAAACTTTCTCATTGAAAGGTGACTACACTATAACTATAACCAATAATAATAATCAATCAGGAAAATCCCGTGAAACAGCCTTACACCAATTGGTGTAGAAAATTGAGGCTGCCCTAGGAAATCAAGAAATAGCTCTCGGAGCATTTTTTGACATGGAAGGAGTGTTCGACCATACCTCCTTCGACTCCATGATAGCTGCTGTTACAAGGCGAGGAGCAGACGATACCACATGTCGGTGGATGAAAAACATGCTTTTCAAAAGGACAGCAACGATAATGAAGGGATGCCCACAGGAAGGAGTCCTCTCACCTTTGCTGTGAGACCTTGTCATAGACGAACTCCTGGAGGAATTGAACAGGAAGGGGATATACTCCCAGAGGTATGCAAAAGATCTGACAATACTTGTACTGGAGAAATACCCTAACGTTATATCGGAGCTCATGCAACAAGCTCTGGAAATGGTGGAGATTTAGTGTAGGAGGAAATGCCTAAGGGTGAACCCAGCAAAAACTGCGCTCATTACCTTCACTAGAAAAAGGAAGCTTGATAGACTAAAACTGCCAAGCCTCTTCAACGTGCAGCTGTGTCTTAGCCAGGAGGTCAAGTATCTGGGCATAATTCTGGACGCAAAGCTAACCTGGAACTCACAACTACATGACAAAACCAATAAAGGCTGCCAAACGGGCGATAGGAAACACATGGGGACTAAATCCACGGATAGTTCACTGGTTGTACAAAACTGTGGCGAGACCCATGGTTGCCTGACATAAGAACAGGAGCTGGAGTCCACGGTGCCAGACCCTTGTGCAATATCCATGCATTGTTGGGGAAGTTTGCATCTGTATTTCAGGCAGAAATCTACGCTATCTACACGTGTTTGCAAAATAAACATCGAAAGGGGGTATAGAGGCCAAAAGATCCTCATACTCTCAGATAGTCAGGCAGCACTGAAATCTTTAGCATGTCCCCAGATCAGATCTAGACTGGCCTGGGACTGCCTTCAAAAACTTTTAACCCTGGCAAACCACAATAGAGTAATTCTCAAGTGGGACCCGAGGCACAAGGGTATTGTAGGCAATGAAAAGGCAGGCACCCTAGTAAAGCTAGGGTCTGAAATAGCATTCACTGGTCCTGAACCAGTATTTGGAATATCAAAATCTGCTGCACGTGGTTGTACATCTCGGTGGATTCAAACTAAACATCAGACGTACTGGAGACACGTGCCAGAACAGGAACACAGCAAACTCTTGGTCAAAAAACCTTCGGAGTCGCTGACTAACGAAATACTTAACCTCAGCAGGTGCCAGATAAGGAAAGTGACGGGATTACTCACCGGTCACCGTACCCTAAGGAAGCACATGCATACAATTGGCATATATAGGGAGGAACCTATCTGTCGGTTGTGCATGGAAGAGGAGGAAACATCCTCTCACATTATCTTCGAATGTGAAGCACTATCTCATTGGAGATATAGACTCCTAGGAGTAGAGTATCCAAGGGAGGATTTCTCCAAGAAGGACCTAGTGAAAAGACTGTTGAGCCTGATAAAGACATGAACGGTATAACCAAGAGCACAAAAAGCCTAAAGGCTGAGGTGCCGAGGTCTCTAAGCCTCTGACTGGTGGTGCCGAACTAATTAATCAATCAATTATTAGTGATTGTGCGTCGATCGTAGGAGTGACGTTTATACTTATCATTTTACTTTCTCAGTGCAACTCTCATGTTAAGTATATTCTCATAGTAAATGTATCATCAATTTGCAGGGCTTCAATTATTTATTCGCTTTTTGCTCAAGATAGTTCTCACGTTCAGTGAATTAAGTGATCTCATATAAATCAATAGTATTCAACACGTGTCACGAGCTCCCGTCAACAACAACCATTGTATTACCTGTATAAACCATTTCATTTCGATTAAAAGAGAAATATATACGTATTTTATAATTGTGAAAGGTAGGTAAAATAATAAAAGAACAAATACATGATCAGTATACGGTTTTCTAGAATCAAGTTGACATTAAAACTTGAATTGTCAGAATAATTTTGAGCTCTCTCAAGCATTCTATCCGAATGTATGTTGATATAGTTTGAAAATTTGTATCGTTTGCAGTGTAGTGCCCCTCGTATAATTTAGTAGGTTATTCACGAAATAGCTTAATTAATACTTTTTTCTACTCCTATACTACAAGTTGTTAATTGAATGCCAATTTTCAGTTTCATAATGATACTCATTATAACACTGGTTTACATTATGAAACTGAAAAATAGACCAATAGAAATCTAGATTTTTAAATAACCAAGTAGGCAGACCCAATATTTTCTGTAGTATGTTTGACAGTTTCTAAGAGTTTCAATCTTTTGCGTTAATTAAAAAGGTAGATACCTTCCACTTTTTAACAGAAATGTTTAAAATGTAATTTATAATTTATCTTGTGTAATGTTACATATGAATTCACTTATGTTTATTGTTAATCGTTAAACTAAGTTCATAGTTATTATCGCTTGTTTAGTTATCTTGGATAACGCTAGCTCATCAATCCCATGTCCTAGTTGGTCTAAAACAAAATTACTAGATTGGACACGGCTACGAAAGGCTGGATCTAAAGAAACGGTCAATACACAACTGCTATGTTTCCCCTAACATAACCACCAGACTATATGAAGAATCTATAGAATGAAGTGATGACCAAAGGAAGGGAAAAAAAGCTGATGTGTTAATCGCTGGAGACTTTAACGCGAAGTCACCAATGTGGGGGGCAAATAAAGAGAACGCACGAAGAGCAAAGACTTTTGTAAGAGGCAGGCAGGAGTCGCACATAGATATCGTTTTTGCATCGCAAAGCGTAGCTCGTTGTGTCGGAAACTGGAGAGTGGAGGACACAGAGGAGAGTATAAGCCTGCATATATACATCCGGTATGATATTTGTGTTGGTCAGGAAAGATCGCCCAACAAAAAAATCTTCAAGGAAGTACTAGGCCTCACTCTTAAACCAAGCATGGAGTTGGCCGAAGCCTTAAAGAAGGTAAAGGAAGCCCAAGACCTATCACAAAGGGGAACATCTGGAACCAGGAAAGATCTACCTTCTTGGTGGAGCGAAGATATCACTGGCAGCGGGGAGGAATGCATACGTTCCCGAAGAAGGTTATTGAGATTAAGAGGTCGAGGCGGAAAACCTGAAGATATTGAGGAGGCAGAGGCCGAGTATAAAGCAAAGAGGAAAGCGCTTAGCAAGGAAATTCGCAATTCAAAAAGGAACAACTGGAAACAGCTATGCGATGACCTCGAGGATGACATTTGGGGGAATGGGTATAAAATAGTAACCAACAGATTCAAACACCTAATAACACCATACGAGCTACCAGAGGAAGAGAAAGTAGAAATATACAAGAAACTTTTTCATCTCCATACGGGGAAGCCCTATGCCAGGGAAACAAACATGTGGAGACCTGCTCCCCTGGACGAGGGAGGACCTGGTAAACGCTGCTGAGAGAATCAAACCAAAGAAATCCTCTGGTCCGGATGGTATTGCACCTCGTTGAAGAACATCTGAAAAAGTGTTTGGAATAGATGAATGATATTCTAAGAAACCAACATGTCCCGAATGGACCGAATCTGGAAATATCAATATTCGGGGGAAACTTATTAACTACCAAATATGGTTTATCCAGGATCAATGGGTCACAAAGTTTCACGTTCAGTACAGCGGCATTGAAATGGTTTGGTCAGAAAGTAAAATAATCTACGATCATGAATTAAGACCAATGGATCTCCAAATGATGTAGTCCGGACTTGGAATGAAACACTTTTAAAAAATTATCAAAGCCCATTGGAAACATTGTGACAAACTAATTTTGGGAGATGTAAAAAATTTGTAGAGGCTTCCGATATTGATCCACTCACAGTAACCCACGGTGGCAGTTCATCTGAAGAAGATACTATCCTTGTCTAGACTAGAGATTAGCGAACTATCGCTTTCACTCACATCCAGTCACTGAGCATTGGTGAACCAAATGCTAAACGCGCCCAATGGCTACTTGCTCTAGCAGAAGATGAGATAAAGGGGTAAAAGTAATATAAGCCAATTTTTGCATATTTCACCTCTTTTCCTAGAAATTTATAATCGGGATTTCCTATAGGGAAATTCATATTTAGACGGCAGCGTTAGAGATATGTAGCAATGCTTTCTATATGGGAGATTAACTAGTAATATTTGCAAAGTATTTAGCTAATGACACATGTAGGCATTATTAGTTCAAATGGAAGCCGTTTTCACCATCAACTTTCATGTGAAAAACAAGTAGAACAAGGATATTCACCAAGAACCAAACTTGATAATCGACGCTACAGTGGACATTGGAAATCTTAGAATTTTCACGTAACTAGAACAATTAACTAATGGATGCCGTGTACTTGGAAAGCATTCCTTGGGTACTACTTTATCATAAAAAACATGGCATACAAATCCCAAGTGATACTAGGGTTTATGAGCCAATATCATTTATTTTCACAAATCGTCCAATGGACAAGATACAACAATAAAAAATTCACGACAGGCTTTTGTAAATTGACTTACCACGGGTTTAAAAACTTCGAGCATGAAAGAACCAAGATTTGTTTCAGCCCATGCAGGAAACAAAGATGGATTTGTTGAAGGTGCTGACATGACTTTCCTTGTTTAAAAAGCTGCTGAAGATTATCATGAAGAGATGGACGACGATCTATTTGAGAAATGGTTTGAAGGGACTTTAATACCGGATTCAAAAATTAAGAAGGATGTGATTGTAATTGACAATGCATCTTATCATTCTAGAAAACTAAACTTTCCCAAACAATATTGCGTGAATCCTAACTAGCCTCATATGTTGGTTAATTTATGAAAATTTTAGTGAAAATAATAAATCGTGTGACCTTTTTTTAAATTAAAAACTACCTTGGGATGCATTCAATTCAATTTGCGATGAAAGAAAATTATTTTTAATTGTAATTGAGTGTGATAGAGCAACATTTATTATACAGTTAGGATAAGAACATTTTTATTAACGTATGATTAAAAAATTACTTACAAATGAAGCATATTCTTTGACTTGATGTTCTAATATATGAGGCGATGATACCCGACCTCTCCAAAAACAATCCTGACAAAGAGTATAATGTGGACATTTCTGACATCTATATCGAAATCCAGTGAAGTTTTCTCTTTGACAGGCATCACATTGTACTGGATGAATCACTAAAACAAGAAATTGCTCTAATTTTGTATTTAAAGATGTGAATTTATAACAAAGATTTCCTTTTATTTAACAAGAAAATCACAGTAAAACGTAGTTTAGGAAATTATCCAACCTAGAACAGAATATATTGTTACGTCGGACCTGTACTGAGAATATGTAGAGGTCCAAGAAAAAGAAGAAGACATACATCTAGAACTGTCATTAAAAAGTCTTTTTTTCTTTCATATTTAGTATTTCGTCGCATAGTTTGGAGTATATCCAAGATTTGTGAGAAAGTAGGTTGTGAGTGGAAGTTATCTCTTCGTATTCTTGAAATATTATTTCTCTCAATTTAGAACGGAAAGATTTTGATATGCGTTTTGCTGCCTCATATTCCTGAGCTGCATTCATAGTTTCATTTAACGTTTTGTGGTGTTGTAGCTGGAACGCTTGTAGCATTTCCACATCTTGTAATTCGTCAACGAATGCCTGTGTGCCGATTTTTTTTAGGACATCTTTAGGTGCCTGAGGATAGGCCAGATGCAACAATATATTTATATCGCCCCCCTCAAATTCCTGTAGGCTTTCATTCGATTTTTGACTGCGGACTTGGCTGACTTTGGAATACCTGCTTTAAGTGCTGTTGGCCATACCTTGTCTCTAAAGCCTGTACGAGGGACGCATAATTGGGCGTGTCTAGCGGAAGAAATTGTAAAACGATTGTCGCCTGCCCACGAAGCGACACTATAAATGAAGTCGCCATTTGTGTCTCAGTCCAACCATTGGTTCGGGCCGCAGCTTTAAACTGGATTCGATATGTTTCCCATGCCGTTTGACCATCAAATGTGCTAGAGTGGCTTAGAGAAACTGTACTTTGAATGCGACCTGGTTCAGTTATAGAAGAGGACGAGGTTGTGCCTTCAATTGCAATATTAGTTACTAAAGTTTGGGAACGAATTCTTCTTTGTAAATTAACTATTTCATTTCTAATTTGCTTTTCAAAAATAAGATTTCAAATTTTATTGTTATTGTTTTAAATTAAATTTTAAATCTTCTTGTTGTTGATCTAAATGGTCTAATCCAAGCTCTCCTACCTCTAGCTTCAATGTTCCTGAATTTGTGTTAGGCCATTCATAATTTCTACATCTTCTTGTCTACGCCTCTCCTCCTTACGTCTTTCCTTCTCTTCTTCTTCTTCTTCCTCCTTTCTGCGTCTTTCCTTCTCTTCTTCTTCATCCTTCCTGCGTTTTTCCTTCTCTTCTTCTTCATCCTTCCTGCGTTTTTCCTTCTCTTCTTTTTCCTCTTTTCTGGGTATTTCCTTCTCTTCTTCTTCCATCCTTAAAAACCATGGTGTGGGTCCGGAATATCCATGTCTCTGTCGTATCCGGTGAATCTAGTATTTACCATAAACAGATAGTGGAACAAATATTTCTTATATCCCACCGCTGTTCTATAGAAGAAGATAGCAGCTATAGGATAACTCTTAGTTTCCTCAGAAGAGAAGAGCTATAGGTAGCACTCAGTTTCTTCAGTTACATTGAAAGAAAATTAGGGTCTCAAGTTCAAATTATGGAAGTGGAGTAATAGGGAACTTTCCAATATCATTAAGTAGCTTTTTTTAAATCAATATTAACTTGGAAAACATAGTTTAATTTAAAGTTCTGTGTTATATAACAAAATTTAAATCAAATTATTAAAACATGTCTCAATTATCCTGTGCCACAAAATCTATTGAAACTACACATATATTTTAAATATCGTATATTTATGAAAAGTTTCTTGAAATATCCAATTATTTTTTTACTACGGCATAATAAACATACAGGTTTTTTCACGACAAGCTTAAAATATCTATATATTGGAGAATACTCATACGATTTCTATAAAAATTGGCATAGATGGAGAACAAGTTGTGGCAAATTCATGGAAAATGTTTTGACATACATGTCACTTCCGGTTATGGTTATACCGAAAGTGAACGACAACTTTGTTATGTTAAATTCTACATTAAATTTTAATGTCAATTTGTGTAGAATACCCTATATCTAAAATTTATATTTATCGAGGTATTAATTTTTTTAATAAAAAATTGACAGGTGTGTTGAAATATTATCATTTTCTAGGTTTTTCCTTCTAGTTTACTAGTTGTTATGTACTTGTTTATAATATACAAATTGATACTTGTCATATATAATTTTAATAGTTGTCATTATTATAATTTTTCTTTAAACATAAAAGTCTTTTAATAGAGTATTTCTGTGTTATTGGGTTTGCTTCAACAGGTTATGGGCCCAGGAACGCAATAAATAAATATACCCCAATTTTTGTCATCACAGATTTAGTTGACAAAATGGATTATACAAAAGTACAAATTGGACTTTTAGAAGGTAAATCAAATTGGTCTACGTGGAAATTTAAAATTTGCATATTACTAAGAGGTATTATTGGAGCTCTAGAAATTGTAGAAGGTACACTAAAAGAACCTACAACTTTAGCAGAAAATGCTACGGAGGCAGAAGGTATCAAGTACAAAAAAGAGTTGAAAGAGTACAGAAAAGTAGAAAGCAGTGCAATGATTATCCTAACAACCAATATGACCGAAGATACTTTAAAGAAAATTATGAGATTTTCAACAGCAAAAGAAATATGGCAAGAATTAAATAGACTATTTGATGGTGCAACAGAAGAAAAAGTTTATGATCTCTGTTTAGAATTCTTTAGCTTTGAAAAAGAACCAAATGACGATGTAGCTACACATATGTCTAAGCTTAAAAATCTTTGGAATGAAATGAAATTAGCAGTTCAAAAAGAAAATGCAATTGAACTACCAGAAGTGTTGCTAATTTGTAAAATTTTAGGAACATTACCAGACAATTATTTCTCATTTAGATCTAGTTGGATGTTAATATCCAAAAATAATAGAACAATAGACAACCTTACGAATCAATTGTGTGTTTATGAGAAAGCCTTGAATGAAAAAGATAAAAATAAGGCGAATCAAGAAGTTCTTTTTACTGGTACGTCTTCATATCCAAATAAAAATAAGTTCAAGAATTGGTATTGCAAATATTGTAAAGAAAAAGGTCATAAAGTTAAAATGTGTCCCAAATGGCGTGCTGATGGCAAACCCCCTAAGCCAAGTACTACAAATTCAAAAGCTAACGTCATTCTAGTCTGTTCAAATGAATGTTTTAATTCAGAAGAAGTGGTTCGTAACTGGTATGTAGATAATGGTGCTACAAATCACATTACATTTTGTCCAGAATTATTTGATACTTATGAACCTTTCACAACAGCTCATCAAGTGATAACTGCAAGTGGTGAATCAATTGAAGCCCTAGGAAGAGGAACAATAATTTTTGAAACATTGGTCAATAATAAAAAAAACACACTAATTCTTAGTGATGTTTGGCTTGTACCAAAAATCAAGAAAAATTTGTTTTCCGTTCTCGCTGCTCAAGATAAAAAACCAAATAGTCAATTTATCTCCAGAGCCACAAAATGTTTTCTAAAAATTGATAATATAGTTGTTCTTGAAGGTTACAGAAGCCAAAATTCCGGATTATTTAAACTAAATATAAACACTATTACGAAATTACCTGAATTGAATAACATATCAAATCAATCACAACTACAGTTATTTCACGAAAGACTAGGTCATCAAAACAAAAGACATGTGAAAAACTTAATAGAAAGAGAATTTGGAATCAAAGTATATCTCGATAGCGAAATATGTGAAGGATGTGTGTTTGGAAAAGCCAATCGAAGAAAATTTGGTACAAGAGAACATGCAACTCTACCTGGAGAACGTATTCATACGGATGTATGTGGTCCATTTTTAAATTCTATGTCAGGGTTTAGATACTACGTTTTATTTAAAGACGATTTTACTTGTTTTCGTGAAGTATTTTTTATCAAACATAAGTCAGAAGTTTCTTCTAAGCTGCAAGAAATGTTGCTTCAGATAAGAGCTGCAGGTCATACAGTGCAAGAACTGCTTTGTGACAATGGAGGAGAGTTTGATAATAAAGAAGTTAAAGAGATTTTAGCTAAGTATGGAGTAAAACAACGCTTTACTATGCCGTATACACCGCAACAAAATGGTTCTTCAGAAAGAGAAAATAGAACGCTGGTAGAAACAGCTAGAGCTCTTATGCACTCCCTTGAAGAAATTCCTCAAGGATTGTGGGCTGAGATGATAAATACAGCTAAATATATTCTCAATCTCAGTGGTTCTTCTAGAATAGAAGGAAAATCACCAATACAATTATGGACTGGGAAGAAACCAAGCATTAAGCATCTTAGAATTATTGGAACTACACGCTATGCTCATATACCTAAACAACAAAGAAAGAAAATGGATAAAAAGGCCATGAAAGGTATTTTAATTGGTTATGATGGTGTAGATGGGTATCGCATATGGTGTAGAGAAAATAATAAATTAATCAGGTCACGTGATGTAACTTTCCAAGAGAACATTCTCCAAATTAAAAGTAATTTCAAATTAGAATTTGTTCGACAGAAAAATGAAGAAAATCGAGATGTTAAGGATAATGATATTCAAACAGAAGAAATCTTGAAGAAAACAGAATTTATAAGTCAAGACGAAGATAATGATGATGGTGAAATAGAAAATTCAGAACCGCAAATAGATGAAACAAGAAATCTACGAAATAGAGCATTAATAAAACCTCCACAACGTTTTGAAGACTTTGTAATGACTTCTTTAGCAAATATAACTGAACCTTCAGAACCATCTTCATACAGAGAAGCTATAAACAGCTCTGAGAAGGAAGAATGGCAAAAGGCAATGCAGATAGAGATGAAATCTTTACAAGAAAACCAAACGTGGACTTTGGAAGAACTCCCGGAAGGAATTAAACCACTTCCATGTAAATGGGTTTATAAAGTAAAGACGAATCCCGACGGCTCCATTGATAAGTATAAAGCTCGACTAGTCATAAAAGGTTTTGCTCAAAAAGAAGGCGTAGATTATGATCAAACATTTAGTCCAGTTGCAAGATCTAGCACTATAAGACTTTTACTTAGTGTTGCAGCAAATGAAAAGTTGAAACTCACTCAGTTCGATGTATCAACTGCTTTTCTTTATGGAGAGCTAGATGAAACAATATACATCATGCGTCAACCTGAAGGATTCAATGATAACTCTCAAAAGGTTTGCAGATTACACAAGAGCCTATATGGGTTAAAACAGGCGCCTAGGTGCTGGAATCAACGTTTTGTTAAATTTCTAAAGGAATATGGATTTATAATGAGCGAAGCTGATCCTTGTCTTTTTATAAAGCTACATGGAAAAATCAAACTTTTACTTGCTCTTTATGTAGATGATGGCCTGTTAGCTTCTAATCATCCTGAGCATACTGCAGATTTTGTTGAAAAACTGAAATCTGAATTCAAAATTACCCTCAAGCCTGCTTTATATTTTCTAGGTATAGAGATATCTACCAAAGACAATGGTTCAATAAAAATACACCAAAAGTCCTATACTAAGAAAATTTTAGAAAAGTTTGGCATGGAAAGTTGCAGACCAGTTTCAACACCTATTATTAAGGACTATTCTCAATCAGGGAAAGATCAAGATGAATCTCTAAATTTTCCTTATAGAGAAGCTGTTGGTTCATTAATGTACCTTATGGTATCTACGAGACCAGATATATCTTATGCACTAGGAGTTGTTTCTAGATCGTTGGAACATCCCAGTAAAGAAGATGTTATTAAGGTGAAACGTATATTTATATACCTTCAAGGAACATTGGATTATGGAATCACTTATAAACCACACCATCTGCAAGGAATCATAAGAATATACAGTGATGCTGATCATGGTGGTGATACACTCACTGGTAGATCAACATCAGGAATTGTTTGTATTTATGCTGCAGGTGCGGTATCATGGTTAAGCCAAAAACAAACTTCAGTAGCAATTTCCACAACCGAATCAGAAATAGTTGCTGCAAGTGAGGCTGCTCGCGAAATAGTTTGGATTAAACGTCTCTTGACAGAAATAACTAACTTATCAGCTGTACCAGAACTTCATATTGACAATGAACCAGCATTGAGGTTAGCTCAAAATCCCGAATTCCATAGACGTACCAAACATATTCGAACAAGGCACTTTTTTGTACGGGAATTGGTATCAGAAGGAGAAATTGTCGTTAAGAAAGTACATACTGAGCATCAGTTGGCTGATATGATGACCAAAGCTCTTCCAAAACCTAGATTAGTACAGCTTTGTACAAATATAGGATTAAGCTAACTTAGTGAAGAGAAAAACCACTTAATGAGGGAAAGTGTTGAAATATTATCATTTTCTAGGTTTTTCCTTCTAGTTTACTAGTTGTTATGTACTTGTTTATAATATACAAATTGATACTTGTCATATATAATTTTAATAGTTGTCATTATTATAATTTTTCTTTAAACATAAAAGTCTTTTAATAGAGTATTTCTGTGTTATTGGGTTTGCTTCAACAAGGTGCAGACCGTCATATTTGAAATTCTGTGTGAAAATCCCCAATACCAAATAAAAAACATCTTGTCGGGTTGATTAGTAGGACGATCAATGTAATTGGTGACATGTCGAAAACTTCTTTTTTGTATACAGGGTTGTTAAAAAATGATGAAAAGTCAAGTTCAAAAATGTTGAATATTTTCATTTTTTTAAATGAAACAACCATATTTTCATTCTTTTACATAATTCGCCATAACTTGTCCTTCATCTACAGCGTGTCCACGGTTGGGGTATCCTATAGGTGAAAAATGTTTAAATATTAGTTCTAGTGAAAAATGTCATTCTTGATAAAAAGTTTTTCAAAACCCGTCTCATTTTATAGCCAGTTTTATGAAGACCGTATGAATTTTTGCACCAAGTTCGAAAATAATGTATTAATCTAGTGAGTGATGTTTACGATGTACCAAGTAACTGTCAACTTTTATAAATAATTTTAAAATTTTCATTCCTTAATAAATATTTGACAACAATGTTAACTATTCAAGATTTATAATCACTATCGAAAATAACAATACAGAATAATAATGTAAGAAACACTACGTAAACAAAAAACATCTATTCAATATATCCTCCTCCAGCTTCAAAACATCTCTCAATTCTTTGTAAGTATTTCGCAAAGTACATTTTACGCCTTTGCTCCAAGAGAATATTTTCTAATTCAGGTATTAAGAAGTTGTCCAGCAAATACAAATATACCTCCTGATTTAATGTATCTTCCAGAAAATACGGTCCGATTATTCGATCCGGTAAAACCGCGCACCAAACATTAACTTTTTTAGCAAATTGACTATTACAGTTAATCCTGTAGCTCATGTTTTCACTAACCCAATATCGACAATTTTGGGAAGAAACGAACCCGTTTGTTGTAAACGTTGCTTCATCAGAAAACAAAATATTATTGTGAAAGAATTGGTCATGCATAAGTTTTTCACCAATCATCGCAGAAAAGTCTAACCTTGTGTCATAATCACAATCTTATAAGGTATGAATAAATTTCGGTTTGAATGGATGAATTTTGTTTTGCTTAAATATTTTCTGTAAGTGACTCTTGCAAAAACCAACCTCCATTGCTCTTTTTCGTAGACTCAACTTGGGATTTTCCCTTAACGAATGCATAGCTAGCGACACTAGCAGCATCATCCTCATCAACGTACGCCTTTTTCAATTTCTTTTTGTCTTGAACAGATCCTGTCTCATCAAACTTCTTTATTAATTTTTTTAATCCACTCCGCGTAATGGGAACATCTGGATATTTTTCGTGAAATTTTGCAATTGCATACTGGTACAAAACTTCCCCAATACCATAACACTTCAATAAGATATACTCTTTGTTGAATAGTTAACATTGTTGTCAAATATTTATTAAAGAATGACAATTTGAAGATTATTCATAAAAGTTGACAGTTACTTGGTACATCGTAAACGTCACTCACTAGTTTAATACATTATTTTCGAACTTGGTGCAAAATTTCATACGATTTTTGTAAAACTGGCTATAAAATGAGACGGGTTTTGAAGAACTTGAATTTTATATCATTGGTAAAAGTCTAGTTTAGTGAACCAACGCGGATTTTGATGAAATATTTTTTTTAAATTAATTCGAGGTCGCTGAACACGAAAATGAAAAAAGAAATCGGCGCTCTCTTACCAAAAACGAGTTATGAATTTTTGAAGATGAGTTCAGATCAGCACTGCACTGGTTTTATTGTCATATAATAACTGATTTAAATGATGCATTATAACGTCTACACAATGTTAATTACACTATAATTACTTTTTACGATATTCCTCACACACACACATTTAAAAAACACTAATATTGATATTCATTCCTTGCAAATTCGTTTTTTAATTCCACAATTATTATATCTTGACATTTTCATGTCACATGACTGACATATAAGTTTTGGTCTGTTTCCGCTTAGTCGCACAACTTGTACCTAATAGCATATTCAGCTATTAGATATTTAGCCACTTGAATTAGTTGCTGAATATTTTCGATTTCATGATCGTGACATAGAAGATATAAACAAGATGAACATCATGAACATACACCTATTTTTCCGATAGCTGGCGCTGTATTTGGCTCAACTTTCGTTTAACTGAAATCAGTTATGGAAAAATTGAATGAACAGCCATCAACATACTGAGAGAAAGGCGCGCCGAATCGACGTTTCGCAATTCGCGCGCGCGTGTTAGTTGGTCGGGAGGCGATATTCGTAGATTTTTCAAATTTTATAAAAAGGGGAAACAGCTTTTGATAACCAAAGTCTTATAATATTAGCAGTATGTTCAAAATTCGATTTGGAATTACACCTGCAGCAACTATTTTCGTTGTCAGCAGTGTTTATAGAGGCCGAACAACTGAGGAGGTGATTTTTTTAAAGAATTAATTGATGAGTGCAATTCAGAGAAAAAAAATTGTTCAGCATCCTCAATGATCAAATTGAATGGTTCATTATCCTTCAAATAAATGATAAATATCAACCAAACTTATCTCAAAACTAACCATCTTCCTAAAATCAACATCTCTCAAAATTTGAAAAAAAAAAATGTTTCAGCTGTAATACTGCGCTAGCTATCGGAAAAATAGGTGTATGTTCATGATGTTCATCTTGTTTATATCTTCTATGTCACGATATGGTCACGATCATGAAATCGAAAATATTCAGCAACTAATTCAAGTGGCTAAATATCTCTAATGGCTGAATATGCTATTAGGTACAAGTTGTACGACTAAGAAGAAACAGACCAAAACTTATATGTCAGTCATGTTACATGAAAATGTCAAAATATATAATAATTGTGGAATTAAAAAAATAATTTACAAGAAATGTATATCAATATCAGTGTTTTTTAAATGTGTGTGTGAGAGGAATATCGTAAAAAGCAATTATAGTGTATTTAATATTGTGTACAAGTTATAATGCATCATTTTAAAGCAGTTATAATATGACATTAAAACCAGTGCAGTGCTGATCTGACCTCATCTTCAAAAATTCATAACTCGTTTTTGGTAAGAGAGCGCCAATTTCTTTTTTCATTTTCGTGTTCAGCGACCTCGAATTAATTAAAAAAAAAAATATTTCATCAAAATCCGCGTTGGTTCACTAAACTAGATTTTTTCCATATCATTTTATGGGGTTTCAAAACAAACAAAACTTTTTATCAAGAATGACATTTTTCTCTAAAACTAATATTTAAACATTTTTCACCTATAGGATACCCCATCCGTGGACTCGCTGTATGAAAGTTTTCATAAAAATCGTGTGAATAGTCTCCAATATATAGATAGTGTAAGCTCTTCGTGAAACAGCCTGTATATATTATGAAGCTGCAACATTATTCGAAAGTAGAGGGATTTTGTGAACAAATATGGGATTTTTTAGACATGTACGAGGTATAAGCTGGATATATAAACTCTGTTGTTCGTTATTCGTTGTTAATAAAAGATTGTGGTTTCATTTCCCAAAATAATCAACAAGAACAACAACAACAATATTTCTGTCGTATGACATGCGTCACTTTTGTGACCAATCAAATTTCAACATCGCCAACAACGAAACACCAATATAAATTAGTCGACTCGAGAACAACTGTGAATAACGAATCGCCAGCAACTTGGAAAATACGGCAAGCAACGAACAACGGGAACAACAGAGTTTATAAATCCAGCTTTAGTTTCTTGTATTGTATTGGCAACACTGCACAAAGAGATCATATTCGATATTTCTAGGCCAAGCAATATAGCATGCAAGTATGGTAATTTTTGACAAAAATCCTAGTAGAATATAACGTAAAAAGTATCGGAGCAATCTTAATGGTATGTATAGAGAAATCGAATGTAATTGGAATACGAACAAAATGTTGGGTCGAGCGACTTGATCGGAGAATTAAGAACCGAGAAAATTCGGAAAAACAGGAAAATGAGTATTTTTTTTGAAAATTCATTTATTCGCCATTTTTCAATTTCAAGAGTTACAGCTTTTACAAAAGATATGAACTTTGTAAGTGCGAAGAGAAGACACCAGGCGACGGTTACTTTTATATCTTCGATTTGTAATAAAATGATGCGAAGTCGACCAAATATGCCATTGAGATTGCTCCAATACTTTTTACGTTATATGAAAAAAAACTAAGAAAGTACGTTTTTTTTTCGTTTTAAATGTTTATAACAAATTACTGAAAACCATTTGCTTGTCCAAAATATATCAAAATTATACTACGTAATGTCTTTTATATGATGGCACAATCCGTTTTCTACTAGGATTTTTGTCCAAAAAATGTACCTATTGCTTGTCCTATTGGCTGTTTTAAAGGTATACCGTCGTTAGTTGTCGCATGGTCGCACGCGCTATACCGAAATCATATTATCTGACGTCACAACCAATAGCAATGCGTTTACTCAAGCTCCAAATAATTTGAATTTATCCGCATGTTTAATTCGTTAAAGCGGTTGTTTGTGACAAAACAAAACGTTTTTTGATGCCAGACGTTTATAATTATCAGATACAATAATGAGAGGGGACGGTACTCACCTATTTTGAAGATTATCTGTCAATATTTTATACATAAAACAGTTTCAATATGTCGCACTGTATGGGAAACTATTGAAAAAGATATTTTCCTCCTACACCTATAGAAAGTACACACTTTCCTCCCTCATATCAGGGAGCAAATAGTATATTGTGCAACAAGGGGGGAAAGTTCAACTTTTCTCACGAGTGTGGGAGTTTGTGGCACGAGCCCGAAGGGCGAGTGCCGCAAACACACGAGTTAGAAAAGCAATATTTGGTTTCGAAATTAAGTAAGGTATGAGAAATACGTCACTTTCCATAGCAGTTGTAGAAAAAGTACTTTTCCTTATTTTAACTATGTTTTAAATGAAGAAACTTGTGAGTCTATTATATTCAAATTGTTTCTATTATTGTATATCCTGTATTCTGATAAAAATTAATAATGAATGTTACTTCAACGTTAGGTTTTAAAATAAAAATTTCAACTTCAGAATTGTTAGATACGTTTTTTGACTTACGAATAAAACTAACATAGTATGCTGTGGCTCACTGACAGTAAACATTGCAATGACTTTTAGAGAGCAAAGTTATCAAGTTTATTGAACTTTATTGACGTTTTGAGAAATGGTGAGCGATTCAAGTGATTTTCAATTTACAAAAACATCACCTAATATTAGGGAACAAGCCAACATAGCTTCATTAAACTTATTACCACAAAAATCTAAAGGCAGGTATGAAAAACAATATATACAATATAAGCAATGGACTGAAGACAACAAAATAAATAATAATTCAGAAAAAGGTTTAATAAGTGGGCAGGAGGAAAAAATGTATGTTTACACAGGAGTAAAGTGACTTTCCTCCCTTTAACTAAAACTAAAAGTCAATCGCAGTCAATCTAACATTCCTGAATTTGAAATTTTTATTAGTAAACCTAACGTTGAAGTAACATTCTAAATAATTTTTACCAGAATACAGGATATACAAGATGTTGTGGGTCCGGTAAGGTTTGCGACCCTCGGAATTTTGCAACGATTTTTTTCTTATTAGAAAGCCCTATTTCTATAGAACATTTTAAAAGAAAAAAATTCTTGGATCATGTACTTTTGAAAGAGAAAATCGCAATTGAAAGTACTAAAAATCCGCCATTTTTTCTTTAATTTTGACAATTTTTGACAATTATGTCTAGATATCAGATGGTGGATTGAACAATGTTGCCAGTTCTCATTTCCGTAACTCGTTACGGCTAGGAAATGCTTTACACAAGGTTTTTTACTAAAAAATTTGTGGAAGATTCAGAATTTATAGAGAAAAATCCAAAAAACAATATTTTTTCACTATATCACAATATTTTATTTGAAAAATAGTTAAATACTTTATATTCAACATGAAATTTTTCAAAATTTATGTGAAATACAAATTATATGTATTTTTTTCGAGAAGGGGAAGCTAATAAATATGTTTGTACCTATATAGATTAAGCTTTTGATTATGGCTGATGTAATCTTAACGATAGTAGAAAGTATGACGTGTTGAGACCTAACCTAACGAAACCAAACCAAACCAAACCTAACGAAACCAAACCAAACCTAACCAAACCTAATCAAACCTAACCAAATCTAACCAAACCTAACCAAACCTAACGAAACCTAACCAAACCTAACCAAACCAAACTAAACCTAACCAAACCTAACCAAACCAAACCAAACTTAACCTAACCAAACCTACATAATTGAATAATGTAGAAATTAAATTAATATATTATTCACTATATTGCTATAAAACTGTATTCGGTACAGCAGTAAGTTTGTTATAAACTCTTACATTTAATGTAAGAAATAAAGCAAATCTAAGATAAACATTATATTCTAAGGATGCTTAATATTTCAATTTTTATGATCATAAATGCAAATCATTTTATATTTTTATATATTCCTGTAATCTATTACAATGCAAAATTAATTCAACTAAAAGAAAATAAACACCATTTGACAACGGCGCTTAGCTATCACCTGATCACACAACATTCATGATTTGTGATCGTGAGGTATCTTAGACATAAGATTTGAGTGTGTTGGTTTATAACCTAAAAGTGTCGAGTGAAAATAATATACTTCAAAATATTTCTGAAAATTGGCAAAATTAAAGTATTTTCTTCCGGTTTTTTTTGTGAAACAGACTTAAATTTAGTTAAAGATAATAACCTTTACAGTTTAAAGTGAAAATATTCATCGTAAATATCATTAAATAGTGTTGAAAAAGTATCATTTTTTGAACTAAATTTGTGATTTTTAAAGTAATTTCTGAATGATCCAACGAAATTTTTGTTCTAATCTACTTTATTTAAGGGTAGCTATCAAACAAATTTAAAATTAACATAAAATTCCGAGGGTCGCGAAGTCTACCAGAACCGATGTTGTTAAAATTACAGGAACAATTTGAATATTTCATCATTTACAAGATAGTTAAATAAAAGTGTGTACTTTCCTCCCTAGGGTGGGAAGTATGAGTTTCCTAAAACCAGCAATTTTTGAAGATTGGAATTGGAAATTTTGCAGCAGCACAACAGACAAACATACTAACTACTTCTTTTATGGGTTGCATAACAGTATATACAGGTTAATGAATTTCAACATTGAGTTTCATTTCTGAGCTATAATCAGTATAGAATGAAAGGAGCCATACTGAATGTTTTGATAAAAAAAATCGTAAAAACTTGAAAACTTGTTTTTTCATTATATTAACTTTGGAACAGTTTAATTTTTGATACATTAGGGAGCTGAATAATCCCACCTCTACTTATAGTTAAAGCTTTTTGGTATTTGACAAACAAACATTTTTTAATGTCACATCAATAAAAAATATATATCTTATAATTACTATTTAGAACAATATTAGAGGGAAAATTGGGGAATTTTTTCTTGAAGAAAAAAGAAAATAGGGTTTTGAATAGTTCCCTGTATAGTGTGACACATTTAAACTGTGTTTTATGGAAAATATCGGACGAAATAGTTGCAATTGAAATGTTAAAAATAAATCTTTTTTCAATTTTTCCCTGAAAATTCTGAATTTACCGCAAATTTTTCGACGGATAATGTTCAAAATAGGCGAGTACTATCGATTTTTTGCAAAATCAGTTAAAAACTCGTACAGTACAGTATAGTTCACCGGACCCTAAGAAATTAAAGTTTTCAAGTGTTTTAGCAGCTCACCACTTTCAACATTAGCCAAACGATGCAATAAAGGTAACCATACTAAAGCTGGAGGTCCTGGATCGGACATCATAGTATCCAAGAAATCATTAACAGTAATCTTTTCATTCTGAAATAACTAAAATTAATTCATATTGTTGTTTTGTTTTCATCATAGTATAGAAATAGAACGAGTTGGATAACTCCTAGTCTCCAATTTTCGGGTATGTATTTGAGACATGCTGAAAACTTGTCCTATAACTCTCCTATTAAACCCCAACACGGAATTGCAGACCTACCTGGTGAGTAGCGGGACTAGATCAACCCCTTAATTTTTAAAAATATCAATTTTTTTGCCGAAAAAATGTTTGGAGGCAATTTTAAATTTTTATATGTTGTAGTTTAATGTTTAAAGAGTTAATAAAAAACGAAGCCAGACGATTTAGTCGGGTTTTTAACCTTGCCAGACGCGTGCAAAAGTATTTTGAAAAAAATATAAAAAATGTATTTGAAGCAACTTGAAATTTTAATAGGGAATTATTTATAGTTAAAAAATAAGATTATAAAAAGACAGATCATTTTGGTGGGACTTTCTGTTTGCCAGGTGATCTAAAAAATTATGACAAAACGTTCAAGTAATCACCTTGAGTTATCCTACTAGTTCTATTTCTATACTATGGTTTTCATGAAACAGGATTAAACGATTACTTACCGGACTAAAAATTGTATTGGCAAGTGAATCAGTATAATTAAATGTTGGAGATTCATAAACTGCAGCTGGAAGAGCTAATACTTCTTGAAGGTATTCATTGAATCTCCACTGTAAAAGTAATCCATTGCTATCGGATATTTGCGAGAATATATCTGAAATAATAGGCATTGATGTAATTATAATGTATAATTGGGCTAATTAAATGAAAAATGTTTTAAACTAACCCATAAACAAGCAGGAATGCCATAAAATAAATGAACTTAAATTGACAAATATCAACTCAATTTGGGTAAAGATTGTTGTTACTAATTAAAAAAAATCCATACATGAAAATAGACCAAACATATGGGTATGTTTAATGAACTTTGCATTTTCTACAGGATGGTTATTTCAAATTGTCCCAGAAACAATAAGAGATATAAAGCCAGTCAAATCGGATAAAAGTTGCCTATTTTAGCGAGTATGAAAATCGCATTGACAAGTCAAGCAGCCATTAAAGTATTATGGGAATGCCTAGGAAAACTCAATGAACTAGGCAAGAACAACATCGTCTCCTTACTGTGGGTTCCTGATCACACTGGAATAGAAGGATATGAAATAGCAGATGATATAGCAAAAAGGACTGAAGTACCCTTTTGGGGGCCAGAACCCTTTTGAACAAGAATGCCTCAGCCAACGTAAGACTGCACTCAAGAGTTTTTACAGGTGTTCTTGCAGGACACAGTTGCCTGAATGGGCACCTCAAAAAGCTCAAACTAGTAGAGCCAGAAGAATGTAGATTCTGTGAAATGGAAGAAGAAACCTCCATTCGCATACTTGTGGAATGCATTGTAATACAGAATCCTAGGGCACAACACCTAGGAGACTAAAATGCTTTCGGGAAATGGGTCTATAGGAACTACTCGGTAAAAATGCAAACGGTCAAAATTAATTAGAATAACTCCAGGGATTTACAAGATATTGGACCTTATCGCACTGATGAATTTACCTTTCGGATAAACTCAAAAAAAAAGTAATTGCATCATATAGAAAATGGGCAATATTTTGAATATGGGTTAAATTTGACAATGCGATACTTCCCAAACATAGGCAACTTTTATCCTATTTATATTTCTTTTTGTTAAGAGATCCCAATACTGGGATCATTTGAAATAGCCATCCTGTATAGTGGAGAGCAAAAAAAAACCAAAAGTGACATATAAATAGATAAGCACTCTGAAAGTTTGAGAAAACCCCCAGGCGTTTTTCAAGCGGAAATTGGGTGGGAAAGTGGGAACCAGGACATAACTGGAATAGAATGGCATGAAATAGCACATGAGCTAGAAGAGAGGAGCTGAAATACTCTGTTGGGGACCAGAACCCTTTTTGCAGTATCAGCACCAATATAATAATGGAGTAAATAGGGAAAACCTAAAAAAAGATCGCACCATTGGAAAGATTTAGTAGGCCTAAGACAAAAAGACAATCAAAGATACTCTTGGGAAACTATGAACAAATAAAATCAAATGATTGCATAAGCCAGAGTAGCATTACACTAAAAGTTTTGACAGGTGTCCTTACATCTTCAAACAGCTGAAACTATTGGAGAAGGAAGCATGTAGATTCTTTGGAATGGAAGAAGATCAATTGACATATAGCAGAATGCAAGTCACAACACCTGAGAAACTACTTGATAAATGATAAGCTATGAATATCCTAAAAACCGTTCCAAAGAATAGGACTTAATGAACTACTATTCTCTGAAACTATCCTCAGGAACCGAGAAAAAGATGGGGACAAGTTCATCACAAAAAACATACAATACACCTCTCTGGTTGCTTTCACCAAAAATTTTGAAAATATGGGCTTATTTTCTTTTTTATGTCAGATTCTTCATAAACATTTATTTTTTGAGAGCAAAAGTGGTATGCAAAAATAGCAAGGATTTTTCTCAAAAACTGTCCTATATTGATTATATAATATACTTACATCGTAGTTTATCCATAAGTTTTCCAGCGCATAATGTAGCAAGAGCAACTTTTATTGAAAATACTCTAATTTTTCCAACATTGTCACTAAAATATAAAAAGTTCTTTTAATTGAAACTACATGCATACGAACGTCAATTTGGATAATTATTGCATATGAGCAGTACATTTAATTTTTATCAAAGGTAGAATTAGTTATGAAATGTTAAAAATGCTTTTTTTGTCACAGAAAAGAATTCTGAGGTGTATTTCTAATTATATATCTGTGAGAAATCACCTATTGTAGTGGGAATTAAATTCTATAATACCTAGTTTACGCCAATGTATCAAAGATATTGCCTTAGAACATAAATTTAGAGAAACTAAAAACTATCTCATTGACATGTGTCTATATTCTGTTGAAGAATATTTTGAAAATACCCGTTGAACTATGTCTAAACTGCAACATATATCTACTTCGTTTGATATTAATTTTTTACAAACCTGTGTATTTCTAGTTTTTTGTGCGATTTTCTGAATATTTACGTTTCTGTATTTGTAAATCCTCCGAACAATGAACATACTAGAAGAGCAAACATCCTATGCCATCATAAACAATGTCAAATATTTATTTATTCAGAGATCCAATGACTTAAATTTTTTTGTGGTTCCTAAATATATGTCCTTCAATACTGTTATGAAGTCACCAACTCAAAGCCAGCCCTGTCACTCAACTATAAATTATGGCGAATCGCTTTCTAGAACGTTCTAGGTAGGTCGTTTTGTTTACGCATATGACGAGCGTGCAAAATTCAAGAATTTTCGAGAATTGATAAAGACTATATATTATATAAGCGAGTTTTTGATCAAGTTGACTGTAATAGTTGCAGATACTTGTGAGGTGTCTCCAAAAACTGTACAAAGAATTTTAAAGAAACATAAATTTAACCCTTACAAAATGAAAATGCTCCACCAGTTGACAGAGAAAATAGATGAGAAAATATCTCAAGAACCCGATTATCTCAAAAAAGTGTGTGTTAGTGACGAGTCTACCTTACCTATTCATTAATGGTAATGTGAGCAAGCAGAACGTGCTATATACTGAGTGACACAAATCCTCACTTTTTCCATGAAGGACACACCCAGTTCTCTCAAAAAGTAAAAGTGTGAGCAGGGATTCTAGGAAACTACACTGTTGGACCTGTATTTCTGATCACAAAAATAACAGGAGAAAAATATCTGGAAATGCTAGAAAATGCTATTGAACCCCTAATCCTTGAAATACTTGAGGATCATCCTAATGAATTCCGTGATTTGGAGATAACTTTTCAGCACGATGGTGCTCCTCCCCACTATTATGGACCAGTAAGGCGATATTTAAACGAGCAGTACTCTTCTTCTACTTCAGAGTCTCTTGACCAAGTTCTATGGTTCATGAAATAGATAGTGGGGGAGACTTTAGTCGGGCACTGTATAATTAAGATAAATGTATAAAAAGCGATGCATTGAATCTTTGACAATTTACAAAATTTTATTAATACATGAGTGAACGTTTATAAACAGGATGTCAATTTGAAGGTTTCTGTAATTCTGCATTTTCCAGTAAATGTGACAAAACCGCTTACATTGAATGTTTACATTTTTTGACAGCCGTTTGTGTTGATATTTACTAAATATGATGGTTGATGTAATCGATTGTGGTAGATATGGTGAAGAAATTTCAATGTATATCAATCAAGGATACTTTATTTATTAGTTAAATTATGTTTGCAAGATGGTAAACTATGCAAAATAGAAAGTATTAGTGATGTTTACAATAAATTCTTTCAGAGGTGAGCAATAAGTTCTACAGTTCTGAAACTCCCCCAATGTCCAATCATTTGATATATAAATACTATTTACTCATTCTAATAAGAATACCGGTCGTCCAAGAAGTTTCTGACCCATTTTCACTAAGTCGTGCATCTTTCAAAAACATTCAGTATACTTTTTTTTTAAACGTAGGTTTTAGTTAGCAGGCAAATTTTGTAAATGTTTTTTATTTAAAACAGACATCTTTATCTAATAAACAATCATCATTAAAAACCAATTAACTTACTAATTTTTCATCTAAACTTCAACAAATTATACATTATCGGAACGGGTAAGAGTTCAGCTTTCAGATAGGATAAAAATATATAGGGTGTTCCATTAAAGAAATAGACGATATTTGCATTTAAATAATACCATTTATTTCAAACGCCCCTTATAAGATTTCACTAATAAAACATTTATACTGAAAAAAAATTATATAAAAAGAAATTGTTCAACGAAAACCACACCTCCCTATCGTTTCTGAGTTCCTAGATTTTTACAGTTAAAATGGGTCAGAAACTTCTGGGACACCCAGTATTATATTATTGACAGAAAATTAACAATTAACTATACATGTTTATAATTCAATATCGAAGGCAAATAAAATTCATTCTTCAAGTAATAAATGAATCTAAGATAAATATTTCTATTGAATTTTAATCCTCACACAGCAAGGCACCATTATTGGAATCTGTGACCTTTGCTGTGTGTATTGCTATCCTTGTTTTGGAATGAGAGAATCGATTTAGATGTTGGTTGTAAAGAAAGTGTGTTGTCAGTATAGCGGGATATTCATCTAGTCCGTTTAATGATCAAAGTGTAAACCTGTATTTCTTGTCCCATATTTGTTGACCTGTCTTATGTCATTATTTGATATCGCCAGAATAATAAAATCGATTCTATAAACACTATGTGCAAAAAATATATAAGTACTATTCCTATATTTCAAGTAATGGTAGTAATAATAAATTTGCAACGGGTGGCCAAATAACTGAGGGACTGTATATCGGAAACTGTTCTACTCACGACCTTATGGTAAAAATTATTGTTATGCAAGTTGTCCACTTTGAAAAATGACCGCTAGGGGCCGTAACACAAATTTAAGTTACAAAAAATAATAAGTTTTCTCTAAAATTTTCAAAGGTAAGATAAATCAAACGAAAAAGCCTATCAAAATAAAACACCATTGAATATGCATTTGTGTATTAGTTTGTAGACAAAATTTCATCTATTTCTAAATTTGATTACATTTTTTTCACAAATGTGGTCAAATATTAGATTTGTTATGGTTTAGCCAGTCTAAATTTTTATCTTGAAAGTTGTTTATTCATTTACAAACAATTTCAAAGTAGTAGGTACAAGAGACATGTGATAAAAAATGGGAAATTTTCATTGAAAATAAAGAATTATTTACTTACACAGTAGCATAAGCAGCAAGAATCCAATTCAGCAACAAGCCTACACAAACATCAACATGTGCTTGCTGAGTAGGAGGAGCTCTTTTATTTAGACTGTGATAAAGAGAACATAGCAATGTTTCCAAACGAGCAACACTTAATTCTTGAGACGGTTCTAGAGCATGTAAGCCTTGTTCTCGGAAAGCTTCTATTACATTCCAGATGTCAACAGCATGTACTGTAAAAAAACATTAAACATTTTTTCACCTTATTGAACTATGTCACAACTACACCAGAGGGATTAGATAAAGTATGTGGTTTCTGAATGATCCCAGTGGTCAATAAGAAACAGATATTTAAATCGCATAGTCTGCTAGTCGACGTCAGACCAGTTAAGGGTTAATCTAACTAGAATAGGTACTCAAGTTCTAATGAGTTCAGCAATGTGCATTATCTGTATTAGAATATGAAGATAATTTTTATTATTGGGTCCATACTTACAGCTCACTTTTTTTTGTATGAATCTCAACTTTGTAGCAGTTCTGTATGAAGCGAATCTGATTAGGTCAAAATTATGAGCACTCATCTCATGGATTAAAGCCAGTCTGTGGTCGGAGGACCCAGAAAGGCCTTCTTGACCTTGCATACCTTAAATAAAAACAAAATAATCGGTAATTTATTAATGTTATAAGTAGGTTATAGATATTTCTATACCAAATTTAAAATGTCAATTATCAATCAGTAATTGAATTGACATTTCTTGAATGAAACAGCAATATGCATATAAACCAAGTAAATTATAGTTGAATTAGAATGTAACCCAAAATTAATGTTCACAATGTAATAAAACAAATTTTCATTTAAAAACATGAAACATAATATAGGTAGATTGGGATGACATATCAATTTACTATTGGATGTTTATTAAAACCAGATTTCAGTTGAAGATTCCATCAATTATAATTAATAGGTACTTACTGAAGGAATTTATATTTCATGAAATAACTTTAATTTGTTTGTGTTTAACACAATTGTTTACAATTTTTCAAGGCGAACACTTCTAAAAATATCAAAAACGCCATTTTCTTTCCTATACTCCCACCACAGAACTCCCACTCCCACCCACAATCATTCTCCCACCCATCTAGTGTTGAACGATATTTCACAAACTGTTACTTTTTCACTGATACGAACAAATCACAGACAGTCACAGTTTCCAAAATCAAATCTAAATTGTGACGTGATCACAGCCAGCGAAAACGACAATTAATTGAATGAATTGAAATATTCGGAATCAAACATAATATTGACCTTCATCGCTCTCATTCGACGAAAACTGATCAACAAGATTGAATTTTGTTTTCTTCATTACCGTAAGATTATAAAGACAATGTGCTCTTTATTCTAGAAATGAGGAACGAGAACGGCAAACGGTATCCTAATATTTTGTATTTACTATATTGTTATGGTATGGTGACTCGGATATCTATTTATATGAAATCGTGAAAAGGAACGATATTTCATTGATAAGTGATAACGTGATCACACCCAGCAAAAACGACAATGAATTGAATGAATAAATCGAAATATTCGAGATCGAACATAATATTAAAACATTTTTTTAGCTTAGTAGCGAACTTAGTAGTATTGATACCGATGAATATGGATACATTTTTCCCATCGTATATTCAAAACAGAATATCAAATGTGATCACGTTACGTTTTAAAATAACTGATATTAAAATATCACGATATCATTTCACAACGTGATTAAAAAGTCACGATATCGCTCATCACTACACCCATCTCTCAACTCAAAACAAGATTATAAATTCTAAAAGTTAAACATAGATGGCGCAATACTACTATGAATATAGCCGCAATGCCAGAAAATGGGGATGGCTGTTTAGTATTACCGTTGATTGAGTATATCTATTTATTCATTCAACGGTATTACTTCAATATTTCTCGTTTTAATTATAATTTTCGTAAATTTTATGTTAGTGGCAACCTCGCTACCGTTCGAGGAGTAGTCTGCTTGCCTTTGTATCGAGCAGGTGTTGCGTTTGCCATGCTCTGTGAATAACTATGTTACAAATAAAGTACAGTTTATGAACCTGCAATTAATGGTGTTGTTTGCTTTTTTACACGTTACTTTATATCACGAATCACGAAGTTCATGTTCGAATAATTTCAATGGAGAAGCTGACGGACAAATGAACAATGGCTGATAAAAACATTTTTAGGGATCAGTTCCAAAGTTCCAAACATGGAGGCTAAATAAGAAGATCGAACTCATACGGGAAAATTGACAAAACCTGTCCTCAAAATCGTCTATCCAAGCAGTTTGTTTTTTCACCGCAGCGTCGCGCATTGTAGCTAGGGTACCATTTTCAAACTGTCACGACAATAACCTTACTTTTTATATTTGACCAATTTGACAGGTGTGTATATAAATGCTCGGCTGTTGCCCCCGAGAGAGAAAAGTTTCAAACCTTTGTTGTTTCGTCTACATAACATGTTTACAGCCCAGAAGAAGGAAAAAAAGAAGAGGGAAGATGGGAGCCACTCCCAGACGCTTGTAAGAGCATTCCCGACAGATTATATAAACCTGCGCTGGCCATATGCCGTAACGGCGGAGGCCATAAAAACGAAAGAAGAAGAAGAGGCAGTACTGGCAGTAGGCAAATAGTAAACATTACTTGTGAATTATAAAAAATAGAAAATTAAAATTGTTAAAAATTGATAATGGGCAGGGTGTATGTTGTTGAAATTTATTGCAATAGTTGTTGGTAGTGCAGTTTATTTGAAAGGAAGACGTGAATTGAATTTAATTTAAGAAAACCAGAGTTTTTTCAGTTACCAAAAGTAATCAGAAATATTCAAAGATGAATAAAGTAGGAAACAATATTTATTATGATAGACTTAAATTATATACCTTACTTGTGAAAAGTCTAGAAAAAGCACAATCGCAGACAAAATACTTTACCTACTTTTGATGATCACATTATGCTGTTCTATACAAGTACAATTTAAGAGAACTGGAAAAGGTGAACACAGATTTGAAGAAAAACCAGAGATGGTTGATAAGGATTAAGCTGTAGTACTAATTTGAAAAAGTTACTGGTATGTTCTTTATACAAAAAAATATGAATTCAGTTGATATTCAGAAAAAATAGGAAATGAAAATATAAATAAGGTGAGAATATAAATTGAAGCAAATACATACATCAAATAGAAAAAATTTATGTTTGCCAATTATTGGTGCACTTTACCAATGTAGGGATTACTAAAACCATAAGACATTGAAACTAATCGGTGACACCTATTTCTTACTAATCTTCAGCTACCTAATTCCAATGAGGGGCACTTGTGAGATAACATGAATCCATGAACTAATCATTCGATCGTCAACGAGTGCTTTATATCATCAGCTCGTGGAGTTAAGCGCATAGTTTTGACCAGAGATACTCTTTTGACTGTCTTTTTTTTGGGTTATGTGTTTGTGTGAAATTTATAATTGTTCAATTGTGCATTGTGTTGAGATTGTTGAGAATGATCGTAGAAGATCTCTTGTTAGATATTATGAATAATATTGTGGGCGAAGCTGAAATTTTAGTGCAAGAACATAATGAGAGACAATTTTATGAGACATTCAGGCTAAATCCATTTGATCATTTATCATTTATTAAAATCTTCTTCTGTTCCACCGACATTGGCTTATTTCTTTTATTCGTGTTCGACATATTCACAACTACAACAAATCTGAAGAATCTTGGAGAGAATTTTACAGGTTAGAAAATTTTCAAAACAATTTCCCATGACAAATTCGACCAAACAACACAGAACCAAGTATTCTTTGACAGAACAATACATTTTGCCACGATCCCAAGTTTATTCTTGCTTAGAAATGAGCGATACTTTCGTTGGAACGAGTAGCTGGAGAATTGACCTCACCTCGTACTATTCGTTCAACTTTACTCGTTCACTATTCTTTGATTTAGGGTCTCGTGTCGAAATTGCCGGCAAACTAAAAATGAACTGTGTGTAACTAAACTAGACTGACAAAACCAACTATAGAGGCAAGTGTATAAGCAACCACATTTAATTATTTCGAATAAAATCTCATACAATTACTAAAAAAATTAATAACTTTGAGAATTGAGATGAGAATTAATTTTCAAAGTGTTCCTAATAAAAATATAAATTATTACGTAGCTACATAAATTATTTTGAAAATCTTCCATTTCGTTGTATGTTTTCGTCTTTTTCGGTATATAATCTGACCATATATACCACTCGAGGTATATATTTTGTTTTGAATATTCACCTCTTGTGATATAACTAGTGAATATCCCAGAATGCATATTCCTAGAATATCATATTACGAACATATGTAAATGAATATCCATGGAATGTTCACCTTACCGCAACTTGAGAATATTCTCTAAAGGGATATTCACTGAATATGTAAAAAAGCATAATAATATTTTTTCAGATTCTATAAATATACTATGGATATTCTTAATACACAATATTCTTTGAATATCCCAGAATGAATATTCTCAGAATATTATATTATGAACATACGTAAATGAATATCCATGGAATGTTCACCTTACCGCAACTTGAGAATATGTATAAAAGCATGAAAATATTCGTCATATTCTATGAATATTTTAGGAATATACGGTGCTGTCTGGGTATCTAGTACCTACTGATAAGATAAGAAAACAGATTGAAGGAAAAAATAAATGAAGCTCAGATATTTCAACTCTACCAAGTCTATGACGAAGAAACGCTATTGCAATTTCTAGAGTAGGTAGACGAAATTAATTTTTTAGTCTACCTTTGTTTTACAATATTTTTTAATATCAACAACTAACACTATTACTAAGTCATCCTTTAATAATAATTAGTTGGGTTCTTATTTTCATACATTAATCAATTAATTTGCAAGGTAATTGCGACTATATTGACAAGACAAAGCTACCTACAAAACATTTATGCTTCGAAATTTTTTAAAATGTAATGTTACCTACCTCATTCATTAATTTAATTCAAAAAATATTATTACCTATGGCAAGCTTGAAACTAGATAACCATCCTCATCTCTTTTTATCGTCATAATGGAGAGGATTATTAAATTGTAAGGATTTCTAGGGATAATTTTTACATTTGGCATCGAAGCTTTAGAATCCAAAAGAGCCAAGTAAAATACAAAATACTGCATTTACAACCGATGTTGCCATATTATACGAAAATCCTCAAACAAGGAGAAAAAAAACAAAAAACCATGCACGTCATAAGATTATTAGGTATATTTAGGTACTTGCAATATCTATATATAATGTATGTTAGGTATCTTGTTTTCAAAATTCGATATTCGACTTCGTAGTGTATTTGTGTATTAGTCATAAGGCCAATTGTGATTCTTTTTTGGGTTTCCAAAATAGAAATATATCAGGTAAGTGTATCGAGAAGGGCAAGGAAAATCATTGAAGAAGCTGTACAGAAGGGAAAGGGTGAATGGAATGGTTATTTTTCCTTCCCCTTCTTCAAAAATTAACCAATGATCTGTTTTAACTATGGAGGGTAGAAGGAAGGGGCACCATCTGAATGTATTAAAAAGTGTCCATCGAAAGGAAGCAAATTAAGGTGGCGCCATAGTAGCAAGTGGAAAGATTTTAAAATTAGCGCCATGAATTATTAGAGTAAGATACAAAATTAAAAAAGGAAATACTACGTAAATAATTGAGATTTTAAATACTACATATTTCTCAATTACACAAGTCACGAAAAATACTAACTTTTTCAACCCAGCACACTTCACTCGGTTTATAACCCTAAATTCACATCATTTCCATTAGCTACACGAGCGCTATTTCGGTGAATCTTCGAATTATGATTTGCTGTTTACAGGTGGACACTTTTTCAACTTGTCACCCATACTCCTTCCTTCTACCCTCCATAGTTTTAACCAAGAAAAATTATGAAACTTATTAGAAACAAAAACAACTAGTATTAGCAGGTATTAGTTCCTAATTATTCTAACCAGAAAAATTCGAAAGGACAAGACGAGACAAACTGATCATGAAATGCGAATGCGTGCTACAAAAGTAAACGGCCAGGCTAGACGCATGTCTGTCCTCCCTCTGATATAATCAAGGCAGGGACATACAAAAAATATTAGAGACTTTTAGCTTGTCTTAAATTTCTCACGTATCCGTAACGAACTGCGCATGTGTAGACCCGTTACGTCTCAGCCGATACGATGCGTTGAACGTATTGTTACGTCCCCTACTCCGTATACGTAAACGTATCCGTATCCCGACAAAAATCAGTATTCTGTGCTATTAGTGCTATTTTACAGGTCTTCTTCTTCTTCTTTGATATTGGTTTGGTTTAATTATAACCCAATATATTTTGGTCATGCGAAATATGCATAAAAAATAGGTCGTCCAAATCATCATTGTCCTCGTCTAGCAGCAAAGCAATGGATTATTTAATATCGCCCCCATATTACGTTTTTACAAAAATATAAAAAGACGAAAAGTTTTGAGGTTATACAATTAAAAACAGAACAAAACGATACGTTTTCTGCTAAAAAGGTTTTCTTGACAATTTCTTTACGTCAACGTAACTCCAATACGGATGCGGATACGTGTGAAAACTTATGACAAGCTAAAAGTGTCTATTATCCCTGACTCTGAATATTATCCTATTTGCATAGTCCCGCTGTAATTGACGAAACAGTTTCTAGTGGGTTGTCTCTGTTTCCAGTCACTTTGAAGCAGCCACATATAGCAGTAAAAAATATTGCTCGCCTAAAACCCCCTATAGAAGAGAAGAAGAAATTTGACACTTTGACAGGATTTCAAACAAAAACATTTTAAAATAAGAAAATTCTCTTAATATTTAACAATAAATGTTATGATAGAAATTAAGTTCCACGTAACCTTTAGATATTGGAAATATCCTGTGGTTATACTGAAATATTGATATCGCAGTCAACCAATAAATGGGATATACTTTTTCATTATTGAAACCATTTAACTTCTTTGTTGCTACCACATTAACAATATTCAGGTTACCATTTTTATCATTAGGTCTCATGGATATGGATACAGCAGGGTGAGAACACAGTTTTGATGAAAGTAAAAAACATCGCTTTTTGTAGTTTGGTGAGAACTTTTGGATCCAGATATAGAAATCCTGTAGAAAGCATATTTTTGATATCAATTGTAGAATAAGCTATCCTTAGATTATTTAATTATAACTTAACTGCTATGTTAATTGTAGTTTGTAGTCTTTCAGTGCAACTAGATGATTTAAAATGTGATAAGTTAATAAGAGGTATAAGTGATCTACTTTTATAAATATGATAATGTTCACAGGCTAATTTCCTAACCCTCCAGTACTAACAGACGGACCCCCACTATTATCCCCCATATATTTGCGTTAATGAAGTCATTATGTTTGTGCAGCTAGGTATATTCATTTTATTTAGATACCGACTCAGTGTGTGAACGTGAAGTGTTTATTTGCATTTTTAACGATTTCCGTTACTGTGACGAGTGATGAGAATCAGAGAAATCTGCCAAATAGAACCCGAAGAAAACATTTCCCCAGAAGAAAGGCTTATGGTAGATGTTACTTTTGTGACTCGAAAAAGAGTTGGAAAACAAGATATAAGTGTACCCAGTGTCGCAAATTTTTGTGCCTAGAACACGTTCACGCAATATGTAGACGATGTGCTGGACATGCTTTTGGCAACCTTGAAGAAGTTTAAATTTCCAATGTTATGTTATAACTATTAAAATAGTAAAGTGTTTACAGTTTTTTTAATAAATAAAATCAGTTCTTAAAAAAACAAAAATCAAAATAAAATAGCATTTTCTGATCTCGGTTTAACTGACCAATGTTAGTATTCATGTTACAAAACTCATGTTAGTACTGGAGAGTTAAGAATTGAATGCTCAAAAAATATGTTCCACAAACTAACAAAAAGACTATCATTTCAAAACACCTAAGTTATTTGAAAAATGTTTACTTAATAGATTGCTTAGGTCGGACTTACATGTAACAATCCTAAATGACTGTGCAACAAGTTTATTCTAGAACTGATATATGAAGATAACCTTTATCTTCCTTTAAATATCACTACTTCATTATCTTATAACCAGATATCGGTCTTTGAAAAAATTATTCAATTTGTAAAGGTAGGTAAAGTTGATATTCGATAAAACAAACATCCAATCTCTCTGTGACTAATGGGTTATGTCCAAAGCCAACCTTTCCTCACACATAGTAGATTGTCTATTTCCTTCATTTCACTCTTGCATTACAACTTTCAAATAGCTTTGTATGTTGTCTATATTTAAGTATTAAGTGAAATTAATCTTACACTTGTTTAAAAATATATTTACAAACAACATTTCAGATCCAGCAAATTGGAAAAGCTGCTAAAACGACTTGATTCAGCTGAAAGACGTGCTAAACTATTAAATACTGAAGTTAAAAGTATTAGACAAGAAATACTTGTACTAAAAAATACACTTTCTGGTGTTTTACCCAAAGAAAACAACTTTATAGTTCATACTAAAAAGTAAGTTGAAATTAATTATAAAAACCTACTGTATTTTGTATGACTATAAGTACGTGAATTGGGGTGACATTCAATGGGACCTAAAAGATCTATTTTGCCCCCTTACTTCTACTTAGTTCCTGAGGAAAGTCTCAGAGACTAGTCCTAGTTCCTTTAGTCCTATTTCCCGGAGGAATTTTAGGATATCTGCAGGTTTTAACTTAGGTAAATTTCCTTCTATCCAGTAATCTCCAAGGTGTTGTGCCCTAGGATTCGTTGTTTCTTCCATGCCACAGAATCTACATTCTTCTTCCTCCACTTTTTTGAGCTTTTTCAGGTGCCCATTCAGGCAACAAAATCCTGTTAGGATCCCTGTTAAAACTCTTAGTGCAGTTTGACTTTGACTTATGCATTCATTTGATCTCAACAGGTTGTAGTCACCCATAAGAATCTCTGATTGTCTAAGTCCTACTAGATCTTTCAAATGGTCAGATATTCACTTTTTTTTCGGTTTTTCCTATTTATTCCAATATTACATTGGAGCTGATACCGAAAAAGGGTTCCGGCCCCCAAAAGGGTGTTTCAATCTCCCTCTTTGCTAGTTTATCTGCTATTTCATTTCCTTATATTCCAGTGTGTCCTGAAATCCACAGTAAGGTTACTATATTGTTCTCGCCTAGTTCATTGAGTTTGCCTAGGCATTCACATGTATGACTACATACACGGTTTACTATTGTTGATAATCATTATTTGATTATATAAAAGCTCTATTTTATAATTCAACAGAACAAGAAATTTAATATCATTGTCTTCATCAAGTGATGATGATAATGTTGATAGCCCATTGGATAATGCTAAAAGATTTAAAGGAACTTTTCAAGAAGATGATGGTTATGTAACTGTTTTTACTGATGGGGCATGTGAAAATAATGGAAAAGCAAATGCTAAAGCTGGAATTGGTGTATGGTTTGGAGATTATCACCACCTGTAAGTAATTATTTAGATTAGAACACTATTTGGGTAGGTAGAGCTCTTGGACTACAATAGTTTGTTTTGTAAATTTTAGAAATGTATCTAAGCCAGTTGAGGGTAAAGCAACTAATAATACAGCTGAAATACAAGCATGCATTGAGAGTTTAAAAGTACTGGAGAAACAAGGTATTGTTATTGTCCACCTAATCCCATGTATTAGGTAGGTACTTACCTCATATTATTTAATTGTAGGAGTCGACAAAGTTAAAATTTTTACTGATTCTCAATTTACAATTAATTGTATGACAAAATGGATGAATAATTGGAAAAAAAATAATTGGAAAACTGCAGCAGGAGGTGATGTTAAAAATAAAGAAGACTTAAAAAAACTAGATGACATGATAAAACAGTTTTTAGATGTAAAATGGGTAAGTTGGTCGTTTTGATTTATTTACTACCTAAATATATAACCATTTTTTAAAAGTTAACTCAAAGTCTTAAAACTTATACAGGGTTATTTTAAAGTATGGAAACATCTGAATATCTCACAAACGGAAAACGATAAAAAGAAGATTTTAACGCATGTTGCAAGGTTGCCATAGGAACATATTTTCACATTGTGACAAAACTTACAGGGAGGTCCTGAAAAGCGTAGTGACTGCAATGGATGATTTTTTAAATGTAACACCCTGTATATTATATCATTTTATAAATCCTTTCGACTTCTAGATTAACTTTGTTATGAGGTACTTACCCTATGCCCAAATTCTATGGTTGCCCAGATATCAGCACTTTAATTATTGCAAAATGTTTATTCTAGTATTACAACTTGAATCCAATTAGTAATAAAATGAAGAAAATGTTCAAACTGCAAACCACTTATGATTTGACAGTATCCAAGTCTTTTACAAAATTGTCCAATTGAATCACGCAAATATGTGTGTGATATCAGGTTTATCTCTCCCAAAATACGATTTTGTTTGTTTGTGACCGAGCCGGCCATTCTATCGCTCCTCGACGACCTATCCATCTCTGTAGAAACACTGTATCCAAATAAGTACGTACAGCTATGGGGTAATGGGGGGAAGCACCATCTTGTTGATACCATATTTATTTATTTACGGGCAAGCCCAATTACATATAAAAAAGTGAACATGAAAAAAAATTTTTTATAATACAAATACCTACAAATGAAGTATAAATACAGTAATAAAAAAATACAATTAATGATAAAAAATACAATTAAATGATAAAAAAATACAATACAATGATAAAAATGAATGCAGAAATAAAAGGACAATTTAGTAAAAATGGTAAAACAAAAAAAAAGAATTTTACATGTGTAACAAAAACATTAAATATAGTACAAAAACAAAACTATGGCAATTACATTCGTTAAATTCAAACGTTTAGTTGAGACAGGTTGTTAAATTGATTAATAGAATTACTGAAGAACTGTAAACTATTAAGGGAATTAGCTAGTCTCATGGCTCTGAAAGAACGAGTGGAAAGTTAAGCAATGTGGCACGGACAGGCAGATCTTATTAAGAAGCTGAGGACAGTTACAAATACCATTTAAGATTTTAAATAGCAATAAAAGGTCCTTTTGTTTTCTACGGCTCTCGAGAGAAGAGATGCATTTTCATTGATTTTTGTATGGCATTAGTGATGTGACAATTGAAACTAAGAGATTAATTCCTAAATCCCTAATCTGATTGACAGTATCTAGCAACTAACCATTAATGTGATAATTAAATGGTATTGTATGATGTGTGCAATGAAAGCTAATTACATGACACTTACTGGTATTAAGTTCCCTGCCATTACATGAGCACCAAGTAGACAGGTTAGTAAGTTCTACTTGCAACAATGAGGCATCTACACATTTGTTAATTATTTTAAAACATTTCAAGTCATCTGCAAATAGAAGGGCGATGCACTCATGAAAACAGTTAGTAAAATCGCTGATAAAAATATTAAAAAGTAATTGACCCAAGTGAGACTCCTGGGGTACTCCCGAAGTATCAGAAAATGCATGAGAATAGAAATGATTTACTCGTACCTGTTGAGTTATGTCAATTAAGTAGCTATTAAACCACTTCAACATGGAACCACATATGCCATATGAATTGAGTTTCTGGACCGAAAGCTCATGGTTAACACTGTCAAACGCCTTGGAAAAGTCAGTGTAAATTGAATCAACTTGTAATATCTTTTCCAAGGATTCAGACAGAAAATCAGCATAAGTTAACAAACTCAATTCTGCCGATTTACCTGAAGTATATATATATTATCAAAAACCCAATTACCATAGTGTATGGTGTAGGGTATACTTTTACAATTATACTTGTTTCAACTACATAGTATTATGCTTAAGACATATATCCATTTTTTCATCGATGCTTTGGTCCAGATAGAATTTTATTCATGTACAAATTTAGCCCATTGTTTTTTATCTTTTGCCATCGTTTTTGCCTCTGTCCATGTTTTTCCTTTTTCTTGTAGTATGCCTACCATAACACCATCCCCTGTTTGTTTTGGTCTTCCCTTTTTCGTTCTTTTTTGTATTTTTGATTGCCATAATTTTTTAACTGGTCTTGTATCGTTCATTCTTTGTAAATGTCCCCACCAGCTTAATTGTCTCTTTTCAATAAATTTAAGTGTTGATTCTATGTCAAGGTCTTCTCTTATTTTCGTATTTCTTAGTTTGTCTTTCTTTGTAACTCCTTTAACTCGCCTAAGATACTTCATCTCAACTGCTTGTATTCGACTCTTTTGTCTCTTTGTTAATACCCAAGATTCACATCCGAATGTTAATATTGGCCGGTAAATTGTTTTAAATACATTTAACTTCGTTTTCTTGGAAATCTCTTTTTTATTTATAAATGTCGTATTCATCGTGTGATAAAGATTCATCGTTTTTTGTACTCTATTGGTAATTTCGACTTCCTGCGTTCCATTTTCTTCTATTTCTACTCCCCAGTATTTATATCTTCTAACTTGCTCAATTTTTATTCCATCTAATTGTATTTTCAAATGTTTTTGTTGCGGTCCTATAACCATAACTTTGGTTTTGCTTTGATTAACTGTCATTCCAAATTCTTCAGATACCGTGCTCCATATTTCCATATTCTTTTGTAAATCCTTCTCTTTCCCTGCCATAATTATTAAATCATCTGCAAAAGCTGCTTCTGATATATCCACTCTTCCTAAATGTCTGTATCCAACGTGTAGTTTTGCCATTTTGATTGACGATTTTTTAATTATTTCATCAATAAAAATTGTAAATAATAATGGACTTAGTCCCCCTCCTTGCCTTAATCCTTCTTGTGTTGAAAATTATTCTGATGCTTTATTTTTGTATATTACACAATTTCTATTATTTTTGTAAATGTTTTTGATTATGTCTATTATTTTGTAGTTTACCCCCCCTCCTTCTAGTACTTTCCATAACTTCTCCCTTGGTACTTTGTCAAAAGCTTTTTCCATATCTATAAATCCCATATATACCTCTTTTTCTTGTTGTGAGAACTTATCAATTATCTGTTTCACCGTAAATATGTGGTCTTGTATGCTTCGCCCTCTTCTAAATCCACTTTGCGATTCTTCGAGAGTATTTTCTATCAGTGGTCTTAGCTTACTGTCTAAAATATTCTCGTAGACTTTCATAGCTGTACTAAGTAGATTTATTCCTCTATAATTATTGCAGTCTTGTCTATCCCCCTTCTTATATATTGGAACTATTAAGGCTGTCTTCCAATCTTCTGGAATCTGTTCTTCACTCCAAGCAGTGTTGTATATTTTCAATAATATTTTTGTTCCTGTTTCCCCTAAATTCTTGAACATTTCTGATGTTAATTTATCAATTCCTGGAGATTTTCCATTTTTCAATACATCTATTATTTTCTGTAATTCTTTTAGTGTTACAATGTCTTTATTTTCTATTATTGCATCCTTTTTTTTGTTAATGTCCTGAACTTTGTTGTCTGCTCCTAGTAATTCCTCAAAATACTCTTTCCATCTATCAATTACTTCGTTTTCATTTCTTAGTATATCTCCTTTTTTATTTTTTATCCAGGTTATTTCTTGTGTTTTTTCCTTTCTTAATGACTTCAATGTTTTGTAAAACAGTTTTTGATTTGATTTACTATTGCTTTCCATTTTTTCGCCAAATTCTTTCCACTGATTTCTTTTAGCTACTGCTACCATCTCTTTTACATTTTTCCTCTTCTCTTTGTACATTTCATAGTTTTCCGTTGTTTTGTTATTTATATACATTTTCCACGCTTCTTTTTTTAATTTTACTTTTATTTTAATTTCGTCCGTCCACCAAGCTGTTTGTTTTTTCTTATTAGTTTTCTTGCTACAACCACATATTTCTTTAGCGGTTTCCTATACGGTTTTTTTGAAATAATCCCACATTTCTTCTAAATTACCATTTTTCATTATATCACAATTATTTAAGAACTTTCCTGATAATGCTATTTTGTATTTTTCTGCCATATCTTTGTTTTGTAGTTTGTATGATCTGACCGATTCATATTCTATTGTTTTTTCTAATTTTTGTCTATTATGGTTCGTAATTTCTACTTGTTCTCTTATTTTTGTTACAAGTAAATAGTGGTCACTTCCTATTTCCGGTCCTCTTCTAACTTTGGTATCCAATACTTCCTTTCTATTTCTCTTTTCCACTAATATATAATCTATTATTGACCTTTCATTTCTGCTTTCCATCACACGTGTATATTTATGTATGTCTTTATGTTGGAAAAATGTATTAGTTACAATAAAATTGTGTAATATGCAAAAATCCAGCAGCCGTTCTCCATTATTATTCCTAAATGTTTCACCATGTTTTCCTATTACTGCTCTATAAATGTCATCTTTTGTTCCCACTCTGCTATTCAAATCTCCAAGTATAATTATTTTTCCTTTTGCATTTTCTGTAGCCATAGTTAGATCTTCCCAAAACCTATCTTTATTTCCTACTGTATCGTCTTCATTTGGTCCATATACAATTATTATAGTTTTTGTGTTCATATTTTTATCTTTCATTTCCATCACCAATAATCTTTCCGACCAACTCCTGCTGCCGCTCTTTTCTCATTTTCAATACCACTATATATGAGTATATGGCCATTATCCATTTTCACTATCCCCTGTCCTTTTTTTTTGTCTCTGTTATAGCTAGTATTCTCAAGTTTGTATTTTCAAACTCTTCTTCTAATTCTTTTTCTTTTCCTAAAATACTTCTTACATTCCATGTTCCAATTCTCCACATTTCCTTTGCTGATTTTACTTTATTCATATCCAATTCCGTTGCTGTGTCTTTTTCTCTGTTACCATGAATATCTGTTTCTTTATTTAGTTTTTTGAATGTATTTTTTCCAGTATTCTCATTCTATTTGTTTCTTTATCCCATCTCCATTCTTGCCCATTTACCGTTACCTTATTGTATCCCGTTTTTACGTCTTTTCCCTTTTGACTTTCTAATTTTGCAAACATCCTTATCTCTTTTTGTTTTTCTCTTTCCTTCTTGGTCATATCATTATTTATAAAAACTCTTTCTTCTTTCCTCTCCTTTAATTTAGCTTTATTTGCCATAATTTTTTCTTTATCAGCTTCTTTTTGACATTCCACTATACACATTTTCTCCCCTATCTTGTTAACTGCTTTAGGATCGATATTTATTTTTAGCTGTTGACTCAAAAAGTTTCTGACATTTTCTACCAATTTCGACGGCTCATTAGTATCAAGTTTTAATCCATTTATCATCACATTATTCTTTCTTCTTTCTTTATCTATAATTTCCATTGTTTTTTAATCTCTTCCATCTCTGTTTTCATTTCTGCATTTTCTTTTTTAATTGCTTGGTTTTCTTTTCTCAATACTTCGTTTTCAACTTTCAACTTTAATATTTCCTCATTAAACAGAGCCTGTTGATCTTTGGTTTCTTTGATCTCGTTTTTAATCAGTTGTTGTTCCCATTTCATATCCTTTTGATCTGCAGACATATCCTTCATTAACGCTATGATTTGATCTAACTTTTCATCTTTTTTACTTTTAGTTGGGGTTCTGCTAGTCCTCTTGCTAACTTCAAATACACCATCCATTTTTCTTTTCTTTGAATCTTCTGTAGAATAATCATCACTATTCATTTTGTTTATATTTTGTATTCAATTACTATTTAATTATATTATTTTCGTGGTAGCGTAAGACCAAGATACCCAGATCTACTCTTCGGAGATACTTGATCTATCCAGCCACTTATTATATATATCTAATTTCTTTCTTTATTTTGTCCTTTATTTTTTAAATTTGACAACGTCGCAAATTATATTGTTTTGGACTCGCCTTAAATCAATTGCTTTTTATTTTAATAACCTAACACTAACCTATTTATTTAATTGTTTTCACAAAATCTAACGTTTTTTTTTGTTTTTTTTCTTTTGTATCACTACGTACTTTACCTTTTGTTGATACAATTCAAATTCTATTTGATTAATTTTCGCTGCTCTTTCCGATATATCGAAATAAATGCAGGCGAATTTTATAAACACTTTATTATCTCAACGCACCGTTGCCAGCTTTTTCACCTGAAGTAAAACCAAATTGCTGGGAATTTAGGATCCCAGAACAATCATAAGCGAGAAAATCAGTAATAATACTTTCAAAAACTGGATATGGGGCAGTAGTTCTTAATGTCAGATTTGTCACCAGATTTATATATCGATGTGACGTAGGAAATTTTACAAATTTCAGGAAAACAGCCTATGCTTAGGGATTTATTAAAAATATAAAAAAGTGGTCGCGAAAGTATAAAACTGAATTCTCTAAGAAATAGAGGCGAGATTCCATCTGGCCCATGTCCTTTATTGACATCTAATGATGAAAGTTTTTCATATATTTTTGAAATATGGATATGTCATCAGAAGGTAACATGGGATTGTTAGGATTGGGAAATATGGCTCCTATAGCTGGCACAATATTATTTCTTAACAGATCCAGATATCTGTTAAACTCAATTCTCGCATCAACTTCTAGGTTAGGATAATGTCACTTTTTTCATTGCATATAAACACAATATTTTAGGTAATTGATTAATTGGCATAAGCGATACGACCCCTACCGGACGTTCAGGTAACCGAGCTATGGGCCATGTCATCAGTCATTTGTCGTGTTTTCCATTGTATTTAAGTGCTTTTTAACAGTTGTTACATCGTATTCCAGTTAGTTTTCGTTTTATTTGCTGAAGTTTCATTATTTGGAAATTAATCATTACTGTATTTCATGTAATCTACTATGCTCAACTTCTAATTGTTCTATTCTGTTGATATATGAACACAATCCAAATCAAGTCAATCCACAAGATATATTTTTCAAAGAAGAAATAACACAAATCCAAAAATAAACACATTAACTAGATCAACACAGGCAAACACAGTTAAATAAACAAATATAATGGCTGATGATGGCCCATAGCTAGATTTCAACTGTCACCGTCCGCGGCGCTGCAATCTTAATCGCCTATAGAGAGTTATTGCAACGTTCGTTTTGTAGTTCCCTTATAAACTATCTTTTATTTTGACATATACGCATGCTCAGTGAGTCCAACTTTGAGGATATTTCCAATCTAAAATACAAGATCCCTGTATTTTAGTTAAATAAAGGCAAATAACTTTATTTTGACGGATCTGTCATCATAAACTGGATGTTTTGTGCCATAAATACAAAAATGTGAATGGAAACAAATTCTACAAACTTCTAGGTTCGAGATATGTCACTTTCACAGGACATATAATTTATAACTGGTGATTACTTTCGATTTCACTTGAAGCGCTCTGCAATAGTGCACTTTTGGTATCGCCTTGAAGGATACTTTATTAAAGGATCTTTTATTAAAGTCGGCGTTTTTTTGCCATTTGCATTAACTGTGTGTTTTATTCATGTATTAAATGAAATCCCTTGATAAAAAAATGTTACTATGAAACATATTTTCAGGTTTGACAACACACGATCTTGAATGTTTAACAATGAATATTTCGTAAAATCTTGCCCTAATCGGTATATTTACATCAAAAGTATTGGAGAATCAATGAAAAAATTCTAAGAAATTCCGCCAGTGCCAGTGGTGTGGATTGTAGGAAGGACCAAATCCCCCTTACTCCTGTCGTACTCCATTGGTAAGGGACAAAATGTATTTTCATTGTCGATACCGACAAAACAAAAACTTGAGTTTAAAAAAAAAAGAAATATTTTGGAGACTATGTGGCTTGCGACTGTTTTCATCCACATCAAAAGATCAAAAAGTTCTGGTGTTTTGTCAGTTTTTGTAAACAAAGTTCGCTCGTTGGAAACGGTCAGCGACAAGTGACATCAAGCAAGTCGTCTTACGATAAGCGATAGAAGGAATAATGACACGCGAATTTTAATTACCTTCCAACTTTGACCCTACACGAATTATCAGTGGCCCGTATATGCGACTTCGCAGCGCCATCTGTTGTTTATCTGGACATGCCCTAAAAATCGTGTATTTCAAATTTCGCGCCAAAACGACAAGACCTGGCAGGTAAAATGTCCCTTTGAAACGACCTGTCTTTTTGTATTTTCAGTCACGAATTCCATCCTATAAAAAGTGCCTCAAACCAATTTTTTTTTCTTTAAATAATTCTGCTAACGTCTGCCAAACTTTTGACCCAGTTAATCTCTCTTTGATTTGATTTTTCAACTTTTTAAATATTAAATTTGAAAGTGCTTAAAGAATATTCTTTGCAAAAAAACGTTTCTTGAAAAATTTAAGGGTCTCCTAAATTTTCAACCAGGTCTGTATTTGGGTATCACTAGCAAAAGTTTTGAGCAACTTTTCAAATTGCCAAAAGAATGTCTACCAGCTCTCGCACTAAAATTTAATTGATAATATTCAATATTGTTTAAATTCCTTGAAAATATTCATCATAAAAACTACCACTTTACGTTAAAATAGTTTTTATTCAATTATTGTTACAAAATACAAGTGACATTATAGTCCGGTCAATTTAGAGATTACAAATAACAAAAATTCCGACAGAGCTGACTTTTGGCAAAGACCATGAGTACACCATTAGAAATAAAGTGTTGAAAGTCCCCATTGATCCAGGCAAATGTTTTACCTATATTGGCTTTTTTATTTTGTACTTTCATTATACTATCGTTTTTTTTTTCAACAATGATTGTTAGTAAATTACCTAATATCTATTAATTTCTATTTTATTTTAATTTTTTTTATTAATTTTTTTCCAGTTCATTTTTTTAAATTATTTTTGTTCGTATATTATTTATTTATTAGTATCCATTTGTTTTATATATTTTTTATTTTTTTTCCTTTTTTTCAATTTATTTATTTTTTTCATCATTCAGGTGTACATATTTTATTTTAGAGGTAGCACTGCTACTCACAAAATTGTGTTAGTAGTTTTTATATAATGGTATAAGATATTATAGATTGAATTATCCTCTAAATTTATTAAATTTATTGGAAACTGTAATTGTTGCATACTTAAGTTTTGATAAAGTATTTTTGACCCATCTGTGAAAATCTTTCCAATTTGTGTTCATCTGTTGAATAAATATATTCCTGATTATTAATGGGCTCTCCACGCTTTGCATGTTTCGAATATGAATATTTAGAGGAGTATAAAGTGCTTTATAATTTGTTTTCCATATTGGGATATTGTCTGATGAGTTTATATCCAATATGTATTCTGCAGATAGTATAAAACTATCTACAAGTAGTGGTAACTTTTTCTTGTTTCAATATTTTGAAGTTAGACCAAGGTTCTTTAATGAACTGATTTTATTAATAATCTTTGCCTGTTTGGCTCTTGAATTAAAAACAAATTTATCACTTAAAAATTGTCTTCTCAGATGTAGTGGAGGCTCACAGGTTTCTACTTCCGGGACGTTAATTGGAGTGTTGGACAAATATCCTATTCCTATACTTATCCTAAGACATTTGTTTTTCAGTTGTTCGATTTTTTTTAGATGGGTCTCCGCAGCTGTTGCGTAAAAAATTGAACCATAATCTATTATTGATCGAATTAGGCTTCTATAAAACGGCAATATAATATTTGGATCAGAGCCCCAGTTATGGTTACTGAAGGTCTTTAATAAATTTACAGCATTTTCCGTTCTTGTTTGCACATAATGGATATGTTCTTTCCAATTTAACTTACTGTCTAAGATTACACCTAAATATTTAAAGCTGGTTTTATGAGGTATCGCATATTGTGAGACATGTATGATGTTAGAGTGGGTATACCTTTTTCTAGTATACAGATACATTCAAACACAAACGGAACATAGGGATTTAAAGCATTGTATCAGAACTGTTTTTGAACTAGTCGACCAACATCCAGCTTCAACAGATTAAAAACACGATTATTACAATCGTTTATTTGGACACCTATAACATATCGTACAATTCCCACCACTCCGTATTATCAACTGTGGGCGGTCCTTAATTAGCGTCAGACAGTCAGTAAACAGCAGTCGGTAGATGAGAGCGTTGCTTTGTTTCAATTTAAAGAATCCTATTTTGTTTTATTTACGAATTTATTTTTATTTTGAAAGCTGTTATTGCCAAAAGAAATCAAAACATATTAACTTATCTCGAAACATTAATTGTTAAAGAGAATTTAACAATTAATTTTCGATTTTAACAACATAAAACGTAAGCATTTTGTTTCAATATGTAGCGACGTTTATTACCCCCCATCAAATAATTATTCAATACTAAATCGCAGTTCGCACACCTCGCACATAACTAACTAATATTGGAAGGAGAAGGGGCGGGTTTTCTTACATTGGTTCTGAATCCAGCTGTCCAGATCAATACTTGATATTCATTGAAGTGAACTAATAGAAATGTTTTGTTGGTGGACTATTCAGATCGGACAATACATTAAATCCCTGTTCCGTTTGTGTGTGAATGTATTTGTATGTTACAGATGTAGATTTGGATTCAGATATCGACATTCCATTTTTTTCTGTATTGCTTTCATGACTGTATGACACTTTGAGATGTGTTGGTTTTGTGAGCATAGAACGATATCATCCGCGTATTGGAGAATATTTATTTCTTTGGGTATTGATGTTTGCAAGTCGTATGTATAAATAACGTACAATACAGGGCTTAAAATACTTCCTTGTGGGAGCCCAATCGATGTATTTATTTGATGGAAATTGCGTTTCCGAAAAGCATGCTAGATATATCTACTTTCTGTTCATCTGTTCATCATTTGCAATTACACTGACACAGAGTTATATTTTTATACATTTGATTTAAATTGATTGAAATTAAAATTAGTTTTTATCATTGCTTCAATATCAGATTCAATTTTTATTTTTTATGGTATCAACAACAGATAATAATATAATGTTTAATATTGTACTGAGAAAATCATTTGATTCCCCAGCAGATTGATAAGTTTTATCATTGGTATTTGACTGATACTGATGATTTGTTAAAATTCCACCCTTTTGGAAAGGAATATTAGTAGAGGATAATATTTGATTACGTTGTTGTAAGGTGGGAACCGGAGAGGTAGTTCTTATTCTTTTATATCCTTGCTGAGTTACCAATGATTTCTTCAGTGCCGTATTATAATTAGCTGGTATTGGTAATATCGTTGATTGAGAAGGGGGAAGAAAGTAAGAGTTCTGAGATAGAGTCGACGAATTTAGTGGAGGAAAATTATGGCTTGTTATATTTTCAATACTCATTGTTGTTTGGTTATCTAAATCTCCGTGTTCATTGAGAATTATTTCTCCTATTTTTATTGCATTCAATTTGCCCTCGAAATCTGGCCTATTGTTTTCAATATAAATGTGGAATGGCCTGATATCAGTTTGTTGATATGTATAAACTGAACGAACCTGTTTTTGTCGGAGTTCTTGTTGATCTTGAATGTTTTCAATACTGGATGAGGGATTATTATTATTTGTACTTACCGGTTCATTATTAGTATTATTACTTTTTGCTTTTTCCATATTTTTACAAAGCGAATTTACATCCATTATTAAGTTTAAAGGGTTAATGCTAGGTTGCGGTGGTATAATTCTGATGTCTTCGTCGATGTCAGGGGGATTGCCCCCGCTATCCACGTCCATTTTTAAATAAACAATACGGGTGTTTTAACTAACTATAATTAATATAATTATTAATAACTATCACTATAAGTAAAAATGCTCATTTGTGTATCGTATATGTATAAACCACACAGTTTCCCCATAATATCCTTCACCCAATCTTCCTCTAGCACCTCGTCCCTATTTCCACCCATCCTCTTCTCCGCTATCTCATACACCTTTCCCCATGGATTGTTTTCCAATTCCCCCAGTAACTCTTCCCATTTCCCTATTTTTTCTCTCTCCACCTTACGCTCCAGTTCCTTCTTCTTCTTCTCTTTGTATCCCCCCTTTCCCTCGATCCTTCCTCTTCCCCTATGTATAAACCATATTAGTCTGAGAATATACACTCAAGGACATATTCAGTCCCTTATTGAGTCTAGCTGCATAACCTTCAATAACATCTGTCGACTCCTCCGTTTTGAAAATAGCTCAGGCTCGTGAGGATGATGTGACAAGCATTAATTTTTAAGTACTATTTAGTAGCTGCTGAGGCTTTAAGATGAATTAACGAATGCAGCGATGGAGGAAATATTTAAACAACAGAACTATCAAAATCCGTTTGGAATTGATGCATGGTCCTCGAATTATTATGACAGAAAAGCCGGCAAAGTTAACATTTGTTTGTTTCGTCGACGATCAACACGGAGTATTCAATCAAGTTTGGAATGAGAAAAGAAACTCAAATGGAACAGAAGAAATGTCAATCAGATTAAGATATCAATTGAAATCGATAAAAGTATTCAAATGAATAACCACTATCAATATCAATATCATTCATTAATATGGAATAAATAGAATATTATCCTATAAAACTCCGTCAAAACCGTTCGTGCTTATCAGGGAAACCACGTTAAAAAAAAACACGCCAAGTACACTACCTCCCAGGTGGAAATGTGTGCATATTGTATAGAATATAACTCGTTCGACTTTTAGAATTGCGAAATCTCAGAAATGGTGATTCTTAGATAGGGACCATTTTTGAAGATAATTTTATAATCCAAACAAAAAATCCAACAAAAAACCGAAAATGTTGATATTTGACCTCGAATAACTTTTTTAGCACACATGGGAATTTTTAACACTTTATTTGTAATGGTGTACGCAAGGTCTCTGCCAAAATTCAGCTCAGTCGAAATTTTTTTAATTTGATCACTATTTTCTGGCTTAAACGATAAAATTTCTACAAATTACTAACGATCTTTTAAAATTGTTTTAGCAACACGTTGCTGGCCATAAAGGAATTAAAGGAAATGAAGCTGCCGATAAATTAGCAAGAGAAGGAGCCTTAAGATATAAACCTAATTAAAAACGGGGTGCTATATTTATTATTTTTTATAAAAATTTAACTTTGAAAAGTGTTTTTATTTATTCCTACATCTTTTAGGACGGCTTTCGGATGCGCAAGATTTAATTAAGCTCGATTTGGTTAAAACCAAAAAAACTTACAATTCTACTAAACCGGCCCATACACCATTTTATTAGTATCCTCTCTTAGAAAAAAAAATTTAAGGCTTTTATTACCTGACTCTTTTTCCCTTTCTATATTTTTCTGCTAGCAAGAGGATTATAATTTTTTTTTACTCAAACTACGGTAGAAACCACATTTTTTTTTGGAGTAAATATTCAATACTAACTGCTACTTTGTCCATAGTTCAGACCTTGGATTCAGTTGATTGATTGATTGATTAGTTCGGCACCACCAGTGAGAGGCTTAGAGACCTCGGCACATCAGCCTTTAGGCTTTTTGTGCTCTTGGTTATACCGTTCATGTGAAGAGACCAGTAGTCCTTATCAGGCTCAAAAGTCTTTTTACTAGGTTCCTTTGGATACTCTAGTCCTAGGATATCTCCAATGACAGTGCTTCACATTCGAAGATAATGTGAGAGGCTGTTTCCTCCTCTTCCATGCACAACCGACAGATAGTTTATTCCCTATATACGCTGATTGTATGCATGTGCTTCCTTAGGGTATAGTGACCGGTGAGTAATCCCGTCACTTTCCTTATCTGGCCCCTGCCGAGGTTTAATATTTCGTTAATCAGCGACTCCGAGGGTTTTTTGACCATTAGTTTGATGTGTTCCTGTTTTGGCACCTGTCTCCAGTACGTCTGATGTTTAGTTTGAGATATACAACCACGTGCAGCAGATTTTGATATTCCAAATACTGGTTCAGGAACAGTGAATGCAGTTTCAGACCCTAGCCTTGCTAGGTTGTCTGCCTTTTCATTGCCTACAATACCCTTTTGTGCCAGGGACCCACTTAAGAGTTACTATATTGTGGTTTGCCAGGGTTAAAAGTTTTTGAAGGCAGTCCCAGTCTAGATTTGATCTGGGGACATGCTAAAGATTTTAGTGCTGCCTGACTATCTGAGAGTATGAGGATCTTTTGGCCTCTATATACCCCCTTTCGATGTTCATTTACAAACACGCAGATACAAACTTGAGAGCTTGTTGCATCAGCTCCGATATAACGTTAGGGTATTTCCCCAGTACAAGTATTGTCAGGTCATCTGCGGGTGTATATCCCCTTCCTGTTCAATTCCTGCTTGCTGTCCTGTTGAAAAACACGTTTTTCATCCACCGACATATGTGGTGGTTTCTGCCCGCTATACTGACAGCACACTTTGTTTACAACCAACATCTAAATCGAGAAGGGGAAAGTGAGGGCAGCATGGCTGTGGAGATTGATGTGTAATGTGAAAGGGCCGGGAGAGTGGAAGAAGAGGGTAGTTGGTAGGACGGTAGAGCACAGTATCCTGTACGGTGCGGAGATGTGGGGTGAATGCGAGGGCTGGGCCACTCTTGCGGGAGCAGAGGGGGATACTACCGAGGGTAGTGCTGGGGTAGAGGTCAGTGGGTGGACTGGCAGCAGCGGTGCTGGCAAGGTACTACCCATTGGATGTGATGGCTAAAGCCAAGAATAAAAGCTGGAGGAGTGCGACCAGAGAGGAAGTACAGGAATGGATGGAGGAGGAAATGGAGAGAAGGTGGGAGGAGTATGAGGAGCGATTGGGAGTAGGAGAAATTGGATGTACCGGAAATTCGTTGAGGTGAACTACTTCTTGACACAGATGCTCACTGGACATGGGTCGAGACTAAGGTACTTCCACAAGATTGGGAAAAGAGAGTCTGGAGTGTGCGAGAGGTGTGAAGTGGAGGATGATGTGGAGCATGTGTTTAGATGCTGGAAGAACAAGGAAGTGCTGAAGAAGTTGGAGAGGAAACTAGGGGAGGTGGTGTATTGAGAGAAAATGGTGTTTATAATGTTGAGTGGGAGGAGGAATGAATGGAGGTGAGTGGCGTAGTGGAGAGCATGATTAGGGGAAGTATAATGAAAGAGGAAATATCCAAGCGACCAATGAACACGTTCGTCTTTTCTAAATGAGCAAGTGGGTTGAAATTCATAAAATAGTTTGATCGTGATGGTGTCGTTGAACAGGACTTGGAACGAGCATCCAAATGAGGTATTAATTGCCATATGATCCCATTTAAAATTATCTTACAAAATGATGACGTCACGAAATACTATCAAAAACGTTGCATTTGTACCCTATTTCAGGCACCCAAACAAGTTCTATGGTTCATGAAATAGATAGGGGGGAGACTTTAGACGGGCACTGTAAAATAAGTATATGTTGAGGAACCACAAAAAAATTGAAGTCATTGGATGATTATTACGTTTAAATAATACAACATGGCAACATCTATGGAAACAAGCAAAATAAATAAATAAACTTTGACATTGTTTAAGTTGGCATAAGATAAAACGTCTGTTTACTCTTCAAGAATGTTCATTGTTCGGAGAGTCTAGTATTTGAATTGTGAAGAAGTTGTCTCTCATCGTCTATAGCCTAGTCTCAACTACTCCACGTAATGGCTCCATGAGTGATGATTGGTCTCACTATGACTGTGTATATCTAGCTTAGGATCCATGGGCTACAACCCCAATTTTTCCTTGCTAGGTTCCTGCACATGTATGTAATCTCCTTTTCGTATTTGTTTCACAGGGGCTACTGTCCAGGATCAGATCTACTACTTGACTTCTTGTCCTCACTCAACTTCGCTTCCATCAAGTTTAACGGTTTTGAGGATGAGTTTTCTTTTCTTATAGAAGGCTATTAAGATGGTATTGGTGGCGTTGATATTTAGTACCTCCTTCCTACACCAGCTATTCGTATGATTGTATATTGGGGAGACATTCACTGAGACCTAAAAGATCTGTGGTGCCCCCTCATTTCTACTGAGTTCCTGAGGAAAGTCTCGAAGATTAGTAGCTCCTTCAGTCCTATTTCCCGGGAGAGTTTTAGAATATCTACAGGCTCTAACTTAGGTAAATGTCCCTCTCCTAGCCAGTAATCTCCAAGGTGTTGTGCCCTAGAATTCTGAATTGTTGTGCAATTCGCAAGTATGTGGATGGAGGTTTCTTCTTCCATGCCACAGAATCTACATTCTTCTTCCTCCAATATTTTGAGCTTTTTCAGGTGCCCATTTAGGCGACAATGTCCCGTTAGGATCCTTGTTAAAACTCTTAGTGTAATTTTACTTTGACTCATGCATTCATTTGATCTCAATAGGTTGTAGTCATCCAGAAGAATCTTTGACTCTCTACAAGATCTATTCAATGGTCAGATCTTCACTTTTTTTCCTATTTCTTACAATATTACATTGGCAGATATTCGTATAGTTCAATCCCATTTGTACGATGACACGAAGGGTATTCCCGAATTTTCCCCATAATATAACAATGTCATCGGCATATCCTTGGTTCGGTACTTTCCAGTCTTCGGAGTTAATGTTAATCAACCTGGAACAGAAGAAATTCTGCGTAGTCGTGAAGGTGAAGCCGCTACTTCTGCTTCTTTTCACACAATTCAGAGAGCACTATGATACAACCCTTGGTGGGAAAAAATTAACTCTCCGCCGGCAGGTGGTCTGAAAAAGATGGGGTAAAAATGAGGGATTTTCTACTCTCAAATTATAGTAATATTCAAAAATGGGGGAAGAGGTGTCAAAAATTGTACGTTATAATTATTCTTGTGACAGGTTATGATACAGTTTCTATTTCGTTTTTGACAGACCACCCTGTATTAAGTACCTACAAGCACATCTTCGTTAATCAGTTATGTCATATCACCGTCAAATATTCCACGCGTGTTAAAATAACTTCTCATGTTTAAAAAAAAATCTTCGTACATATTCTTCGTGTCTTGTCATTCAAATCCTTTAGTGAAAATAAAAGAATGAAATTCGTACATGTAGATGCATGGTTAGGATTAAGTATTTAATTTTTCTCAATATGTACCTTTTTATTTAAAATTGTCAATAGATGTCGAACGAAGATAAATTATCTGTTCAATAAAATAAGGAGGATTAATACAGACAGTTCGGAATTTTCACTCCATCACAACGATCAGTTTTTTATGATAGTGAAATTGTAAAGCAAAATCGCCAAAGGAGAGTTACGTAAAGGAAGTTTGGCTAATGGAAAAATAAGTAATAGGACGTTTGGCAACGGCGCTTTTCTAGCGCGTGACATTTTCTTTCGATAATATTATTTCTATAGGTCTCCCGGTTTAGTTCTGAGAGGAAGTTAATTCACAGATAAGTACTTTCCAAGGAAGGATAGTTTTTCATTCTCCCCCTTCTCGAGGGGAGCGGGCCGCTTTAGGCCTCTTCAGCCAACATTGGAAGGAATAAGGATTGTTTGGTTCAGGAGATGGGAATGGAGGGAGCGATGGTAGGTGCCCGAGAGGTGTATACTAACTCAGCATTCGCCTATTGCTACGAGAAAACCTCTGAATAAACTCATAGCAGGTCAGACGGACCTGGGATTTGAACCCCGGTCCTTCCGAATGCAAGCTGAGAGCGTAACCACTCCACCACTTGTTTGGGATCCACCACCTGCAGTACTTACCTAAAAAGTACAGGCTTTATAGGTTGCGTTGATGGCTATGCTACGATTGCACACAGCTGGTGTGAACCCCGAGGTAGGAGTGGGTCAATTGAGACTAAGCCTGTGGTGTGAAGTCTCAGGATGTGGAGTCTACTCCAGATCACCAAGCCTAAGAATTGAGTGGGGAATAGGAAAAAATACCAGCGTGGTTCAAAGAGAACTGGCTGGTATCTCAATTGCCACAAAACAACTAACCAGAAAAGGAATTTCTGGCAAAAACATAATAATCTGAACTGTCAGTAGACAAGCCCTATTAGCCTTGAATAGACTACGTGTTACATCAGGACTAGTATAAGAGTGCCATCAAGACGCCTCAGTAAATAACAATATTATCCTGAGGTTGGTTAAATGGCACGACAGGAGTGAATGAAACCGCATTGCCGATTCTTTAGCCAGGGAAGCGGCTGGACTAAGACTTTTAGGACCCAGCAACACCTATGGCCTGACGACTTCGGAAATTTCGGAACTAGCTAAACGTTACACCCATGCTCAATCCATAAAAGATATGGGATGAAGTCTTGCCAGGATCACTCTGGGAGACCCTGGAAAGCTGGCGTCGAAGAAATATTTGGAGATGACCAGAAAAAACCTACGTTTACCCGTAGGATTTCTGACTGGCCACTGTCAGATGGGGAAGAACCTCCATACAATGGGGCTAGTGACTAGTGACTATGCAGGATGTGTGAACTGGAAGACGAAACTGTCAGTCATGTCTTATGCGAGTGCCCGGAGTCAATGAGAGAGAGTGTGTTCGGTGAGTCTTGACCTACACCTGCTGATATAAAGGAGATGTCTCCTAGTGACCTGTCCACCTTCCTGGAAAGGACAAGATGGACGATGACCTAGGAGGACAACTCCTCGGGAGGACGAACAATGGGTCACCTGGTGGTCTAAGTGCAGTGGGCCTAAACTCACCCTCCCTACTCTACAGATACAGATACCCTGCTATAAGAGCTACAGCGGGAACGTGTCCTGGTTTTTAGTTTCTTCTTTTTCTGTTTCTACTTTTCTCACCTTTATTGTTTTTCTTTTAATTTAACGTCTTAGACTTTTTTGTTCGTCGATGTCTAAAAGGTAGTGGCGCCCTGAAGCTTCTTATAATCTGACAACCCTCTGACATACCTAGTGCGGCACAAGCATGGAGTCACCCTTGAGGAAGGCCTCATGCCGGCATTACAGAAGATATATTCATGAATGTGCGGTGGTAGCTAGAAGAAAAAAATTCATTGGAATATTTCACTCATACATGTTGTATCAATGCAACGAATGCTAAATTATTAAATGGAAATTCAGCGGATATTCCACGCTGCCATGACAACCCAGCGATAATTCCACGTTGCCATGACAACCATTGTCAGACAACGTTAAAATAATAAACGTGAAACGTCAAGAGTTTCTTAGAGGTCATGAATCGATGCGGAGATTTAATAGAAAGGGAAATTGACAAAAATGTATTACGTTACTGTTTCAATAAATAAATAATTTGTTTTTTATTGAGGATTTTTAAGTTAGCGACGTTTTATTATCTATCTGAATATAGTGGAGATATACAGTAATTTGTATTTTTATTCGAGAAATGTTCTCCCTAAATACCGCTTGTGCTTAAAAATTAACCGGATAATTTCCATTCAAGCTTGTTGTCTAAATTATTAACAACAAGCTTTCATGGAAATTATCGGTAATTTTTAAGCACTCGTGGTATTACTCCCGAAAATTTCACACCTCTACTTTTTAACCAATAAGATGCTTTAATTTTGACTAGTTACCATGGCAACTAAAAAATTTCCGGAAATTCTTTCGAAGCGCCACGATATTTAAATGGAAATTTTGACAGGTCAAAAGGTAAACATATGATCTACAACCATTAAATAATGTGAATAATGCAAAATTTCTATAAGAATTTTACAACTTTTCGTCACAAAATTCAACAAATTGTTTCCATACACTCTATTTTGATTTTTTCCGAATACCACGCAAGCTTAAATTATTCCTGGAAATTTTCTTTCGGGTACGAATATTTTAAGAAAATTTCCGGAAATAATTTAAGCTCTGGTGATATTATAAGTGAAAATTTAAAAATGATTTCGGCTATCGAAATACCAAAACGGAAGGGTAATCGGTGAATATTAGCGTGTTGTTTCAGACATGAAAATTGCGTGGTCAGAAATTTTGTACAAATTTAATTTGCTACTAAAATAGCGAGATAAAATAGTTTTAAGACGAAAAACGTATAGTTTGGCAAGTCAATCTGAAGCTACGGGGCATCGATAAGGGGCGAGAAAACATGGCCGATATCTGTCATAAACGTACCAATAGCGTATGGTACCTATTTTATAAAAGTATTGAAAATAATTAATATTATTATATAATAATTATATATAGAAACTGATTTATGCTTTGCTTTAAAAGTAAGGTATTTTTCAAAACACGGTACCTATTTGTTAAAAACAAATAATGTTAAAAATCGTACTTGAATTCAATATGGATACGAAATAATAAGATACCAAGTAAAACTGAAAATACGAAGCTAAATACTGACAGTATAAACGCCACTGGATAATCAATGTCAGTCAATTGTCGAAGTGAGAGGGAAGAACACAAGCACGCGCTTGCCAATAGGAAGTCAGGTGGTTAGTTAGTAGGAGGGCGTGGTAATTATGATTTTCGCACGACGTTGCCGGCTTGAAGGAAACCCAGGACGTAGATTTTTGGCGGTTTTTTTAACATGAAAAGCTAAGGACTGCTGTGAGTTTGTTGTTCAATATAATTTAACGAAATTTGCTATAAGTATACTGTGATGCTTTCTTACCAACGTAATTATGTTTAATTTGAGTTGTATTTATTAGAAATCCCATATTGACGATAAAAATAAAAGGGCAATGTTGTCACCCAAATTTTCGGTGGGTTTTTTCAATATAAATTAATTAATTTTTTGTTTTGGATGCTTTCTTTACCTCAATAGTAAGTGTTTCGGGTATTTCTCCGCAAGCTAGCCAAGCAACACTGTAGCTAACGATTTGTGAAGCTAAAACAAAAATTTTGGCATAAACGCAATTTGCAAATAAAAATCTCCCAAAACGATATTAGTCAAAAACAAGAATTTCCTGGGCAAAGTAGTAAGGTTTTACAGTACTAAATTTATAGAAGATATCATTATTTATGTTGTGTTCGAATCAAGAAAATGAATCGTTCTACTAGTAGGAGCAAATTTTTCATTATTTACTAGTAGGAGAGAAAAATTGAAACAATTGACAATAGTGACATAAAAAAAGGAATAGTCAGTCATGGGGTTGGCCGACAGAAGTTAAAGCACAAAAACATTAACCTCTTAAAATTTCTATCGTACGTCTATGGTAAATGGAAATTGTTGAAAATCAATCCCTTCCAAAATTATTATTGTACTTCCATGATATAAGGATCTTTACAAACAAACTGATCCCTCATTAAAATGTTATAGTAAGCCTAATAGAAGGAAATTTTCATTACAAAAATTTCATCGTACGCCTATGGTTAGTGGAAATATCTGCTAATAAATGAATGCCTTTTGGAAATTTCATCGTACGTCTGTGGTGAATGGTATTTTGATAAATATATTGATCACCTTCGAAAATTTCAACGTACGCCCCTAGTAGACGAAAATATTTGCAATTAAATTGAGCCCTTTTAAAACTTGTATCGTACGACCATAGTAAATAGTAGCATTTTCAAATAAATTAACCCCGCCTATGATATGCGGTGACGGTTAGGCTGTGACCAGTCCATAGGTTTTGCCCCTACCAAAAATCACACATCGCGATTAAAAAATCTTCCATTGCCTGAGCTCGTTCTTCTGGAGCACGGACGCCAGCAGAAGAAATAGTATAACCTTAAAAAGAAACCTCATAAACTCCAAAGATGAATTTCTGTAAATTGATGACTAAACCGTATCTACTACGAAAGACGTTGGTCACCCATTCCACCTTCACCTTTATTTCCTTCCTCTTTTTACCATCCCAGTCCCTATCTCTAACCTCCTTCCATCCTTCCCAGTCTCTTTGCCCCTCTCCCATCGTGTTCGTATTATCTCCTTCCTATCGTCCTCTCTCCTCAACCTCTCCAATTCCTTGACCCGCCCCTCTGCTGCTTTCTTATGCTCCTCCAGCCTTTCCACCCTCCCCTCCAGCCGCCTTACCATCTCCTTCAATCTCTCTACACTCTCCCACTCTTCTCCCTGATACTTTTTGTGATACCAACAAACTCGGCCTGATTGTTGGTTAGAATGGTCTCGAGTGCAAGATTTATTCCTTTATCTGAAATTGCGGCTAGAACTATGAGGACGTGAGCGAGAAGCACACAGCTTGCTTTTAATAGGTTGCAATAGTTGCAAGAGCCTTTAAAAGGTAATTTTCTCTACCTGTATTATTAAGCGTCGACGACTGGAGCCTGCTGTTGTTGTTGGCCTGGTAATCTTTGTAGCTGCTCGTTCTGATGTCGAAGATTTTGGATCTGGCATTGCAGTACGTCGTTTTTCTCGCGAAGATTGAGAAGTTGACCTTCGTCACGAAACATCTTGAAACGAGGTTGAAGGCGAACATTACTCAAACTTTTTCAGCGAATCTTCTTGTTCACTTTAATTTTCACGTTGTTTTTGTCGGGGTCACCGTCACGTACCATAGCATTAGATTATTTCCTAAGTATTTATATTAAAGTATTATAATTTGTGAATAGTGGAATTCATCAGAAACATGTTCAATTTCTTGTCGATCCTTCTTTATCACATTTCACAGGATTTCACCCATCTGTTTTCTCACCATAATCAAATCCATATTTTTACCTAGTAGAACGTTCACAACGGGTTCCAAAATCGCAGAGTACTTTGCAATCATGACGATGAAAATTGGTTTAGTAACTGCAATTGATAGGCAAATTTTCTTGTAGCACAGTTTCCTCCGATCGAAAGATGTTTTAGCGCATTGACGATTTCATGGAAGCTGCCTGAAAACTTTCTAATGCTCTTGTATTTCTCAGACCATCTGGTCTCACAGAGCCTTAATACATTAGGAGCCGAAGTCCTGCGGGCTGGCGACTCACGAAAGAAGGATATTGCATCCTTGACCGTTGCAATTAAGTTTCTTATATCCGGTAGTTTGCTGGCATCATTGACCACAAGATTCAGTTGGTGGCTTGAGCAATGAAAAAATGAAGATTTATTGTACTTTTTCTTCAAAATGGCCAGTACACCACCTTCTTTTCCATATATCGTAGAACATCCGTCAAATTCAAATCTAACACAATTGTGCTAGCGATTGTAGGGGCATCTTGAGATTTCAGCTCGACATAGCCTACAAATTCCTCTCTGATTTTTTCCGCAATCCAATGGAAAGCTGTTCTTTTCCAGCGATATCTGCTGTTTCATCGGCCATTACAGCGTAAGCTTTTGCTTTCTTACAATCTTCAATAATACTTTCTTTGACAACTTCACCACATAATCTTATAATCTCATTTTGAGTTTTTGGTGAATCGTAGACTCCATTTTTTCGACATCTATCCTAAGTGATTTTGCAGCTTCACATCACCACAGTTAATTCTCAAATTTAAAAGGTCAAATAAAGTCCCCTCATCTCCTTCCTTTCCTCTAAGTTGCAAATCATGAGTTCCACAAAATATGATACAAGATAATTGATGACAATATTTCTTTGTTTTCTTCTATCATCTTCTGGTGATTACTTCGCAACTGTACATCAACTGGAACATTTTCAAGAAACGCTTTTGCAGCGACTGTTGAAGTTTTGTGGTAGTGACTGCCGACGTGTTTTCTACGTATATCTTTAAACTTGTATGACCTTACCATGAATGTCCCCAAAACCCCTTCAACTATAGCAATACTATAGGAGAAAGAACACAGTGCATACATAGAGCACCTTTCAAACGACTTGAGTAGACCAACCAAGGCGGTTAAATTTTCTATCAGAACCAAAATCGCTATTTGATGGTGGTACCCAGGGATTTGTAAGCAAATCCTTTTTTTCCTGATGGCAACTTAAGGGCATGGCCAACATTTTCATGGTAGCCATCGTATTCTTCAATCGTTTTAGATGTCACAGGAAAAGCTACGTGTTGAGGTGAAGAATTACTAGACCCTTGTTTTTCCATAATAGACACAGAATCCGATGGTTCGGTCAGTTTAGTTTCATCTTTATCACCATCACTGCTTCCACTACTGTCATCTTGATCATTTTTCCGTTTGAGAGGTTTTCTGCCTGGAAATAATAGAAATTGATATCATTATCATTACTTAACTTACATTTCTGGAACCAGTTCCTTATATTCATTTAGGCAGCCTCAGTGTTCTCCAAATGTGAATAAGAAGGTAAACTAATAAACTATAATAATTGTTAATAAACATCAACAGTTCAACTAAAATACAAATAATACTAATCAACTAGCGGCGGGCGGCTCAGTTTATATAGTGATGCGGAGCTCATTAGACCGAAAAGGCGGGCGAAGACCCTTCTAGAAGATTTCCTTTTCTATCATTGGCTGCCGCCTGTAGACTCTTCTAGAGCCCGCTAGAGAATAATCTCTACGTCTCTTGAAACCCACTAGCTGGCTGAGTGTAAAGCGTCGCAAGATGTACGATAATTATCCTATTTGTTTGTAGTATTATTTTTCTGTTTTTCTATAAAAAATTGTAACGGTAAAGGTTGCTTTTAGTTGGGCGCCAATTTGTAACGGTAAATGCTGTACCTCACAGGGCACCAGCTCGAAGGGCTCCGGCTAGAGACTCCTCTCAAGGGTGATTCGACCCCAAGTTTATGTCACACAAGGATAACAGAAGGGTTGTAAAAATTGAGGGCGCCACTACCTTTTTTGACGATAAAAAGTACTAAAAACTAAGGCGGAAAAGGTAGAAACGCCTTGTAAAATTTAAATGAAAGTTAATAATTAAAGTGACCCCGGGCGGATCTCCCTCAACTTTTATTGTTGAGGATTTAGAAAAAAAATAAAAATAGAATTAACAAAAATTTACAATTTATTCTGCCACAGGAAATGAACAGGAATTTGTACTTTTATAGGTACTTAGCTTATATGGAGTGGTTTCCTGGAGAAGAAGTCAGGTCTTGATCTGAACTGATGTGTTCTGTTCTAGGGCGGTATTTTGGGGTTCTATCCTCGGGTTGTATTCTAGGCTATATTCTTGGGGTTATATTCTAGCCTAGAGTTATATTCTTGAGTTTATATCCTCGGCGTTATATTCTTGGCTTATATTCTCGCCTAGGGTTGTATTCTCGGTTTATATTCTCGCCTAGGGTTATATTCTTGGGTTTATATTCTCGCCTAGGGGCTGTGCTTACCACAGCAAAATTCCTAAGATAGATACTTAAGATATGAAAGATAGCGAAAGATGATCTGCCCTCTTAGGCGGTCGATAACAAAAAGGGGTGTTTCACGTGGCGTTGTGCAAAAAATGGAAGCGTCCGTTGGCAGACGTCAATTGTCTAACGGTCGGGGTTGAAGAGTTTAGGATCACAGAACTATAATTGGATGTGGCTAGTGACGACGAGCGCTAATTAAAAGGATTTATTCTGTAAAATCGAAACAGGTCGATAGACATGTTACAAAATCATTGCGTACGATTAAACGATAATTTTGATCGGCAATAAAATAACGACAAATTACCCTAATTTCATAATTTTCAATAGTGTAGGGAAGACTGGGGAGGGTTGAGCCACTTTTTTTCAGCGACCTGGTTTTCTGTCGTGTTTTAATAATCGCATAAAATTTTTTACATGTTGATTAACTATTAGTTTTAATTTTTTAACACAATAGCAACATTATTTTAAAAATTGTTATTTGAGCAAAAAATAATTGAGTAAGTACCACATGCACTTGTCTCAAACCTCCCTTATAAAGGGAGGCTTGAGGCAAGCGTAGGGAGGTTTAAGACAAAACTAGTAACGATAAAGTCTCGAGTTAAAATCAAACTTATTGAAGACAGTTAGCAATTATTGTTTAACCCTTTAACCTTGCAATAATAATAATTAACAAAAAAATACAAGTAGGTACTTGAAAAAAATAAAAGAATACAGCAGTCATAAAAATATTTTCCAAAAAACCTAAAATAAATTTTCATATTTGGAAAAATCGACTGGAAAATAAAGGGTCCTATGTGTTCTTGCTGTGCCTCCAGTGAAGGAGGGGTTTGGTAACTTAACCAGATCGTCTCTAGGTGCACAACATTCATCGGCAACATCGGGAAAAGTACATTTTCATTACGGAGGCTTTAGTGTCAAGCATAATAAGTCGTAAACGTTGCCATCAATATTTATGACCTTAGCAACGTAATGTCGGAAAGTCTTTTGGTAGGAAATCGTACAAGAACATATTAATTCTTCCTCAATTTCGGTTAGCTCATCAGAACTCGAAAAATTGATAGAATCGTTCGATTGTTCAGATTCCTCCATGACTATCTCAATCCTGTTTTGTTTAACGGGAACCTGTTTTTCATCCTCTATCAACAATTTTTTTTGATCTTTCCACTCTCTTCCTTTTTTATTTTGCACTTTATTTTTCTTTGCCCTTTCCTCAAATTCTTCTTCTATTTGGTCTTTTTCGGGAGTGTCCGTTAAAATCCGTGTTTTCCCACATTTCCTTCCAGCTTTCTTTTTACGTGGAAGAGCTTTCGGAAATGCCCTTATAATTTCAGGGCTTACAAATACATTTGGGAAGTACTAGGGACAGCTAAAAGTAAGTTTTCTGTAGCCTGTGAAGCTTCAGATGGATCTGGCCGGTCTGTAATTTCCGAACTGGTGAAATCAGTATCTGAAAATACAGCTGGATTGTATGGAAAATTTTATACCAGTTAATTTTAGCCAATCAGATGCCTGCATTTTGACATGTTGCTATGACAATAACCTAATTTCTTCGGAAATTTCTCTGCGTAGAGGGAAATTAATAAGTGGAAATTTCCCTCTGGCTTGACAGCTGTAATAAATAATAATAATATGTCACCTAAGTATGTCACCAATTTAATTTCTATTTTAAAAAAGTTTTGGTAAAAAATTTTTTAACCGAATCTTCCGCGAGCATGAATTAATATTCCGGAAATTTTCCTCAGTTGCGAATTTTTTAAGAAAATTCGCACTTCGAGAAAATTTCCGGAAATAATTCGTGCTCTAGGGAGATTACAAGTGATTATTTTTTTCACTTGTCAAAATCTGACATTTTGGTGGTTTTAACCAATAGCAATACATTATTCTAGACAATCATTCGGTATTATACTGATAAAACTGCTTCCTCATCGATAATACCATGGAGGCTATACAAGGAGATCGAACTCATACGGGAAAATTGACAAAAAGTGTCCTCAAGATCGTCAATCTAAGCAGTTTGTTTTTTCACCGCGGCGTCGCGCATTGTATCTAAGATACCATTTTAAAACTGTCAAGTTGCCATACTCGTTGCACACTCAAGAGATTTACACCAACGTTTCTGGCAGTTTCGCGCTGCCATCGACATCTTCTAAAGCTGCCACAATTCGTGCCACAACAACAGGATTTAAGATCATTGCAATACACTGACAATAACAACACTAAATAAACAATTTGCAATAGACAGATGAAATCATAGGAACAAAAAATATGCTGATAATGGTTTTAAGAAATTTGGGCGAGGGGCCGTTTTTTGTTCAACCGCTTTTCGAAATAACAACAACAACAACAACTTTTTTTGTTCAAGCAATCCGTTAGTAAACTATGTTACAACCGAGAAAAATCCGGAAAAAATACAAATTTCTACATTATTTTCAAATTACTGGGTGACCCTAATTTTATGCTCGGCAGTGTTTTATAACATGAATTTTCTATAAACTCCGATTTAGTCATGGTCACCCTGTTTACATCCAGGAGACCGTGCTGGATACTTGACCAGTGCATTTACTCCTCGGCTTATCCATTTTCCGTGAAATCTCGCAGTGATTTCGCACATGTAACCCAACAGTGTCACTATACAAAAATTTTCGTAAATGTACTTTTTGCAATAAAAAATTCCTAAACCCTACCGGCAATAACGTCATTATACTAAATTTTTAAAATAATGCATAAGAAACCTCTAGATGGCGCAAGTGTCACTACAGCTTTTTTGGAATTTACAGGTTAGCCGCATGCAATATTGAACAATTCAAAACACTTATCTAAATGATCTTTCGCTCAACGTTCACACTAAATGAAGTTCTTATATCTAATAAATATATGAAAATTATGCAACTCTCTTAACATGTAACACTAATAACCAAAGACAAAATAGAACATCTGTTTTTAACAGATTTTATATACAAATTTGACCATATTGTAATCGTAACGAAGATGAATAAATATTAAGTTCTGGAGTTAATCACACGCACGTAAGTTTAATAATTTATTTATTTATTTATTTTTCAACGGGCAGAGCCCAATTTACAAAATAATGGCAATATTATAATTTATAATTTTTTTAAAAATTAACTAAATCACAAATAACAAGGTGTAACAATTAAAATACAATACAATAAAATTACAACATAATTTAAGTAAAATTTACAAAAAGTTTACAAAAAGTTGACAAAAAGGTTGCTACGGTGGCTGGCAATTTATGGCTTTCAAGTTATTATGAAATTTGTTTGATGTTGAAAAGAAATCTAGGTGATCTGTCAAGCTATAAGCTATCCTAAGAGAGCGCGGCAAGAAAGAATTACTTCCACAATTTGTCCTTCTAATTGGAGTGCTAAATGTTTGGTTAGTACGAGTTGCCCTAGGTGGGACATGAAGACCGATTTCTTTGAGAATAAATGTACAGCTTGCATCACTGTTCAAAATACTATATACCAGTTTTAAATCTCTTTTAACCCTTCTATCGTAAAGCGACTCCACACCAAATGTAATTCGTAAAGATGGAATTGAGTTAAACCTGATTCTGGATTTAAAAGCAAGATATCTAAGAAACTTGTTTTGAACATTTTCAATACTATCAATGTGGATTCTGTAGGATGGGGACCATAAGCATGTTGCGTACTCTAGGTGTGGTCGAACTAGTGAGTTATACAGAGTCTTTATGGCATCTACATTTTGAAAATCACGGGTGCATCTTTTTACAAAACCCAACATTTGAAATGACTTATTGATTATATTGGTGAAATGCGGTACAAATGACAAATGTCTATCAAAGGTCACACTCAGGTCCTTCACCTGCGATACTACATTGAGATTTTCTGAATTAATTTGATATATATGCTCATGAATGTTTTTGAGTCTACCAAAAATCATAGTATGACATTTTGCGGCATTAAGATCCATTCCATTTTGTTGGCACCATTGAAATAGATTATTTAAATCACACTGGAGTAATAGACAGTCGTCATAGTTCGAGATCTGGGAGAATATTTTAAGATCATCTGCAAACAGCAGACAATGACTATAGTCGAAACAAGTTGCAATATCATTAATAAATATGTTAAAGAGTAGTGGACCTAGGTGTGACCCCTGAGGGACACCAGATGGCACATTTACCTCGCTTGAGTTGGATCCACGCACACGCACTATTTGAGTACGTCCTGACAAGTATGTACCGATCCAATCCAGTAGTGGACCGTCTATTCCGATTTTCTTTAATTTTCATAACATAATAGGATGGTTTACCCTATCAAACGCCTTGGAGAAGTCTGTATATATAGAATGAACTTGATATCCCTCCTCCAAAGATTTTGACAGGTAGTTTTCATAAGAGATCAAATTTAATTCGGTTGATCGTTTACGCCTAAAGCCAAATTGTTGATTCATTATCACAGTGTCCAAAAGAGGAGAAAGGTGATCGCAAACAATACTTTCAAACACCTTAGGTATTGAATTTAAGATACTAATGGGCCTATAATTTGTGACTTGTGACCTATCTCCTGCTTTAAAAATAGGGCAAATGTAACTGATTTTCCACTGGCTGGGGAAATGTCCTAAGTTAATAGACTGATTAAAGATAAAAAAAAGGGGACGTGCCAGAATGAAAGAACAGTGCTTAAGAAACCGAGGTGGTACTCCATCCGGTCCTGGACCCTTATTTTCATCAAGGGTAGCGAGTTTATGATATATTTCAGAAATTTTTATATCAAATTCCGTTATATGAATGTTAGTATTTGACTTAAGATCCTGAGGTAAGCCGCATTTTTTATTAGTATAAGCTGTAGCAACATAATTGGCAAACATGTTAGCAATTTCTACCCCAGAAGAGCATTTTATATTGTTATATGTAAGTTCACCTGGTAGTCCTGATTGTTTACGTTTGGCATTTACAAATCCCCAAAATTTTTTTATATTTTGTTTTAAGTTTGATTCTGTAAACTGAATGTAGTTTGAATATGATTCTTTTATAAGCTTCTTAGTTACTGCCCTCAGTCTCGAGAAGATTAGATAATCTGAATATAACCCACTTTTTTTGTACTGTGCGTGAGCAGTTTTTTTCTTGATGATACTTTCTTTAACAGAGGAGTTAAACCAATGAGGAAATACTTTAGACGGTTTTTTTTTCATAGGAACCTACAAATCAATTGCCAGGTAAAGAATTTCATACAGGAAGATAATCCTCTCTTCCAGTGAGAGTTGTAAGTATATTTCATCCCAATTAACACATCCTAAGAAAGAGATAATTTCATCATAATTGGCATTTTTGAAGTCTCTGAAGAACTCCTCATTGGTTGGACTCCTACTGTTACCACTCTCAATTCTAAGAAAAAAATTTAAAGGGGGATGATATTTGTCGGGTGGTATCATCGGGTCTGAAGAAATTTCTATTTTAACTTCCGACTTACTATGCAAGATCAAGTCTAAAATATAATTATTTTTATTTGGTATTTTGTTCAACTGAAATAAGTTGAATAATGAACACAAATTGGAAAGCAGTGCAACTGCCGCGACCTCATTTAGAGGAGCATTGCCAGCTGGCGTAGCAACTGAAGCAAGATTGGTATCACTCCATGAACAATGAGGTAAGTTAAAATCTCCCAGTAAACACGCATCAATATTTGAGTTTTCAGTAAGAGTTTCAACATTCTCGCAAAACCTTTGGTAAACCGCAACTGTAGATCTAGGTGGGACATAGATAGCTCCCACAAGTAGTTTTCTGCCTCCTAAATTGATCATCACGAACAGTTGTTCAATTTCCGGAGATGATGACATTATTGAGCAATTTAATCTCTTATGCACTGCTATAAGTACCCCTCCACCTCTTTCATATACACTAGTTTCGACCGATCTGTCCTTGCGAAATATGTTATAGTTAGTTAGGTTAAGTTCAGAGTCATAGAAGCAAATACCACTATGTCATAGTCATTAGAGAGAACACTTTCATTTAGTACATTTAGCTTTGTGCGGAGTCCACGAACATTTTGAAAGTATACATTTAATCCTTGCTTTTGGGTGGAGCTTTGGCTTTTTTTGTTATTATTATAGGTATGCCCTGAGAATAGCGTATTTGCAGATTTGATTCACATTCGTCTATCCTTTTCTTTAATTCTGTTCTTATTTCCATTTCCATTTGTCGCTGGCGAGGGGTTAAGTCCGGCTTTAGAAAAACTCTTGATCCTTTGAGTTTACTGGAGTTTTTCATTAACAGCTGAACTTCGCTGGAACACGATAGTACCACTTTTAATGATTTTATCCCGTTTTTGTTAGGTTTTCCAATTCTTTCAACTCCTTTTACCTCCACATTTTCACCTGTAATCCCCTGAAAGAGTGATTTACAATCATCCAGGTCATTAGTTTCAGTAGGTTTATTAAATATAATAACATTGTTTGAACGCTTCTGACGATCGTTAAGTTCGTTTATAATGAATTCGTCCCTCGAAACATCCGTAGCAGAGATTGTATTATTTGTGGTCATTGCCCCGGTTTTTAGGTAAAGAACCTCTGCCTTGAGCTCTTCCATTGTTTTCAGTATTTGAGGAAGCATTTTCAAACCATTCAGACAGTCATCACAATAAAATTTTAGAACACGTTTTCCTTTCAGTTCCATGACTCTTATTTCTGAAGAACCCATTCCCGAGCATTTTTTATGGATAAATCTGTTGCAACTATCACAAGTTATTAGGTTGTCCGATTTAACTTATAGTTTATGAAATACTTTTTTATCTTGTATTATTTTTTGAAGATTTTCTATGTTTCAGACCTTTCTGGGCTTTGGAGTCCCTCGTAGAAGTGGCTTCAATATGGCTTCGTGGTCGGCTTGAGAAGATTTTCAGTTTTGTTTACTCTTGGAATTTTCACTCAGGATTTATTTAAGGAATTTTATATTTAAAGAGATTATTTAACCTCTGTTTTTAACAGCAACTTGTTGAGGAAATATTAGTAACACCAATTCACTTTATAGTTTCACTTTTAACACAACGTAATCTAATTTTAAATAAATTTTTAAACATGAAAGAGCTTATACTTATCAATTCTGTATATTTTTTGTAACTAACCGTTTTCTAATCAATAGCAACCAATATCAAATTTTTCTATCTTTTCAAAATCCATATGTCTCTTTATTTTTAAGTTTTTCTATATTTGCTGACCAATCAAATTCATTTAATAATTTTTGATTTCTGTTATTTGACATGATTGTTTTATAATTTGATCTTTTTCTGATATGAAAGTTTATTTTTAATGTCTCCAAATAATTTATTATTGTTTTTATCTTTTAGTTAAAAAATTTTAAAATTATTTGACATCTGTTTTAATTTCAGTTGTCATCTCCTTTCTTCCGTTCGAGTTGACAAATCTAGATTCACACTTTGTTAGATATGTTCATAAGTGTACTTCTTCTATTTTTACCAGTGTCAGATTTTATAACCTAACTAATAATTTTTAATTTTCAGGTTCTTTCTTTTTAGATTTATGATGAGCCAAGAAACTTTTGCAAAGCTTTTGAAAATTCTGAAACCATGTGATAGGATTCCAATAAATTAGAGAAAAGTTATAAAGATTCCCGTTTAAAGTTTGGGTTGTAAATATTTGTCAGGTGATTTGTTTATATTTTATTTAGATTTCATACTGAAATAACCCTTGTTTGGTGTATGTGTTGTATGATTTCACTTTCCATATCAATATACACGCTCGTCGTGAAACAGCCTGTATAATTTTGGATTTAGTTAAGAACTTCACAAACTTGTTCAAATACTTAATGGACTGTAAATGTAAAGTGATACTACAATATGTAATACTGTGAATTTAATGTTGTAAAACTCATTATCATCGTGTCAATGATCTCAGTAGTCTAGACACGTTAATTTAATTTTAAAAAAAATTATACAATATAGAGAAATAAAGGCGAAGTTCATTTCCCGCAAATACAAGAAACACCTGCGCGGAACCTTCATAGCTACTTTCGATTTTTGAAATTCACAGTATAATACAATTGACATGAAAAAATGTCAATTTATTCTATTGTATTTTCAATAATTTGTTTTCACAAAATACTTATTTTCAATTGAATCCTTTCAAATTCAAAAGGAATCCAGAATGTATCATAATGAATATGATCAAATGTGAAAAAAATAGTATATAAATCACGGTAGAGAAGATTTTTCTCAGCCTCACAACTTATTATGATCAGAAAGCTCGGATGAGAAAAATCTCACACTAGTGTATCATATACTATATAACTTCAGCATTATAATATGAAAAAATAAGGCACTCGTTAACTTTCCGGTACTTTTTAAAGCCCATTATTAAGCATCTACTCAATTCTTTGATCGGAATGATTCAAACAGATCTAAATTACTTGTATTTAAATATTTCTTAGAGATAAGGAACGTTGCTTTCAAAAAATACCCACTCTGTATAAAATTGTATTATAAAATACGAGGAAAAGAACTTTCTCGGAGAGGCGTATTACATTCGTTTCATGTACTGGTAAAGTCGTTTCTCAATGATTTTTAAATAGTACTATGTACCGCCCAAGGTATAAGAAGTATATGAATCCATTCGACCCCATAGACCCCATGCCGTGGGTCATAAATGTAATAGCTGTAGGTATATTAATGTATAAAATGGCAATATCGGATATTAAATATTTTTATTTTAAGTACCTATGTCTATGATGAATGGGAGTTCGAAATAGAATTTCGTTTAAAGTTTCAAATTTCTCTGGAAAATTTTTTATTCAAGCTAATTTTTTCGATAATTGGCGCCGCAATATGTATCAAAGTTGCCAGTGAAATGGGGACAACCATAGCGTCTTCAGGGTACCTACGTGTGACAGGGCGACCGCATTTTTTTAAATTTTATTTTATTAATAATTGCAAATTTACAATCTACTCAGTAAATATCCAGTAATATGGTTTCTTGCTAAATGACTTGAGGCGGGTACTATCCACTGATGGGTCTCCGTAGATCACTCTGTGAGGTCTTCTGGCCAGTCTTTTCAATCTTCTCTGTTCTATTGGATGAGTGTAAAGGTTGGATATTAGTGGATTTTGGTGATTTTCATTGCGGTTTTTGTTTCTTATGGCTGATGCCTGAATAACTTCATTGATGGATGGAATACCGAGATCAGTATGTAATGTGTGATTGCTTATAAACCAAGGAGCATTATTAGCTATTATACGAAGTGATTTAGATTGGAACGTTTGCAGTATCTTAGTGTTAGGTGGCTAAGTGCAACCCCATAGCTCTATGCTATTTATGATTAAACAATCATAAAGAATTTAAAATTTACAATAAATTTAAAATATTCCCCTGTTTGACTTTGACTTCAATTTCCTTTCTAGAAACACGTGTAGTTAGAAACTATAAAGTTTGAAAATGATTAAAAGTTAATAATAGTACACCCCAAACAGGGGAATATTTTAAATTTAAAATAAGTCATGAAATTTTCGAAAAACCACTTTTCAAAACAAAAAGTACTCATAACTCGACTAATAGGAAAGTTAGAACGTTCTAGTCTTCACCAATCGATAGGGGGAACAATTTTACATAATTTAGTGAATTTTGAGTCCATATTTCCGAGGATTAAGGGAGTTAGAAAAAATCAATTTGTATCGCAAAATATTTCCATACCTACCTACCCCTTTGTTCTAAATTTTCGACAAAAAAAAAATAAAAATTGCTAAAAATCCGTAAGGAGGGGTTTTTTGGGCCGACAAATCGACTGGCACAATCAGTTTTGTGATAAAATCATTATTTCGCCTTCAAATAGAGTCATGAAATTTTCGAAAATCCACTTTTCAAAACAAAAAATACTCATAACTCGACAAATAGGAAAGATAGAACGTTCTAGTCTTCACCAATCAATAGAGGGAACAATTTTACATGTTTTTGTGAATTTTGAGTCCATATTTCCAAGGATTAAGGGAGTTAGAAAAAATCAATTTGTATCGCAAAATATTTCCCTTTGTTCTAAATTTTCGACAAAAAAATTATAAAAAATTCTCAAAATTCGTGAAGAAGGGTTTTTTGGGCCGAAAAATCGACTGGCACAATCAGTTTTGTGATAAAATCATTATTTCGCCTTCAAATAGAGCCATGAAATTTTCGAAAATCCACTTTTCAAAACAAAAAATACTCATAACTCGACAAATAGGGAAGAAAGAACGTTCTAGTCTCCACCAATCGATAGAGGGGACCATTTTACATATTTAAGTGAATTTTGAGTCCATATTTTCAAAGATTAGGGGAGTTAGAAAAAAGCAATTTGATTCGCAAAATATTTCTAAATTTTCGACAAAAAATTTTAAAAAATGCTAAAAATTCGTAAAGAGGGGTTTTTTGGACCGGAAAATCGACTGGCAAATCTTGACAATTTTTTTAAGTCTTAAACTTCAAAATATTTTCGTAAGTTCCAAATTGTCAATCTTTTTAAAGGCGTGAGTTAGGGAAAAAATTAGTTAAATATAATAGTTCTTGATCACGATGTTTGTTGAAACTCTATTTTTAAAGTTTCGGTAGCGGTCCAGCTGCCGTTATAAAGAATAATGAAAAATAATAAATTTTCGAATCATCGAAAATTGATTATTTTCGATTAATCGATTTTTTTCGATTAATCGATTATTTTCGATTAATCGATTATTTTCGATTAGTCGATTAATCGATTATTTTAGATTAATCGATTATTTTAGATTAATCGATTATTTTAGATTAATCGATTATTTTAGATTGATCGATTATTTTAGATTAATCGATTTTTTTCGATTGATCGATAATTTTCGATTAATCGATTTTTTAAATTTTTCGATTAATCGATTTTTTTCGATTAATCGATTTTTTTCGATTAATCGATTATTTTCGATTGATCGAATATTTTCGATTAATCGATTATTTTCGATTAATCGATTATTTTAGATTAATCGATTTTTTTCGAATAATCGATTTTTTTCGATTAATCAATTAATCGATTAACATCGATTAATCGAAAATAATCGATTATTTTATATAATCGATTATGTTTTTTGATAATCGCCCAGCCCTAATTTTGAGTCGATATTGCCAAGGATTAAGGGAGTTGGAAAAAAGCAATTTGTTTCTCAAAATATTTCCATACCTACCCCTTTGTTCTAAATTTTCGACAAAAAAAATAAAAAATGCTTAAAATTCGTAAAGAGGGGTTTTTTGGGCCGGAAAATCGACTGGCATAATCAGTTTTTTGATAAAATCATTATTTCGCCTTCAAATAGAGTCATGAATTTTTCGAAAATCCACTTTTCAAAACAAAAAGTACTCATTACTCGACCAATAGGAAAGATAGAACGTTCTAGTCTTCACCAATCGAAAGAGGGGACAATTTTACATATTTTAGTGAATTTTGAGTCCATATTTCCAAGGATTAAGGGAGTTAGAAAAAATCAATTTGTATCGCAAAATATTTTCATACCTACCCCCTTTGTTCTAAATTTTCGACAAAAAAATTATAAAATATGCTGAAACTTCGTGAAGAGGGGTTTTTTGGGCCGACAAATCGACTGGCACAATCAGTTTTGTGATAAAATCATTATTTCGCCTTAAAAAAAGTCATGAAATTTTCGAAAATCCACTTTTCAAAACAAAAAGTACTCATTTCTCGACCAATAGGAAAGATAGAACGTTCTAGTCTTCACCAATCGAAAGAGGGGACAATTTTACATATTTTATTGAATTTTGAGTCCATATTTCCAAGGATTAAGGAAGTTAGAAAAAATCAATTTGTATCGCAAAATATTTCCATACCTACCCCCTTTGTTCTGAATTTTCGACAATAAAATTATTAAAACATTCTCAAAATTCGTGAAGAAGGGTTTTTTGGGCCGAAAAATCGACTGGCACAATCAGTTTTGTGATAAAATCATTATTTCGCCTTCAAATAGAGCCATGAAATTTTCGAAAATCCACTTTTCAAAACAAAAAATACTCATAACTCGACAAATAGGAGAGATAGAACGTTCTGGTCTTCACCAATCGATAGAGGAAACAATTTTACATATTTAAGTGAATTTTGAGTCCATATTCCCAAGGATTAGGGGAGTTAGAAAAAAGCAATTTGTATCGCAAAATATTTCCATAAATTTTCGACAAAAAAAAATAAAAATTGCTAAAAATCCGTAAAAGGGGGTTTTTTTGGGCCGGAAAATCGACTAGCACAATCAGTTTTGTGATAAAATCATTATTTCGCCTTCAAATAGAGTCATGAAATTTTCGAAAATCCACTTTTCAAAACAAAAAATACTCATAACTCGACAAATATGAAAGATAGAACGTTCTAGTCTTCACCAATCGATAGAGGGGACAATTTTACATATTTTAGTGAATTTTGAGTCCATATTTCCAAGGATTATGGGAGTTAGAAAAAATCGATTTGTATCGCAAAATATTTCCATAGCTACCCCCTTTGTTCTAAATTTTCGACAAAAAAATTATAAAAAATGCAAAAAATTCGTAAAGAGGGGTTTTTTTGGCCAAAAAATCGACTGGCACAATCAGTTTTGTGATAAAATCATAATTTCGCCTTCAAATAGAGTCATGAAATTTTCGAAAATCCACTTTTCAAAACAAAAAATACTCATAACTCGACAAATATGAAAGATAGAACGTTCTAGTCTTCACCAATCGATAGAGGGGACAATTTTACATGTTTTAGTGAATTTTGAGTCCATATTTCCAAGGATTATGGGAGTTAGAAAACATCAATTTGTATCGCAAAATATTTCCATAGCTACCCCCTTTGTTCTAAATTTTCGACAAAAAAATTATAAAAAATGCTAAAAATTCGTAAAGAGGGGTTTTTTTGACCAAAAAATCGACTGGCACAATCAGTTTTGTGATAAAATCATTATTTCGCCTTCAAATAGAGTCATGAAATTTTCGAAAATCCACTTTTCAAAACAAAAAGTACTCATAACTCGACTAATAGGAAAGATAGAACGTTCTAGTCTTCACCAATCGATAGAGGGGACAATTTTACATATTTAAGTGAATTTTGAGTCCATGTTTCCGAGGATTAGGGGAGTTAGAAAAAAGCAATTTGTATCGCAAAATATTTCCATACCTATCCCCTTTGTTCTAAATTTTCGACAAAAAAATTATAAAATATGCTGAAACTTCGTGAAGAGGGGTTTTTTGGGCCGACAAATCGACTGGCACAATCAGTTTTGTGATAAAATCATTATTTCGCCTTCAAATAGAGCCATGAAATTTTCGAAAATCCACTTTTCAAAACAAAAAATACTCATAACTCGACAAATAGGAAAGATAGAACGTTCTAGTCTTCACCAATCGATAGAGGGGACAATTTTACATATTTCAGTGAATTTTGAGTCCATATTTCCAAGGATTATGGGAGTTAGAAAAAATCAATTTGTATCGCAAAATATTTCCATAGCTACCCCCTTTGTTCTAAATTTTCGACAAAAAATTATAAAAAATGCTAAAAATTCGTAAAGAGGGGTTTTTTTGACCAAGAAATCGACTGGCACAATCAGTTTTGTGTTAAAATCATTATTTCGCCTTCAAATAGAGTCATGAAATTTTCGAAAATCCACTTTTCAAAAAAAAAATACTCATAACTCGACAAATAGGAAAGATCGAACGTTCTAGTCTCCACCAATCGATAGAGGGGACAATTCTACATATTTTAGTGAATTTTGAGTTCATATTTCCAAGGATTAGGGGAGTTAGAAAAAATCAATTTGTATCGCAAAATATTTCCATAGCTTACCCCCTTTGTTCTAAATTTTCGACAAAAAAATTATAAAATATGCTGAAACTTCGTGAAGAGGGGTTTTTTGGGCCGACAAATCGACTGGCACAATCAGTTTTGTGATAAAATCATTATTTCGCCTTAAAAAAAGTCATGAAATTTTCGAAAATCCACTTTTCAAAACAAAAAGTACTCATTACTCGACCAATAGGAAAGATAGAACGTTCTAGTCTTCACCAATCGAAAGAGGGGACAATTTTACATATTTTAGTGAATTTTGAGTCCATATTTCCAAGGATTAAGGAAGTTAGAAAAAATCAATTTGTATCGCAAAATATTTCCATACCTACCCCCTTTGTTCTGAATTTTCGACAATAAAATTATTAAAACATTCTCAAAATTCGTGAAGAAGGGTTTTTTGGGCCGAAAAATCGACTGGCACAATCAGTTTTGTGATAAAATCATTATTTCGCCTTCAAATAGAGCCATGAAATTTTCGAAAATCCACTTTTCAAAACAAAAAATACTCATAACTCGACAAATAGGAGAGATAGAACGTTCTAGTCTTCACCAATCGATAGAGGAAACAATTTTACATATTTAAGTGAATTTTGAGTCCATATTCCCAAGGATTAGGGGAGTTAGAAAAAAGCAATTTGTATCGCAAAATATTTCCATAAATTTTCGACAAAAAAAAATAAAAATTGCTAAAAATCCGTAAAAGGGGGTTTTTTTGGGCCGGAAAATCGACTAGCACAATCAGTTTTGTGATAAAATCATTATTTCGCCTTCAAATAGAGTCATGAAATTTTCGAAAATCCACTTTTAAAAACAAAAAATACTCATAACTCGACAAATATGAAAGATAGAACGTTCTAGTCTTCACCAATCGATAGAGGGGACAATTTTACATATTTTAGTGAATTTTGAGTCCATATTTCCAAGGATTATGGGAGTTGGAAAAAATCGATTTGTATCGCAAAATATTTCCATAGCTACCCCCTTTGTTCTAAATTTTCGACAAAAAAATTATAAAAAATGCAAAAAATTCGTAAAGAGAGGTTTTTTTGGCCAAAAAATCGACTGGCACAATCAGTTTTGTGATAAAATCATTATTTCGCCTTCAAATAGAGTCATGAAATTTTCGAAAATCCACTTTTCAAAACAAAAAATACTCATAACTCGACAAATATGAAAGATAGAACGTTCTAGTCTTCACCAATCGATAGAGGGGACAATTTTACATGTTTTAGTGAATTTTGAGTCCATATTTCCAAGGATTATGGGAGTTAGAAAACATCAATTTGTATCGCAAAATATTTCCATAGCTACCCCCTTTGTTCTAAATTTTCGACAAAAAAATTATAAAAAATGCTAAAAATTCGTAAAGAGGGGTTTTTTTGACCAAAAAATCGACTGGCACAATCAGTTTTGTGATAAAATCATTATTTCGCCTTCAAATAGAGTCATGAAATTTTCGAAAATCCACTTTTCAAAACAAAAAGTACTCATAACTCGACTAATAGGAAAGATAGAACGTTCTAGTCTTCACCAATCGATAGAGGGGACAATTTTACATATTTAAGTGAATTTTGAGTCCATGTTTCCGAGGATTAGGGGAGTTAGAAAAAAGCAATTTGTATCGCAAAATATTTCCATACCTATCCCCTTTGTTCTAAATTTTCGACAAAAAAATTATAAAATATGCTGAAACTTCGTGAAGAGGGGTTTTTTGGGCCGAAAAATCGACTGGCACAATCAGTTTTGTGATAAAATCATTATTTCGCCTTCAAATAGAGCCATGAAATTTTCGAAAATCCACTTTTCAAAACAAAAAATACTCATAACTCGACAAATAGGAAAGATAGAACGTTCTAGTCTTCACCAATCGATAGAGGGGACAATTTTACATATTTCAGTGAATTTTGAGTCCATATTTCCAAGGATTATGGGAGTTAGAAAAAATCAATTTGTATCGCAAAATATTTCCATAGCTACCCCCTTTGTTCTAAATTTTCGACAAAAAATTATAAAAAATGCTAAAAATTCGTAAAGAGGGGTTTTTTTGACCAAGAAATCGACTGGCACAATCAGTTTTGTGATAAAATCATTATTTCGCCTTCAAATAGAGTCATGAAATTTTCGAAAATCCACTTTTCAAAAAAAAAAATACTCATAACTCGACAAATAGGAAAGATAGAACGTTCTAGTCTCCACCAATCGATAGAGGGGACAATTCTACATATTTTAGTGAATTTTGAGTCCATATTTCCAAGGATTAGGGGAGTTAGAAAAAATCAATTTGTATCGCAAAATATTTCCATAGCTTACCCCCTTTGTTCTAAATTTTCGACAAAAAAATTATAAAAAATTCTCAAAATTCGTGAAGGAGGGTTTTTTGGGCCGAAAAATCGACTGGCACAATCAGTTTTGTGATAAAATCATTATTTCGCCTTCAAATAGAGCCATGAAATTTTCGAAAATCCACTTTTCGAAACAAAAAATACTCATAACTCGACAAATAGGAAAGATAGAACGTTCTAGTCTTCACCAATCGATAGAGGGGACAATTTTACATATTTAAGTGAATTTTGAGTCCATATTCCCAAGGTTTAAGGGAGTTAGAAAAAAGCAATTTGTATCGCAAAATATTTCCATAAATTTTCGAAAAAAAAAATAAAAATTGCTAAAAATCCGTAAAAGGGGGTTTTTTTGGGCCGGAAAATCGACTAGCACAATCAGTTTTGTGATAAAATCATTATTTCGCCTTCAAATAGAGTCATGAAATTTTCGAAAATCCACTTTTCAAAACAAAAAATACTCATAACTCGACAAATAGGAAAGATAGAACGTTCTAGTCTTCACCAATCGATAGAGGGGACAATTTTACATATTTTAGTGAATTTTGAGTCCATATTTCCAAGGATTATGGGAGTTAGAAAACATCAATTTGTATCGCAAAATATTTCCATAGCTACCCCCTTTGTTCTAAATTTTCGACAAAAAAATTATAAAAAATGCTAAAAATTCGTAAAGAGGGGTTTTTTTTGACCAAAAAATCGACTAGCACAATCAGTTTTGTGATAAAATCATTATTTCGCCTTCAAATAGAGTCATGAAATTTTCGAAAATCCACTTTTCAAAACAAAAAATACTCATAACTCGACTAATAGGAAAGATAGAACGTTCTAGTCTTCACCAATCGATAGAGGGGACAATTCTACATATTTAAGTGAATTTTGAGTCCATATTTCCAAGGATTAAGGGAGTTAGAAAAAATCAATTTGTATCGCAAAATATTTCCATACCTATCCCCTTTGTTCTAAATTTTCGACAGAAAAATTATAAAAAATGCTGAAACTTCGTAAAGAGGGGTTTTTTGGGCCGACCAATCGACTGGCTCAATCAGTTTTGTGATAAAATCATTATTTCGCCTTCAAATAGAGTCATGAATTTTTCGAAAATCCACTTTTCAAAACAAAAAGTACTCATTACTCGACCAATAGGAAAGATAGAACGTTCTAGTCTTCACCAATCGAAAGAGGGGACAATTTTACATATTTTAGTGAATTTTGAGTCCATATTTCCAAGGATTAAGGGAGTTAGAAAAAATCAATTTGTATCGCAAAATATTTCCATACCTACCCCCTTTGTTCTGAATTTTCGACAATAAAATTATTAAAACATTCTCAAAATTCGTGAAGAAGGGTTTTTTGGGCCGAAAAATCGACTGGCACAATCAGTTTTGTGATAAAATCATTATTTCGCCTTCAAATAGAGCCATGAAATTTTCGAAAATCCACTTTTCAAAACAAAAAATACTCATAACTCGACAAATAGGAGAGATAGAACGTTCTAGTCTTCACCAATCGATAGAGGAAACAATTTTACATATTTAAGTGAATTTTGAGTCCATATTTCCAAGGATTAGGGGAGTTAGAAAAAAGCAATTTGTATCGCAAAATATTTCCATAAATTTTCGACAAAAAAAAATAAAAATTGCTAAAAATCCGTAAAAGGGGGTTTTTTTGGGCCGGAAAATCGACTAGCACAATCAGTTTTGTGATAAAATCATTATTTCGCCTTCAAATAGAGTCATGAAATTTTCGAAAATCCACTTTTCAAAACAAAAAATACTCATAACTCGACAAATATGAAAGATAGAACGTTCTAGTCTTCACCAATCGATAGAGGGGACAATTTTACATATTTTAGTGAATTTTGAGTCCATATTTCCAAGGATTATGGGAGTTGGAAAAAATCGATTTGTATCGCAAAATATTTCCATAGCTACCCCCTTTGTTCTAAATTTTCGACAAAAAAATTATAAAAAATGCAAAAAATTCGTAAAGAGGGGTTTTTTTGGCCAAAAAATCGACTGGCACAATCAGTTTTGTGATAAAATCATTATTTCGCCTTCAAATAGAGTCATGAAATTTTCGAAAATCCACTTTTCAAAACAAAAAAATACTCATAACTCGACAAATAGGAAAGATAGAACGTTCTAGTCTTCACCAATCGAAAGAGGGGACAATTTTACATATTTAGTGAATTTTGAGTCCATATTTCCAAGGATTAAGGGAGTTAGAAAAAAATCAATTTGTATCGCAAAATATTTTCATACCTACCCCCTTTGTTCTAAATTTTCGACAAAAAAATTATAAAATATGCTGAAACTCCGTGAAAAGGGGTTTTTTGGGCCGACAAATCGACTGGCACAATCAGTTTTGTGATAAAATCATTATTTCGCCTTAAAAAAAGTCATGAAATTTTCGAAAATCCACTTTTCAAAACAAAAAGTACTCATTACTCGACCAATAGGAAAGATAGAACGTTCTAGTCTTCACCAATCGAAAGAGGGGACAATTTTACATATTTTAGTGAATTTTGAGTCCATATTTCCAAGGATTAAGGAAGTTAGAAAAAATCAATTTGTATCGCAAAATATTTCCATACCTACCCCCTTTGTTCTGAATTTTCGACAATAAAATTATTTAAAACATTCTCAAAATTCGTGAAGAAGGGTTTTTTGGGCCGAAAAATCGACTGGCACAATCAGTTTTGTGATAAAATCATTATTTCGCCTTCAAATAGAGCCATGAAATTTTCGAAAATCCACTTTTCAAAACAAAAAATACTCATAACTCGACAAATAGGAGAGATAGAACGTTCTAGTCTTCACCAATCGATAGAGGAAACAATTTTACATATTTAAGTGAATTTTGAGTCCATATTTCCAAGGATTAGGGGAGTTAGAAAAAAGCAATTTGTATCGCAAAATATTTCCATAAATTTTCGACAAAAAAAAATAAAAATTGCTAAAAATCCGTGAAAGGGGGTTTTTTTGGGCCGGAAAATCGACTAGCACAATCAGTTTTGTGATAAAATCATTATTTCGCCTTCAAATAGAGTCATGAAATTTTCGAAAATCCACTTTTCAAAACAAAAAATACTCATAACTCGACAAATATGAAAGATAGAACGTTCTAGTCTTCACCAATCGATAGAGGGGACAATTTTACATATTTTAGTGAATTTTGAGTCCATATTTCCAAGGATTATGGGAGTTGGAAAAAATCGATTTGTATCGCAAAATATTTCCATAGCTACCCCCTTTGTTCTAAATTTTCGACAAAAAAATTATAAAAAATGCAAAAAATTCGTAAAGAGGGGTTTTTTTGGCCAAAAATCGACTGGCACAATCAGTTTTGTGATAAAATCATTATTTCGCCTTCAAATAGAGTCATGAAATTTTCGAAAATCCACTTTTCAAAACAAAAAATACTCATAACTCGACAAATAGGAAAGATAGAACGTTCTAGTCTTCACCAATCGATAGAGGGGACAATTTTACATATTTTAGTGAATTTTGAGTCCATATTTCCAAGGATTATGGGAGTTAGAAAACATCAATTTGTATCGCAAAATATTTCCATAGCTACCCCCTTTGTTCTAAATTTTCGACAAAAAAATTATAAAAAATGCTAAAAATTCGTAAAGAGGGGTTTTTTTGACCAAAAAATCGACTGGCACAATCAGTTTTGTGATAAAATCATTATTTCGCCTTCAAATAGAGTCATGAAATTTTCGAAAATCCACTTTTCAAAACAAAAAGTACTCATAACTCGACTAATAGGAAAGATAGAACGTTCTAGTCTTCACCAATCGATAGAGGGGACAATTCTACATATTTAAGTGAATTTTGAGTCCATATTTCCAAGGATTCAGGGAGTTAGAAAAAATCAATTTGTATCGCAAAATATTTTCATACCTACCCCCTTTGTTCTAAATTTTCGACAAAAAAATTATAAAATATGCTGAAACTCCGTGAAAAGGGGTTTTTTGGGCCGACAAATCGACTGGCACAATCAGTTTTGTGATAAAATCATTATTTCGCCTTAAAAAAAGTCATGAAATTTTCGAAAATCCACTTTTCAAAACAAAAAGTACTCATTACTCGACCAATAGGAAAGATAGAACGTTCTAGTCTTCACCAATCGAAAGAGGGGACAATTTTACATATTTTAGTGAATTTTGAGTCCATATTTCCAAGGATTAAGGAAGTTAGAAAAAATCAATTTGTATCGCAAAATATTTCCATACCTACCCCCTTTGTTCTGAATTTTCGACAATAAAATTATAAAAAATTCTCAAAATTCGTGAAGAAGGGTTTTTTGGGCCGAAAAATCGACTGGCACAATCAGTTTTGTGATAAAATCATTATTTCGCCTTCAAATAGAGCCATGAAATTTTCGAAAATCCACTTTTCAAAACAAAAAATACTCATAACTCGACAAATAGGAGAGATAGAACGTTCTAGTCTTCACCAATCGATAGAGGAAACAATTTTACATATTTAAGTGAATTTTGAGTCCATATTCCCAAGGATTAGGGGAGTTAGAAAAAAGCAATTTGTATCGCAAAATATTTCCATAAATTTTCGACAAAAAAAAATAAAAATTGCTAAAAATCCGTAAAAGGGGGTTTTTTTGGGCCGGAAAATCGACTAGCACAATCAGTTTTGTGATAAAATCATTATTTCGCCTGCAAATAGAGTCATGAAATTTTCGAAAATCCACTTTTCAAAACAAAAAATACTCATAACTCGACAAATAGGAGAGATAGAACGTTCTAGTCTTCACCAATCGATAGAGGAAACAATTTTACATATTTAAGTGAATTTTGAGTCCATATTCCCAAGGTTTAAGGGAGTTAGAAAAAAGCAATTTGTATCGCAAAATATTTCCATAAATTTTCGAAAAAAAAAATAAAAATTGCTAAAAATCCGTAAAAGGGGGTTTTTTTGGGCCGGAAAATCGACTAGCACAATCAGTTTTGTGATAAAATCATTATTTCGCCTTCAAATAGAGTCATGAAATTTTCGAAAATCCACTTTTCAAAACAAAAAATACTCATAACTCGACAAATAGGAAAGATAGAACGTTCTAGTCTTCACCAATCGATAGAGGGGACAATTTTACATATTTTAGTGAATTTTGAGTCCATATTTCCAAGGATTATGGGAGTTAGAAAACATCAATTTGTATCGCAAAATATTTCCATAGCTACCCCCTTTGTTCTAAATTTTCGACAAAAAAATTATAAAAAATGCTAAAAATTCGTAAAGAGGGGTTTTTTTGACCAAAAAATCGACTAGCACAATCAGTTTTGTGATAAAATCATTATTTCGCCTTCAAATAGAGTCATGAAATTTTCGAAAATCCACTTTTCAAAACAAAAAATACTCATAACTCGACTAATAGGAAAGATAGAACGTTCTAGTCTTCACCAATCGATAGAGGGGACAATTCTACATATTTAAGTGAATTTTGAGTCCATATTTCCAAGGATTAAGGGAGTTAGAAAAAATCAATTTGTATCGCAAAATATTTCCATACCTATCCCCTTTGTTCTAAATTTTCGACAGAAAAATTATAAAAAATGCTGAAACTTCGTAAAGAGGGGTTTTTTGGGCCGACCAATCGACTGGCTCAATCAGTTTTGTGATAAAATCATTATTTCGCCTTCAAATAGAGTCATGAATTTTTCGAAAATCCACTTTTCAAAACAAAAAGTACTCATTACTCGACCAATAGGAAAGATAGAACGTTCTAGTCTTCACCAATCGAAAGAGGGGACAATTTTACATATTTTAGTGAATTTTGAGTCCATATTTCCAAGGATTAAGGGAGTTAGAAAAAATCAATTTGTATCGCAAAATATTTCCATACCTACCCCCTTTGTTCTGAATTTTCGACAATAAAATTATTAAAACATTCTCAAAATTCGTGAAGAAGGGTTTTTTGGGCCGAAAAATCGACTGGCACAATCAGTTTTGTGATAAAATCATTATTTCGCCTTCAAATAGAGCCATGAAATTTTCGAAAATCCACTTTTCAAAACAAAAAATACTCATAACTCGACAAATAGGAGAGATAGAACGTTCTAGTCTTCACCAATCGATAGAGGGGACAATTTTACATATTTCAGTGAATTTTGAGTCCATATTTCCAAGGATTATGGGAGTTAGAAAAAATCAATTTGTATCGCAAAATATTTCCATAGCTACCCCCTTTGTTCTAAATTTTCGACAAAAAATTATAAAAAATGCTAAAAATTCGTAAAGAGGGGTTTTTTTGACCAAGAAATCGACTGGCACAATCAGTTTTGTGTTAAAATCATTATTTCGCCTTCAAATAGAGTCATGAAATTTTCGAAAATCCACTTTTCAAAAAAAAAATACTCATAACTCGACAAATAGGAAAGATCGAACGTTCTAGTCTCCACCAATCGATAGAGGGGACAATTCTACATATTTTAGTGAATTTTGAGTTCATATTTCCAAGGATTAGGGGAGTTAGAAAAAATCAATTTGTATCGCAAAATATTTCCATAGCTTACCCCCTTTGTTCTAAATTTTCGACAAAAAAATTATAAAATATGCTGAAACTTCGTGAAGAGGGGTTTTTTGGGCCGACAAATCGACTGGCACAATCAGTTTTGTGATAAAATCATTATTTCGCCTTAAAAAAAGTCATGAAATTTTCGAAAATCCACTTTTCAAAACAAAAAGTACTCATTACTCGACCAATAGGAAAGATAGAACGTTCTAGTCTTCACCAATCGAAAGAGGGGACAATTTTACATATTTTAGTGAATTTTGAGTCCATATTTCCAAGGATTAAGGAAGTTAGAAAAAATCAATTTGTATCGCAAAATATTTCCATACCTACCCCCTTTGTTCTGAATTTTCGACAATAAAATTATTAAAACATTCTCAAAATTCGTGAAGAAGGGTTTTTTGGGCCGAAAAATCGACTGGCACAATCAGTTTTGTGATAAAATCATTATTTCGCCTTCAAATAGAGCCATGAAATTTTCGAAAATCCACTTTTCAAAACAAAAAATACTCATAACTCGACAAATAGGAGAGATAGAACGTTCTAGTCTTCACCAATCGATAGAGGAAACAATTTTACATATTTAAGTGAATTTTGAGTCCATATTCCCAAGGATTAGGGGAGTTAGAAAAAAGCAATTTGTATCGCAAAATATTTCCATAAATTTTCGACAAAAAAAAATAAAAATTGCTAAAAATCCGTAAAAGGGGGTTTTTTTGGGCCGGAAAATCGACTAGCACAATCAGTTTTGTGATAAAATCATTATTTCGCCTTCAAATAGAGTCATGAAATTTTCGAAAATCCACTTTTAAAAACAAAAAATACTCATAACTCGACAAATATGAAAGATAGAACGTTCTAGTCTTCACCAATCGATAGAGGGGACAATTTTACATATTTTAGTGAATTTTGAGTCCATATTTCCAAGGATTATGGGAGTTGGAAAAAATCGATTTGTATCGCAAAATATTTCCATAGCTACCCCCTTTGTTCTAAATTTTCGACAAAAAAATTATAAAAAATGCAAAAAATTCGTAAAGAGAGGTTTTTTTGGCCAAAAAATCGACTGGCACAATCAGTTTTGTGATAAAATCATTATTTCGCCTTCAAATAGAGTCATGAAATTTTCGAAAATCCACTTTTCAAAACAAAAAATACTCATAACTCGACAAATATGAAAGATAGAACGTTCTAGTCTTCACCAATCGATAGAGGGGACAATTTTACATGTTTTAGTGAATTTTGAGTCCATATTTCCAAGGATTATGGGAGTTAGAAAACATCAATTTGTATCGCAAAATATTTCCATAGCTACCCCCTTTGTTCTAAATTTTCGACAAAAAAATTATAAAAAATGCTAAAAATTCGTAAAGAGGGGTTTTTTTGACCAAAAAATCGACTGGCACAATCAGTTTTGTGATAAAATCATTATTTCGCCTTCAAATAGAGTCATGAAATTTTCGAAAATCCACTTTTCAAAACAAAAAGTACTCATAACTCGACTAATAGGAAAGATAGAACGTTCTAGTCTTCACCAATCGATAGAGGGGACAATTTTACATATTTAAGTGAATTTTGAGTCCATGTTTCCGAGGATTAGGGGAGTTAGAAAAAAGCAATTTGTATCGCAAAATATTTCCATACCTATCCCCTTTGTTCTAAATTTTCGACAAAAAAATTATAAAATATGCTGAAACTTCGTGAAGAGGGGTTTTTTGGGCCGAAAAATCGACTGGCACAATCAGTTTTGTGATAAAATCATTATTTCGCCTTCAAATAGAGCCATGAAATTTTCGAAAATCCACTTTTCAAAACAAAAAATACTCATAACTCGACAAATAGGAAAGATAGAACGTTCTAGTCTTCACCAATCGATAGAGGGGACAATTTTACATATTTCAGTGAATTTTGAGTCCATATTTCCAAGGATTATGGGAGTTAGAAAAAATCAATTTGTATCGCAAAATATTTCCATAGCTACCCCCTTTGTTCTAAATTTTCGACAAAAAATTATAAAAAATGCTAAAAATTCGTAAAGAGGGGTTTTTTTGACCAAGAAATCGACTGGCACAATCAGTTTTGTGATAAAATCATTATTTCGCCTTCAAATAGAGTCATGAAATTTTCGAAAATCCACTTTTCAAAAAAAAAAATACTCATAACTCGACAAATAGGAAAGATAGAACGTTCTAGTCTCCACCAATCGATAGAGGGGACAATTCTACATATTTTAGTGAATTTTGAGTCCATATTTCCAAGGATTAGGGGAGTTAGAAAAAATCAATTTGTATCGCAAAATATTTCCATAGCTTACCCCCTTTGTTCTAAATTTTCGACAAAAAAATTATAAAAAATTCTCAAAATTCGTGAAGGAGGGTTTTTTGGGCCGAAAAATCGACTGGCACAATCAGTTTTGTGATAAAATCATTATTTCGCCTTCAAATAGAGCCATGAAATTTTCGAAAATCCACTTTTCGAAACAAAAAATACTCATAACTCGACAAATAGGAAAGATAGAACGTTCTAGTCTTCACCAATCGATAGAGGGGACAATTTTACATATTTAAGTGAATTTTGAGTCCATATTCCCAAGGTTTAAGGGAGTTAGAAAAAAGCAATTTGTATCGCAAAATATTTCCATAAATTTTCGAAAAAAAAAATAAAAATTGCTAAAAATCCGTAAAAGGGGGTTTTTTTGGGCCGGAAAATCGACTAGCACAATCAGTTTTGTGATAAAATCATTATTTCGCCTTCAAATAGAGTCATGAAATTTTCGAAAATCCACTTTTCAAAACAAAAAATACTCATAACTCGACAAATAGGAAAGATAGAACGTTCTAGTCTTCACCAATCGATAGAGGGGACAATTTTACATATTTTAGTGAATTTTGAGTCCATATTTCCAAGGATTATGGGAGTTAGAAAACATCAATTTGTATCGCAAAATATTTCCATAGCTACCCCCTTTGTTCTAAATTTTCGACAAAAAAATTATAAAAAATGCTAAAAATTCGTAAAGAGGGGTTTTTTTGACCAAAAAATCGACTAGCACAATCAGTTTTGTGATAAAATCATTATTTCGCCTTCAAATAGAGTCATGAAATTTTCGAAAATCCACTTTTCAAAACAAAAAATACTCATAACTCGACTAATAGGAAAGATAGAACGTTCTAGTCTTCACCAATCGATAGAGGGGACAATTCTACATATTTAAGTGAATTTTGAGTCCATATTTCCAAGGATTAAGGGAGTTAGAAAAAATCAATTTGTATCGCAAAATATTTCCATACCTATCCCCTTTGTTCTAAATTTTCGACAGAAAAATTATAAAAAATGCTGAAACTTCGTAAAGAGGGGTTTTTTGGGCCGACCAATCGACTGGCTCAATCAGTTTTGTGATAAAATCATTATTTCGCCTTCAAATAGAGTCATGAATTTTTCGAAAATCCACTTTTCAAAACAAAAAGTACTCATTACTCGACCAATAGGAAAGATAGAACGTTCTAGTCTTCACCAATCGAAAGAGGGGACAATTTTACATATTTTAGTGAATTTTGAGTCCATATTTCCAAGGATTAAGGGAGTTAGAAAAAATCAATTTGTATCGCAAAATATTTCCATACCTACCCCCTTTGTTCTGAATTTTCGACAATAAAATTATTAAAACATTCTCAAAATTCGTGAAGAAGGGTTTTTTGGGCCGAAAAATCGACTGGCACAATCAGTTTTGTGATAAAATCATTATTTCGCCTTCAAATAGAGCCATGAAATTTTCGAAAATCCACTTTTCAAAACAAAAAATACTCATAACTCGACAAATAGGAGAGATAGAACGTTCTAGTCTTCACCAATCGATAGAGGAAACAATTTTACATATTTAAGTGAATTTTGAGTCCATATTTCCAAGGATTAGGGGAGTTAGAAAAAAGCAATTTGTATCGCAAAATATTTCCATAAATTTTCGACAAAAAAAAATAAAAATTGCTAAAAATCCGTAAAAGGGGGTTTTTTTGGGCCGGAAAATCGACTAGCACAATCAGTTTTGTGATAAAATCATTATTTCGCCTTCAAATAGAGTCATGAAATTTTCGAAAATCCACTTTTCAAAACAAAAAATACTCATAACTCGACAAATATGAAAGATAGAACGTTCTAGTCTTCACCAATCGATAGAGGGGACAATTTTACATATTTTAGTGAATTTTGAGTCCATATTTCCAAGGATTATGGGAGTTGGAAAAAATCGATTTGTATCGCAAAATATTTCCATAGCTACCCCCTTTGTTCTAAATTTTCGACAAAAAAATTATAAAAAATGCAAAAAATTCGTAAAGAGGGGTTTTTTTGGCCAAAAAATCGACTGGCACAATCAGTTTTGTGATAAAATCATTATTTCGCCTTCAAATAGAGTCATGAAATTTTCGAAAATCCACTTTTCAAAACAAAAAATACTCATAACTCGACAAATAGGAAAGATAGAACGTTCTAGTCTTCACCAATCGAAAGAGGGGACAATTTTACATATTTTAGTGAATTTTGAGTCCATATTTCCAAGGATTAAGGGAGTTAGAAAAAATCAATTTGTATCGCAAAATATTTTCATACCTACCCCCTTTGTTCTAAATTTTCGACAAAAAAATTATAAAATATGCTGAAACTCCGTGAAAAGGGGTTTTTTGGCCGACAAATCGACTGGCACAATCAGTTTTGTGATAAAATCATTATTTCGCCTTAAAAAAAGTCATGAAATTTTCGAAAATCCACTTTTCAAAACAAAAAGTACTCATTACTCGACCAATAGGAAAGATAGAACGTTCTAGTCTTCACCAATCGAAAGAGGGGACAATTTTACATATTTTAGTGAATTTTGAGTCCATATTTCCAAGGATTAAGGAAGTTAGAAAAAATCAATTTGTATCGCAAAATATTTCCATACCTACCCCCTTTGTTCTGAATTTTCGACAATAAAATTATTTAAAACATTCTCAAAATTCGTGAAGAAGGGTTTTTTGGGCCGAAAAATCGACTGGCACAATCAGTTTTGTGATAAAATCATTATTTCGCCTTCAAATAGAGCCATGAAATTTTCGAAAATCCACTTTTCAAAACAAAAAATACTCATAACTCGACAAATAGGAGAGATAGAACGTTCTAGTCTTCACCAATCGATAGAGGAAACAATTTTACATATTTAAGTGAATTTTGAGTCCATATTTCCAAGGATTAGGGGAGTTAGAAAAAAGCAATTTGTATCGCAAAATATTTCCATAAATTTTCGACAAAAAAAAATAAAAATTGCTAAAAATCCGTAAAAGGGGGTTTTTTTGGGCCGGAAAATCGACTAGCACAATCAGTTTTGTGATAAAATCATTATTTCGCCTTCAAATAGAGTCATGAAATTTTCGAAAATCCACTTTTCAAAACAAAAAATACTCATAACTCGACAAATATGAAAGATAGAACGTTCTAGTCTTCACCAATCGATAGAGGGGACAATTTTACATATTTTAGTGAATTTTGAGTCCATATTTCCAAGGATTATGGGAGTTGGAAAAAATCGATTTGTATCGCAAAATATTTCCATAGCTACCCCCTTTGTTCTAAATTTTCGACAAAAAAATTATAAAAAATGCAAAAAATTCGTAAAGAGGGGTTTTTTTGGCCAAAAAATCGACTGGCACAATCAGTTTTGTGATAAAATCATTATTTCGCCTTCAAATAGAGTCATGAAATTTTCGAAAATCCACTTTTCAAAACAAAAAATACTCATAACTCGACAAATAGGAAAGATAGAACGTTCTAGTCTTCACCAATCGATAGAGGGGACAATTTTACATATTTTAGTGAATTTTGAGTCCATATTTCCAAGGATTATGGGAGTTAGAAAACATCAATTTGTATCGCAAAATATTTCCATAGCTACCCCCTTTGTTCTAAATTTTCGACAAAAAAATTATAAAAAATGCTAAAAATTCGTAAAGAGGGGTTTTTTTGACCAAAAAATCGACTGGCACAATCAGTTTTGTGATAAAATCATTATTTCGCCTTCAAATAGAGTCATGAAATTTTCGAAAATCCACTTTTCAAAACAAAAAGTACTCATAACTCGACTAATAGGAAAGATAGAACGTTCTAGTCTTCACCAATCGATAGAGGGGACAATTCTACATATTTAAGTGAATTTTGAGTCCATATTTCCAAGGATTCAGGGAGTTAGAAAAAATCAATTTGTATCGCAAAATATTTTCATACCTACCCCCTTTGTTCTAAATTTTCGACAAAAAAATTATAAAATATGCTGAAACTCCGTGAAAAGGGGTTTTTTGGGCCGACAAATCGACTGGCACAATCAGTTTTGTGATAAAATCATTATTTCGCCTTAAAAAAAGTCATGAAATTTTCGAAAATCCACTTTTCAAAACAAAAAGTACTCATTACTCGACCAATAGGAAAGATAGAACGTTCTAGTCTTCACCAATCGAAAGAGGGGACAATTTTACATATTTTAGTGAATTTTGAGTCCATATTTCCAAGGATTAAGGAAGTTAGAAAAAATCAATTTGTATCGCAAAATATTTCCATACCTACCCCCTTTGTTCTGAATTTTCGACAATAAAATTATAAAAAATTCTCAAAATTCGTGAAGAAGGGTTTTTTGGGCCGAAAAATCGACTGGCACAATCAGTTTTGTGATAAAATCATTATTTCGCCTGCAAATAGAGTCATGAAATTTTCGAAAATCCACTTTTCAAAACAAAAAATACTCATAACTCGACAAATAGGAGAGATAGAACGTTCTAGTCTTCACCAATCGATAGAGGAAACAATTTTACATATTTAAGTGAATTTTGAGTCCATATTCCCAAGGATTAGGGGAGTTAGAAAAAAGCAATTTGTATCGCAAAATATTTCCATAAATTTTCGACAAAAAAAAATAAAAATTGCTAAAAATCCGTAAAAGGGGGTTTTTTTGGGCCGGAAAATCGACTAGCACAATCAGTTTTGTGATAAAATCATTATTTCGCCTGCAAATAGAGTCATGAAATTTTCGAAAATCCACTTTTCAAAACAAAAAATACTCATAACTCGACAAATAGGAGAGATAGAACGTTCTAGTCTTCACCAATCGATAGAGGAAACAATTTTACATATTTAAGTGAATTTTGAGTCCATATTCCCAAGGATTAGGGGAGTTAGAAAAAAGCAATTTGTATCGCAAAATATTTCCATAAATTTTCGACAAAAAAAAATAAAAATTGCTAAAAATCCGTAAAAGGGGGTTTTTTTGGGCCGGAAAATCGACTAGCACAATCAGTTTTGTGATAAAATCATTATTTCGCCTGCAAATAGAGTCATGAAATTTTCGAAAATCCACTTTTCAAAACAAAAAATACTCATAACTCGACAAATATGAAAGATAGAACGTTCTAGTCTTCACCAATCGATAGAGGGGACAATTTTACATATTTTAATGAATTTTGAGTCCATATTTCCAAGGATTATGGGAGTTAGAAAAAATCGATTTGTATCGCAAAATATTTCCATAGCTACCCCCTTTGTTCTAAATTTTCGACAAAAAAAAAATAAAAATTGCCAAAAATCCGTAAGAGGGGGTTTTTTTGGGCCGGAAAATCGACTAGCACAATCAGTTTTGTGATAAAATCATTATTTCGCCTTCAAATAGAGTCATGAAATTTTCGAAAATCCACTTTTCAAAACAAAAAATACTCATAACTCGACAAATAGGAAAGATAGAACGTTCTAGTCTTCACCAATCGATAGAGGGGACAATTTTACATATTTTAGTAAATTTTGAGTCCATATTTCCAAGGATTATGGGAGTTAGAAAATATCAATTTGTATCGCAAAATATTTCCATAGCTACCCCCTTTGTTCTAAATTTTCGACAAAAAAATTATAAAAAATGCTAAAAATTCGTAAAGAGGGGTTTTTTTGACCAAAAAATCGACTGGCACAATCAGTTTTGTGATAAAATCATTATTTCGCCTTCAAATAGAGTCATGAAATTTTCGAAAATCCACTTTTCAAAACAAAAAGTACTCATTACTCGACCAATAGGAAAGATAGAACGTTCTAGTCTTCACCAATCGAAGGAGGGGACAATTTTACATATTTTAGTGAATTTTGAGTCCATATTTCCAAGGATTAAGGGAGTTAGAAAAAATCAATTTGTATCGCAAAATATTTCCATACCTACCCCCTTTGTTCTGAATTTTCGACAATAAAATTATAAAAAATTCTCAAAATTCGCGAAGAAGGGTTTTTTGGGCCGAAAAATCGACTGGCACAATCAGTTTTGTGATAAAATCATTATTTCGCCTTCAAATAGAGCCATGAAATTTTCGAAAATCCACTTTTCAAAACAAAAAATACTCATAACTCGACAAATAGGAAAGATAGAACGTTCTAGTCTCCACCAATCGATAGAGGAAACAATTTTACATATTTAAGTGAATTTTGAGTCCATATTCCCAAGGATTAGGGGAGTTAGAAAAAAGCAATTTGTATCGCAAAATATTTCCATAAATTTTCGACAAAAAAAAAAATAAAAATTGCTAAAAATCCGTAAAAGGGGGTTTTTTTGGGCCGGAAAATCGACTAGCACAATCAGTTTTGTGATAAAATCATTATTTCGCCTTCAAATAGAGTAATGAAATTTTCGAAAATCCACTTTTCAAAACAAAAAATACTCATAACTCGACAAATAGGAAAGATAGAACGTTCTAGTCTTCACCAATCGATAGAGGGGACAATTTTACATATTTTAGTAAATTTTGAGTCCATATTTCCAAGGATTATGGGAGTTAGAAAACATCAATTTGTATCGCAAAATATTTCCATAGCTACCCCCTTTGTTCTAAATTTTCGACAAAAAAATTATAAAAAATGCTAAAAATTCGTAAAGAGGGGTTTTTTTGACCAAAAAATCGACTGGCACAATCAGTTTTGTGATAAAATCATTATTTCGCCTTCAAATAGAGTCATGAAATTTTCGAAAATCCACTTTTCAAAACAAAAAGTACTCATAACTCGACTAATAGGAAAGATAGAACGTTCTAGTCTTCACCAATCGATAGAGGGGACAATTTTACTTATTTAGGTGAATTTTGAGTCCATGTTTCCGAGGATTAGGGGAGTTAGAAAAAAGCAATTTGTATCGCAAAATATTTCCATACCTATCCCCTTTGTTCTAAATTTTCGACAGAAAAATTATAAAAAATGCTGAAACTTCGTAAAGAGGGGTTTTTTGGGCCGACAAATCGACTGGCTCAATCAGTTTTGTGATAAAATCATTATTTCGCCTTCAAATAGAGTCATGAATTTTTCGAAAATCCACTTTTCAAAACAAAAAGTACTCATTACTCGACCAATAGGAAAGATAGAACGTTCTAGTCTTCACCAATCGAAAGAGGGGACAATTTTACATATTTTAGTGAATTTTGAGTCCATATTTCCAAGGATTAAGGGAGTTAGAAAAAATCAATTTGTATCGCAAAATATTTCCATAGCTACCCCCTTTGTTCTAAATTTTCGACAAAAAAATTATAAAAAATGCTAAAAATTCGTAAAGAGGGGTTTTTTTGACCAAAAAATCGACTGGCACAATCAGTTTTGTGATAAAATCATTATTTCGCCTTCAAATAGAGTCATGAAATTTTCGAAAATCCACTTTTCAAAACAAAAAGTACTCATAACTCGACAAATAGGAAAGATAGAACGTTCTAGTCTTCACCAATCGAAAGAGGGGACAATTTTACATATTTTAGTGAATTTTGAGTCCATATTTCCAAGGATTAAGGGAGTTAGAAAAAATCAATTTGTATCGCAAAATATTTCCATACCTACCCCCTTTGTTCTGAATTTTCGACAATAAAATTATAAAAAATTCTCAAAATTCGTGAAGAAGGGTTTTTTGGGCCGAAAAATCGACTGGCACAATCAGTTTTGTGATAAAATCATTATTTCGCCTTCAAATAGAGCCATGAAATTTTCGAAAATCCACTTTTCAAAACAAAAAATACTCATAACTCGACAAATAGGAAAGATAGAACGTTCTAGTCTCCACCAATCGATAGAGGAAACAATTTTACATATTTAAGTGAATTTTGAGTCCATATTCCCAAGGATTAGGGGAGTTAGAAAAAAGCAATTTGTATCGCAAAATATTTCCATAAATTTTCGACAAAAAAAAAAATAAAAATTGCTAAAAATCCGTAAAAGGGGGTTTTTTTGACCAAAAAATCGACTGGCACAATCAGTTTTGTGATAAAATCATTATTTCGCCTTCAAATAGAGTCATGAAATTTTCGAAAATCCACTTTTCAAAACAAAAAATACTCATAACTCGACAAATAGGAAAGATAGAACGTTCTAGTCTTCACCAATCGATAGAGGGGACAATTTTACATATTTTAGTAAATTTTGAGTCCATATTTCCAAGGATTATGGGAGTTAGAAAACATCAATTTGTATCGCAAAATATTTCCATAGCTACCCCCTTTGTTCTAAATTTTCGACAAAAAAATTATAAAAAATGCTAAAAATTCGTAAAGAGGGGTTTTTTTGACCAAAAAATCGACTGGGACAATCAGTTTTGTGATAAAATCATTATTTCGCCTTCAAATAGAGTCATGAAATTTTCGAAAATCCACTTTTCAAAACAAAAAGTACTCATAACTCGACTAATATGAAAGATAGAACGTTCTAGTCTTCACCAATCGATAGAGGGGACAATTTTACATATTTAAGTGAATTTTGAGTCCATGTTTCCGAGGATTAGGGGAGTTAGAAAAAAGCAATTTGTATCGCAAAATATTTCCATACCTATCCCTTTTGTTCTAAATTTTCGACAAAAAAATTATAAAATATGCTGAAACTTCGTGAAGAGGGGTTTTTTGGGCCGACAAATCGACTGGCACAATCAGTTTTGTGATAAAATCATTATTTCGCCTTCAAATAGAGTCATGAAATTTTCGAAAATCCACTTTTCAAAACAAAAAGTACTCATAACTCGACTAATAGGAAAGATAGAACGTTCTAGTCTTCACCAATCGATAGAGGGGACAATTCTACATATTTAAGTGAATTTTGAGTCCATGTTTCCCAGGATTAGGGGAGTTAGAAAAAAGCAATTTGTATCGCAAAATATTTCCATACCTATCCCCTTTGTTCTAAATTTTCGACAGAAAAATTATAAAAAATGCTGAAACTTCGTAAAGAGGGGTTTTTTGGGCCGACCAATCGACTGGCTCAATCAGTTTTGTGATAAAATCATTATTTCGCCTTCAAATAGAGTCATGAATTTTTCGAAAATCCACTTTTCAAAACAAAAAGTACTCATTACTCGACCAATAGGAAAGATAGAACGTTCTAGTCTTCACCAATCGAAAGAGGGGACAATTTTACATATTTTAGTGAATTTTGAGTCCATATTTCCAAGGATTAAGGGAGTTAGAAAAAATCAATTTGTATCGCAAAATATTTTCATACCTACCCCCTTTGTTCTAAATTTTCGACAAAAAAATTATAAAATATGCTGAAACTCCGTGAAAAGGGGTTTTTTGGGCCGACAAATCGACTGGCACAATCAGTTGTGTGATAAAATCATTATTTCGCCTTAAAAAAAGTCATGAAATTTTCGAAAATCCACTTTTCAAAACAAAAAGTACTCATTACTCGACCAATAGGAAAGATAGAACGTTCTAGTCTTCACCAATCGAAAGAGGGGACAATTTTACATATTTTAGTGAATTTTGAGTTCATATTTCCAAGGATTAAGGAAGTTAGAAAAAATCAATTTGTATCGCAAAATATTTCCATACCTACCCCCTTTGTTCTGAATTTTCGACAATAAAATTATTAAAACATTCTCAAAATTCGTGAAGAAGGGTTTTTTGGGCCGAAAAATCGACTGGCACAATCAGTTTTGTGATAAAATCATTATTTCGCCTTCAAATAGAGCCATGAAATTTTCGAAAATCCACTTTTCAAAACAAAAAATACTCATAACTCGACAAATAGGAGAGATAGAACGTTCTAGTCTTCACCAATCGATAGAGGAAACAATTTTACATATTTAAGTGAATTTTGAGTCCATATTTCCAAGGATTAGGGGAGTTAGAAAAAAGCAATTTGTATCGCAAAATATTTCCATAAATTTTCGACAAAAAAAAATAAAAATTGCTAAAAATCCGTAAAAGGGGGTTTTTTTGGGCCGGAAAATCGACTAGCACAATCAGTTTTGTGATGAAATCATTATTTCGCCTGCAAATAGAGTCATGAAATTTTCGAAAATCCACTTTTCAAAACAAAAAATACTCATAACTCGACAAATATGAAAGATAGAACGTTCTAGTCTTCACCAATCGATAGAGGGGACAATTTTACATATTTCAGTGAATTTTGAGTCCATATTTCCAAGGATTATGGGAGTTAGAAAAAATCGATTTGTATCGCAAAATATTTCCATAGCTACCCCCTTTGTTCTAAATTTTCGACAAAAAAATTATAAAAAATGCAAAAAATTCGTAAAGAGGGGTTTTTTTGGCCAAAAAATCGACTGGCACAATCAGTTTTGTGATAAAATCATTATTTCGCCTTCAAATAGAGTCATGAAATTTTCGAAAATCCACTTTTCAAAACAAAAAGTACTCATAACTCGACTAATAGGAAAGATAGAACGTTCTAGTCTTCACCAATCGATAGAGGGGACAATTTTACATATTTCAGTGAATTTTGAGTCCATATTTCCAAGGATTATGGGAGTTAGAAAAAATCAATTTGTATCGCAAAATATTTCCATAGCTTACCCCCTTTGTTCTAAATTTTCGACAAAAAAATTATAAAAAATGCTAAAAATTCGTAAAGAGGGGTTTTTTTGGCCAAAAAATCGACTGGCACAATCAGTTTTGTGATAAAATCATTATTTCGCCTTCAAATAGAGTCATGAAATTTTCGAAAATCCACTTTTCAAAACAAAAAGTACTCATAACTCGACTAATAGGAAAGATAGAACGTTCTAGTCTTCACCAATCGATAGAGGGGACAATTTTACATATTTTAGTGAATTTTGAGTCGATATTGCCAAGGATTAAGGGAGTTAGAAAAAAGCAATTTGATTCGCAAAATATTTCCATACCTACCCCTTTGTTCTAAATTTTCGACAAAAAATTTTAAAAAATGCTTAAAATTCGTAAAGAGGGGTTTTTTGGACCGGAAAATCGACTGGCATTTTTTTAAGTCTTAAACTTCAAAATATTTTCGTAAGTTCCAAATTGTCAATCTTTTTAAAGGCGTGAGTTAGGGAAAAAATTGTTGAAACTCTATTTTAAAAGTTTCGGTAGCGGTCCAGCTGCCGTTATCAAGAATAATGAAAAATAATAAATTTTCGAATCATCGAAAATTGATTATTTTCGATTAATCGATTTTTTTCGATTAATCGATTATTTTCGATTAATCGATTATTTTCGATTAATCGATTATTTTCGATTAATCGATTATTTTCGATTATTCGATTATTTTCGATTAATCGATTATTTTAGATTAATCGATTATTTTCGATTAATCGATTTTTTTCGATTAATCGATTATTTTCGATTAATCGATTTTTTTAATTTTTCGATTAATCGATTTTTTTCGATTAATCGATTATTTTCGATTAATCGATTATTTTCGATTAATCGATTATTTTCGATTAATCGATTATTTTCGATTAATCGATTTTTTTCGATTAACCAATTAATCGATTAATCGAAATTAATCGATTATTTTATATAATCGATTATGTTTTTTGATAATCGCCCAGCCCTAATTTTGAGTCGATATTGCCAAGGATTAAGGGAGTTAGAAAAAAGCAATTTGATTCGCAAAATATTTCCATACCTACCCCTTTGTTCTAAATTTTCGAAAAAAAAATTATAAAAAATGCTAAAAAACGTAAAGAGGGGTTTTTTTGGCCAAAAAATCGACTGGCACAATCAGTTTTGTGATAAAATCATTATTTCGCCTTCAAATAGAGTCATGAAATTTTCGAAAATCCACTTTTCGAAACAAAAAATACTCATAACTCGACAAATAGGAAAGATAGAACGTTCTAGTCTTCACCAATCGATAGAGGGGACAATTTTACATATTTTAGTGAATTTTGAGTCCATATTTCCAAGGTTTAAGGGAGTTAGAAAAAAGCAATTTGTATCGCAAAATATTTCCATAAATTTTCGAAAAAAAAAATAAAAATTGCTAAAAATCCGTAAAAGGGGGTTTTTTGGGCCGGAAAATCGACTAGCACAATCAGTTTTGTGATAAAATCATTATTTCGCCTTCAAATAGAGTCATGAAATTTTCGAAAATCCACTTTTCAAAACAAAAAATACTCATAACTCGACAAATAGGAGAGATAGAACGTTCTAGTCTTCACCAATCGATAGAGGGGACAATTTTACATATTTTAGTGAATTTTGAGTCCATATTTCCAAGGATTATGGGAGTTAGAAAACATCAGTTTGTATCGCAAAATATTTCCATAGCTACCCCCTTTGTTCTAAATTTTCGACAAAAAAATTATAAAAATGCTAAAAATTCGTAAAGAGGGGTTTTTTTGACCAAAAAATCGACTGGCACAATCAGTTTTGTGATAAAATCATTATTTCGCCTTCAAATAGAGTCATGAAATTTTCGAAAATCCACTTTTCAAAACAAAAAGTACTCATAACTCGACTAATAGGAAAGATAGAACGTTCTAGTCTTCACCAATCGATAGAGGGGACAATTCTACATATTTAAGTGAATTTTGAGTCCATGTTTCCGAGGATTAGGGGAGTTAGAAAAAAGCAATTTGTATCGCAAAATATTTCCATACCTATCCCCTTTGTTCTAAATTTTCGACAGAAAAATTATAAAAAATGCTGAAACTTCGTAAAGAGGGGTTTTTTGGGCCGACAAATCGACTGGCTCAATCAGTTTTGTGATAAAATCATTATTTCGCCTTCAAATAGAGTCATGAATTTTTCGAAAATCCACTTTTCAAAACAAAAAGTACTCATTACTCGACCAATAGGAAAGATAGAACGTTCTAGTCTTCACCAATCGAAAGAGGGGACAATTTTACATATTTTAGTGAATTTTGAGTCCATATTTCCAAGGATTAAGGGAGTTAGAAAAAATCAATTTGTATCGCAAAATATTTCCATACCTACCCCCTTTGTTCTGAATTTTCGACAATAAAATTATAAAAAATTCTCAAAATTCGTGAAGAAGGGTTTTTTGGGCCGAAAAATCGACTGGCACAATCAGTTTTGTGATAAAATCATTATTTCGCCTTCAAATAGAGCCATGAAATTTTCGAAAATCCACTTTTCAAAACAAAAAATACTCATAACTCGACAAATAGGAAAGATAGAACGTTCTAGTCTCCACCAATCGATAGAGGAAACAATTTTACATATTTAAGTGAATTTTGAGTCCATATTCCCAAGGATTAGGGGAGTTAGAAAAAAGCAATTTGTATCGCAAAATATTTCCATAAATTTTCGACAAAAAAAAAATAAAAATTGCCAAAAATCCGTAAAAGGGGGTTTTTTTGGGCCGGAAAATCGACTAGCACAATCAGTTTTGTGATAAAATCATTATTTCGCCTTCAAATAGAGTCATGAAATTTTCGAAAATCCACTTTTCAAAACAAAAAATACTCATAACTCGACAAATAGGAAAGATAGAACGTTCTAGTCTTCACCAATCGATAGAGGGGACAATTTTACATATTTTAGTAAATTTTGAGTCCATATTTCCAAGGATTATGGGAGTTAGAAAATATCAATTTGTATCGCAAAATATTTCCATAGCTACCCCCTTTGTTCTAAATTTTCGACAAAAAAATTATAAAAAATGCTAAAAATTCGTAAAGAGGGGTTTTTTTGACCAAAAAATCGACTGGCACAATCAGTTTTGTGATAAAATCATTATTTCGCCTTCAAATAGAGTCATGAAATTTTCGAAAATCCACTTTTCAAAACAAAAAGTACTCATTACTCGACCAATAGGAAAGATAGAACGTTCTAGTCTTCACCAGTCGAAAGAGGGGGCAATTTTACATATTTTAGTGAATTTTGAGTCCATATTTCCAAGGATTAAGGGAGTTAGAAAAAATCAATTTGTATCGCAAAATATTTCCATACCTACCCCCTTTGTTCTGAATTTTCGACAATAAAATTATAAAAAATTCTCAAAATTCGTGAAGAAGGGTTTTTTGGGCCGAAAAATCGACTGGCACAATCAGTTTTGTGATAAAATCATTAATTCGCCTTCAAATAGAGCCATGAAATTTTCGAAAATCCACTTTTCAAAACAAAAAATACTCATAACTCGACAAATAGGAAAGATAGAACGTTCTAGTCTCCACCAATCGATAGAGGAAACAATTTTACATATTTAAGTGAATTTTGAGTCCATATTCCCAAGGATTAGGGGAGTTAGAAAAAAGCAATTTGTATCGCAAAATATTTCCATAAATTTTCGACAAAAAAAAAAAAAAAATTGCTAAAAATCCGTAAAAGGGGGTTTTTTTGGGCCGGAAAATCGACTAGCACAATCAGTTTTGTGATAAAATCATTATTTCGCCTTCAAATAGAGTCATGAAATTTTCGAAAATCCACTTTTCAAAACAAAAAATACTCATAACTCGACAAATAGGAAAGATAGAACGTTCTAGTCTTCACCAATCGATAGAGGGGACAATTTTACATATTTTAGTAAATTTTTAGTCCATATTTCCAAGGATTATGGGAGTTAGAAAACATCAATTTGTATCGCAAAATATTTCCATAGCTACCCCCTTTGTTCTAAATTTTCGACAAAAAAATTATAAAAAATGCTAAAAATTCGTAAAGAGGGGTTTTTTTGACCAAAAAATCGACTGGCACAATCAGTTTTGTGATAAAATCATTATTTCGCCTTCAAATAGAGTCATGAAATTTTCGAAAATCCACTTTTCAAAACAAAAAGTACTCATAACTCGACTAATAGGAAAGATAGAACGTTCTAGTCTTCACCAATCGATAGAGGGGACAATTTTACATATTTTAGTGAATTTTGAGTCCATATTTCCAAGGATTAAGGGAGTTAGAAAAAATCAATTTGTATCGCAAAATATTTCCATACCTATCCCCTTTGTTCTAAATTTTCGACAGAAAAATTATAAAAAATGCTGAAACTTCGTAAAGAGGGGTTTTTTGGGCCGACAAATCGACTGGCTCAATCAGTTTTGTGATAAAATCATTATTTCGCCTTCAAATAGAGTCATGAATTTTTCGAAAATCCACTTTTCAAAACAAAAAGTACTCATTACTCGACCAATAGGAAAGATAGAACGTTCTAGTCTTCACCAATCGAAAGAGGGGACAATTTTACATATTTTAGTGAATTTTGAGTCCATATTTCCAAGGATTAAGGGAGTTAGAAAAAATCAATTTGTATCGCAAAATATTTTCATACCTACCCCCTTTGTTCTAAATTTTCGACAAAAAAATTATAAAATATGCTGAAACTTCGTGAAGAGGGGTTTTTTGGGCCGACAAATCGACTGGCACAATCAGTTTTGTGATAAAATCATTATTTCGCCTTAAAAAAAGTCATGAAATTTTCGAAAATCCACTTTTCAAAACAAAAAGTACTCATTACTCGACCAATAGGAAAGATAGAACGTTCTAGTCTTCACCAATCGAAAGAGGGGACAATTTTACATATTTTAGTGAATTTTGAGTCCATATTTCCAAGGATTAAGGGAGTTAGAAAAAATCAATTTGTATCGCAAAATATTTCCATACCTACCCCCTTTGTTCTGAATTTTCGACAATAAAATTATAAAAAATTCTCAAAATTCGTGAAGAAGGGTTTTTTGGGCCGAAAAATCGACTGGCACAATCAGTTTTGTGATAAAATCATTATTTCGCCTTCAAATAGAGCCATGAAATTTTCGAAAATCCACTTTTCAAAACAAAAAATACTCATAACTCGACAAATATGAAAGATAGAACGTTCTAGTCTTCACCAATCGATAGAGGGGACAATTTTACATATTTTAGTGAATTTTGAGTCCATATTTCCAAGGATTATGGGAGTTAGAAAAAATCGATTTGTATCGCAAAATATTTCCATAAATTTTCGACAAAAAAAAATAAAAATTGCTAAAAATCCGTAAAAGGGGGTTTTTTTGGGCCGGAAAATCGACTAGCACAATCAGTTTTGTGATAAAATCATTATTTCGCCTTCAAATAGAGTCATGAAATTTTCGAAAATCCACTTTTCAAAACAAAAAATACTCATAACTCGACAAATATGAAAGATAGAACGTTCTAGTCTTCACCAATCGATAGAGGGGACAATTTTACATATTTTAGTGAATTTTGAGTCCATATTTCCAAGGATTATGGGAGTTAGAAAAAATCGATTTGTATCGCAAAATATTTCCATAGCTACCCCCTTTGTTCTAAATTTTCGACAAAAAAATTATAAAAAATGCAAAAAATTCGTAAAGAGGGGTTTTTTTGGCCAAAAAATCGACTAGCACAATCAGTTTTGTGATAAAATCATTATTTCGCCTTCAAATAGAGTCATGAAATTTTCGAAAATCCACTTTTCAAAACAAAAAATACTCATAACTCGACAAATAGGAAAGATAGAACGTTCTAGTCTTCACCAATCGATAGAGGGGACAATTTTACATATTTTAGTAAATTTTGAGTCCATGTTTCCGAGGATTAGGGGAGTTAGAAAAAAGCAATTTGTATCGCAAAATATTTCCATACCTATCCCCTTTGTTCTAAATTTTCGACAAAAAAATTATAAAATATGCTGAAAATTCGTAAAGAGGGGTTTTTTTGACCAAAAAATCGACTGGCACAATCAGTTTTGTGATAAAATCATTATTTCGCCTTCAAATAGAGTCATGAAATTTTCGAAAATCCACTTTTCAAAACAAAAAGTACTCATAACTCGACTAATAGGAAAGATAGAACGTTCTAGTCTTCACCAATCGATAGAGGGGACAATTTTACATATTTACATCCAAGGATTAAGGGAGTTAGAAAAAATCAATTTGTATCGCAAAATATTTTCATACCTACCCCCTTTGTTCTAAATTTTCGACAAAAAAATTATAAAATATGCTGAAACTTCGTAAAGAGGGGTTTTTTGGGCCGACAAATCGACTGGCTCAATCAGTTTTGTGATAAAATCATTATTTCGCCTTCAAATAGAGTCATGAATTTTTCGAAAATCCACTTTTCAAAACAAAAAGTACTCATTACTCGACCAATAGGAAAGATAGAACGTTCTAGTCTTCACCAATCGAAAGAGGGGACAATTTTACATATTTTAGTGAATTTTGAGTCCATATTTCCAAGGATTAGTGGAGTTAGAAAAAATCAATTTGTATCGCAAAATATTTTCATACCTACCCCCTTTGTTCTAAATTTTCGACAAAAAAATTATAAAATATGCTGAAACTTCGTGAAGAGGGGTTTTTTGGGCCGACAAATCGACTGGCACAATCAGTTTTGTGATAAAATCATTATTTCGCCTTAAAAAAGTCATGAAATTTTCGAAAATCCACTTTTCAAAACAAAAAGTACTCATTACTCGACCAATAGGAAAGATAGAACGTTCTAGTCTTCACCAATCGAAAGAGGGGACAATTTTACATATTTTAGTGAATTTTGAGTCCATATTTCCAAGGATTAAGGGAGTTAGAAAAAATCAATTTGTATCGCAAAATATTTTCATACCTACCCCCTTTGTTCTAAATTTTCGACAAAAAAATTATAAAATATGCTGAAACTTCGTGAAGAGGGGTTTTTTGGGCCGACAAATCGACTGGCACAATCAGTTTTGTGATAAAATCATTATTTCGCCTTAAAAAAGTCATGAAATTTTCGAAAATCCACTTTTCAAAACAAAAAGTACTCATTACTCGACCAATAGGAAAGATAGAACGTTCTAGTCTTCACCAATCGAAAGAGGGGACAATTTTACATATTTTAGTGAATTTTGAGTCCATATTTCCAAGGATTAAGGGAGTTAGAAAAATCAATTTGTATCGCAAAATATTTCCATACCTACCCCCTTTGTTCTGAATTTTCGACAATAAAATTATAAAAAATTCTCAAAATTCGTGAAGAAGGGTTTTTTGGCCGAAAATCGACTGGCACAATCAGTTTTGTGATAAAATCATTATTTCGCCTTCAAATAGAGCCATGAAATTTTCGAAAATCCACTTTTCAAAACAAAAAATACTCATAACTCGACAAATATGAAAGATAGAACGTTCTAGTCTTCACCAATCGATAGAGGAGACAATTTTACATATTTTAGTGAATTTTGAGTCCATATTTCCAAGGATTATGGGAGTTAGAAAAAATCGATTTGTATCGCAAAATATTTCCATAAATTTTCGACAAAAAAAAATAAAAATTGCTAAAAATCCGTAAAAGGGGGTTTTTTTGGGCCGGAAAATCGACTAGCACAATCAGTTTTGTGATAAAATCATTATTTCGCCTTCAAATAGAGTCATGAAATTTTCGAAAATCCACTTTTCAAACAAAAAATACTGATAACTCGACAAATATGAAAGATAGAACGTTCTAGTCTTCACCAATCGATAGAGGGACAATTTTACATATTTTAGTGAATTTTGAGTCCATATTTCCAAGGATTATGGGAGTTAGAAAAAATCGATTTGTATCGCAAAATATTTCCATAGCTACCCCCTTTGTTCTAAATTTTCGACAAAAAAATTATAAAAATGCAAAAAATTCGTAAAGAGGGGTTTTTTTGGCCAAAAAATCGACTGGCACAATCAGTTTTGTGATAAAATCATTATTTCGCCTTCAAATAGAGTCATGAAATTTTCGAAAATCCACTTTTCAAAACAAAAAGTACTCATAACTCGACTAATAGAAAGATAGAACGTTCTAGTCTTCACCAATCGATAGGGGGGACAATTTTACATATTTAAGTGAATTTGAGTCCATGTTTCCGAGGATTAGGGGAGTTAGAAAAAAGCAATTTGTATCGCAAAATATTTCCATACCTATCCCCTTTGTTCTAAATTTTCGACAAAAAAAATTATAAAATATGCTGAAACTTCGTGAAGAGGGGTTTTTTGGGCCGACAAATCGACTGGCACAATCAGTTTTGTGATAAAATCATTATTTCGCCTTCAAATAGAGTCATGAAATTTTCGAAAATCCACTTTTCAAAACAAAAAATACTGATAACTCGACAAATATGAAAGATAGAACGTTCTAGTCTTCACCAATCGATAGAGGGGACAATTTTACATGTTTTAGTGAATTTTGAGTCCATATTTCCAAGGATTATGGGAGTTAGAAAACATCAATTTGTATCGCAAAATATTTCCATAGCTACCCCCTTTGTTCTAATAAATTTTCGACAAAAAAATTATAAAAAATGCTAAAAATTCGTAAAGAGGGGTTTTTTTGACCAAAAAATCGACTGGCACAATCAGTTTTGTGATAAAATCATTATTTCGCCTTCAAATAGAGTCATGAAATTTTCGAAAATCCACTTTTCAAAACAAAAAGTACTCATAACTCGACTAATAGGAAAGATAGAACGATCTAGTCTTCACCATTCGATAGGGGGGACAATTTTACATATTTAAGTGAATTTTGAGTCCATGTTTCCGAGGATTAGGGGAGTTAGAAAAAAGCAATTTGTATCGCAAAATATTTCCATACCTATCCCCTTTGTTCTAAATTTTCGACAAAAAAATTATAAAATATGCTGAAACTTCGTGAAGAGGGGTTTTTTGGGCCGACAAATCGACTGGCACAATCAGTTTTGTGATAAAATCATTATTTCGCCTTCAAATAGAGCCATGAAATTTTCGAAAATCCACTTTTCAAAACAAAAAATACTCATAACTCGACAAATATGAAAGATAGAACGTTCTAGTCTTCACCAATCGATAGAGGGGACAATTTTACATATTTTAGTGAATTTGGAGTCCATATTTCCAAGGATTATGGGAGTTAGAAAAAATCAATTTGTATCGCAAAATATTTCCATAGCTACCCCCTTTGTTCTAAATTTTCGACAAAAAATTATAAAAAATGCTAAAAATTCGTAAAGAGGGGTTTTTTTGACCAAGAAATCGACTGGCATAATCAGTTTTGTGATAAAATCATTATTTCGCCTTCAAATAGAGTCATGAAATTTTCGAAAATCCACTTTTCAAAAAAAAAATACTCATAACTCGACAAATAGGAAAGATAGAACGTTCTAGTCTCCACCAATCGATAGAGGGGACAATTCTACATATTTGAGTGAATTTTGAGTCCATATTTCCAAGGATTAGGGGAGTTAGAAAAAATCAATTTGTATCGCAAAATATTTCCATAGCTTACCCCCTTTGTTCTAAATTTTCGACAAAAAAATTATAAAAAATGCTAAAAAACGTAGAGAGGGGTTTTTTTGGCCAAAAAATCGACTGGCACAATCAGTTTTGTGATAAAATCATTATTTCCCCTTCAAATAGAGTCATGAAATTTTCGAAAATCCACTTTTCGAAACAAAAAATACTCATAACTCGACAAATAGGAAAGATAGAACGTTCTAGTCTTCACCAATCGATAGAGGGGACAATTTTACATATTTTAGTGAATTTTGAGTCCATATTTCCAAGGATTATGGGAGTTAGAAAAAATCGATTTGTATCGCAAAATATTTCCATAGCTACCCCCTTTGTTCTAAATTTTCGACAAAAAAATTATAAAAAATGCAAAAAATTCGTAAAGAGGGGTTTTTTTGGCCAAAAAATCGACTGGCACAATCAGTTTTGTGATAAAATCATTATTTCGCCTTCAAATAGAGTCATGAAATTTTCGAAAATCCACTTTTCAAAACAAAAAATACTCATAACTCGACAAATATGAAAGATAGAACGTTCTAGTCTTCACCAATCGATAGAGGGGACAATTTTACATGTTTTAGTGAATTTTGAGTCCATATTTCCAAGGATTATGGGAGTTAGAAAACATCAATTTGTATCGCAAAATATTTCCATAGCTACCCCCTTTGTTCTAAATTTTCGACAAAAAAATTATAAAAAATGCTAAAAATTCGTAAAGAGGGGTTTTTTTGACCAAAAAATCGACTGGCACAATCAGTTTTGTGATAAAATCATTATTTCGCCTTCAAATAGAGTCATGAAATTTTCGAAAATCCACTTTTCAAAACAAAAAGTACTCATTACTCGACCAATAGGAAAGATAGAACGTTCTAGTCTTCACCAATCGAAAGAGGGGACAATTTTACATATTTTAGTGAATTTTGAGTCCATATTTCCAAGGATTAAGGGAGTTAGAAAAAATCAATTTGTATCGCAAAATATTTTCATACCTACCCCCTTTGTTCTAAATTTTCGACAAAAAAATTATAAAATATGCTGAACTTCGTGAAGAGGGGTTTTTTGGGCCGACAAATCGACTGGCACAATCAGTTTTGTGATAAAATCATTATTTCGCCTTAAAAAAAGTCATGAAATTTTCGAAAATCCACTTTTCAAAACAAAAAATAGTCATAACTCGACAAATAGGAAATATAGAACGTTCTAGTCTTCACCAATCGATAGAGGGGACAATTTTACATATTTTAGTGAATTTTAAGTCCATATTTCCAGAGATTATGGGAGTTAGAAAAAATCAATTTGTATCGCAAAACATTTCCATAGCTACCCCCTTTGTTCTAAATTTTCGACAAAAAAATTATAAAAAATGCAAAAAATTCGTAAAGAGGGGTTTTTTTGGCCAAAAAATCGACTGGCACAATCAGTTTTGTGATAAAATCATTATTTCGCCTTCAAATAGAGTCATGAAATTTTCGAAAATCCACTTTTCAAAACAAAAAATACTTATAACTCGACAAATATGAAAGATAGAACGTTCTAGTCTTCACCAATCGATAGAGGGGACAATTTTACATGTTTTAGTGAATTTTGAGTCCATATTTCCAAGGATTATGGGAGTTAGAAAACATCAATTTGTATCGCAAAATATTTCCATAGCTACCCCCTTTGTTCTAAATTTTCGACAAAAAAATTATAAAAAATGCTAAAAATTCGTAAAGAGGGGTTTTTTTGACCAAAAAATCGACTGGCACAATCAGTTTTGTGATAAAATCATTATTTCGCCTTCAAATAGAGTCATGAAATTTTCGAAAATCCACTTTTCAAAACAAAAAATACTCATAACTCGACAAATATGAAAGATAGAACGTTCTAGTCTTCACCAATCGATAGAGGGGACAATTTTACATGTTTTAGTGAATTTTGAGTCCATATTTCCAAGGATTATGGGAGTTAGAAAACATCAATTTGTATCGCAAAATATTTCCATAGCTACCCCCTTTGTTCTAAATTTTCGACAAAAAAATTATAAAAAATGCTAAAAATTCGTGAAGAAGGGTTTTTTGGGCCGAAAAATCGACTGGCACAATCAGTTTTGTGATAAAATCATTATTTCGCCTTCAAATAGAGTCATGAAATTTTCTAAAATCCACTTTTCAAAACAAAAAATACTCATAACTCGACAAATAGGAAAGATAGAACGTTCTAGTCTTTACCAATCGATAGAGGGGACAATTTTACATATTTTAGTGAATTTTGAGTCCATATTTCCAAGGATTATGGGAGTTAGAAAACATCAATTTGTATCGCAAAATATTTCCATAGCTACCCCCTTTGTTCTAAATTTTCGACAAAAAAATTATAAAATATGCTGAAACTTTGTGAAGAGGGGTTTTTTGGGCCGACAAATTGACTGGCACAATCAGTTTTGTGATAAAATCATTATTTCGCCTTCAAATAGAGTCATGAAATTTTCGAAAATCCACTTTTCAAAACAAAAAATACTCATAACTCGACAAATATGAAAGATAGAACGTTCTAGTCTTCACCAATCGACAGAGGGGACAATTTTACATGTTTTAGTGAATTTTGAGTCCATATTTCCAAGGATTATGGGAGTTAGAAAACATCAATTTGTATCGCAAAATATTTCCATAGCTACCCCCTTTGTTCTAAATTTTCGACAAAAAAATTATAAAAAATGCTAAAAATTCGTAAAGAGGGGTTTTTTTGACCAAAAAATCGACTGGCACAATCAGTTTTGTGATAAAATCATTATTTCGCCTTCAAATAGAGTCATGAAATTTTCGAAAATCCACTTTTCGAAACAAAAAATACTCATAACTCGACAAATAGGAAAGATAGAACGTTCTAGTCTTCACCAATCGACAGAGGGGACAATTTTACATGTTTTAGTGAATTTTGAGTCCATATTTCCAAGGATTATGGGAGTTAGAAAACATCAATTTGTATCGCAAAATATTTCCATAGCTACCCCCTTTGTTCTAAATTTTCGACAAAAAAATTATAAAAAATGCTAAAAATTCGTAAAGAGGGGTTTTTTTGGCCAAAAAATCGACTGGCACAATCAGTTTTGTGATAAAATCATGATTTCGCCTTCAAATAGAGTCATGAAATTTTCGAAAATCCACTTTTCGAAACAAAAAATACTCATAACTCGACAAATAGGAAAGATAGAACGTTCTAGTCTTCACCAATCGATAGAGGGGACAATTTTACATATTTTAGTGAATTTTGAGTCCATATTTCCAAGGATTATGGGAGTTAGAAAAAATCAATTTGTATCGCAAAATATTTCCATAGCTACCCCCTTTGTTCTAAATTTTCGACAAAAAAATTATAAAAAATGCTAAGAATTGGTAAGGAGGGGTTTTTTGACAAAAAAATCGACTGGCACAATCAGATTTGTGATAAAATCATTATTTCGCCTTCAAATAGAGTCATGAATTTTTCGAAAATCCACTTTTCAAAACAAAAAGTACTCATTACTCGACCAATAGGAAAGATAGAACGTTCTAGTCTTCACCAATCGGAAGAGGGGACAATTTTACATATTTTAGTGAATTTTGAGTCCATATTTCCAAGGATTAAGGGAGTTAGAAAAAATCAATTTGTATCGCAAAATATTTCCATACCTACCCCCTTTGTTCTGAATTTTCGACAATAAAATTATAGAAAATTCTCAAAATTCGTGAAGAAGGGTTTTTTGGGCCGAAAAATCGACTGGCACAATCAGTTTTGTGATAAAATCATTATTTCGCCTTCAAATAGAGCCATGAAATTTTCGAAAATCCACTTTTCAAAACAAAAAATACTCATAACTCGACAAATAGGAAAGATAGAACGTTCTAGTCTTCACCAATCGATAGAGGGGACAATTTTACATATTTTAGTGAATTTTGAGTCCCTATTTCCAAGGATTATGGGAGTTAGAAAACATCAATTTGTATCGCAAAATATTTCCATAGCTACCCCCTTTGTTCTAAATTTTCGACAAAAAAATTATAGAAAATTCTCAAAATTCGTGAAGAAGGGTTTTTTGGGCCGAAAAATCGACTGGCACAATCAGTTTTGTGATAAAATCATTATTTCGCCTTCAAATAGAGCCATGAAATTTTCGAAAATCCACTTTTCAAAACAAAAAATACTCATAACTCGACAAATAGGAAAGATAGAACGTTCTAGTCTTCACCAATCGATAGAGGGGACAATTTTACATATTTTAGTGAATTTTGAGTCCATATTTCCAAGGATTATGGGAGTTAGAAAACATCAATTTGTATCGCAAAATATTTCCATAGCTACCCCCTTTGTTCTAAATTTTCGACAAAAAAATTATAAAAAATGCTAAAAATTCGTGAAGAAGGGTTTTTTGGGCCGAAAAATCGACTGGCACAATCAGTTTTGTGATAAAATCATTATTTCGCCTTCAAATAGAGTCATGAAATTTTCTAAAATCCACTTTTCAAAACAAAAAATACTCATAACTCGACAAATAGGAAAGATAGAACGTTCTAGTCTTTACCAATCGATAGAGGGGACAATTTTACATGTTTTAGTGAATTTTGAGTCCATATTTCCAAGGATTATGGGAGTTAGAAAACATCAATTTGTATCGCAAAATATTTCCATAGCTACCCCCTTTGTTCTAAATTTTCGACAAAAAAATTATAAAAAATGCTAAAAATTCGTGAAGAAGGGTTTTTTGGGCCGAAAAATCGACTGGCACAATCAGTTTTGTGATAAAATCATTATTTCGCCTTCAAATAGAGTCATGAAATTTTCTAAAATCCACTTTTCAAAACAAAAAATACTCATAACTCGACAAATAGGAAAGATAGAACGTTCTAGTCTTTACCAATCGATAGAGGGGACAATTTTACATATTTTAGTGAATTTTGAGTCCATATTTCCAAGGATTATGGGAGTTAGAAAACATCAATTTGTATCGCAAAATATTTCCATAGCTACCCCCTTTGTTCTAAATTTTCGACAAAAAAATTATAAAAAATGCTAAGAATTCGTAAGGAGGGGTTTTTTGACAAAAAAATCGACTGGCACAATCAGATTTGTGATAAAATCATTATTTCGCCTTCAAATAGAGTCATGAAATTTTCGAAAATCCACTTTTCGAAACAAAAAATACTCATAACTCGACGAATAGGAAAGATAGAACGTTCTAGTCTTCACCAATCGACAGAGGGGACAATTTTACATGTTTTAGTGAATTTTGAGTCCATATTTCCAAGGATTATGGGAGTTAGAAAACATCAATTTGTATCGCAAAATATTTCCATAGCTACCCCCTTTGTTCTAAATTTTCGACAAAAAAATTATAAAAAATGCTAAAAATTCGTAAAGAGGGGTTTTTTTGACCAAAAAATCGACTGGCACAATCAGTTTTGTGATAAAATCATTATTTCGCCTTCAAATAGAGTCATGAAATTTTCGAAAATCCACTTTTCAATACAAAAAATACTCATAACTCGACAAATATGAAAGATAGAACGTTCTAGTCTTCACCAATCGACAGAGGGGACAATTTTACATGTTTTAGTGAATTTTGAGTCCATATTTCCAAGGATTATGGGAGTTAGAAAACATCAATTTGTATCGCAAAATATTTCCATAGCTACCCCCTTTGTTCTAAATTTTCGACAAAAAAATTATAAAAAATGCTAAAAATTCGTAAAGAGGGGTTTTTTTGACCAAAAAATCGACTGGCACAATCAGTTTTGTGATAAAATCATTATTTCGCCTTCAAATAGAGTCATGAAATTTTCGAAAATCCACTTTTCGAAACAAAAAATACTCATAACTCGACAAATAGGAAAGATAGAACGTTCTAGTCTTCACCAATCGACAGAGGGGACAATTTTACATGTTTTAGTGAATTTTGAGTCCATATTTCCAAGGATTATGGGAGTTAGAAAACATCAATTTGTATCGCAAAATATTTCCATAGCTACCCCCTTTGTTCTAAATTTTCGACAAAAAAATTATAAAAAATGCTAAAAATTCGTAAAGAGGGGTTTTTTTGGCCAAAAAATCGACTGGCACAATCAGTTTTGTGATAAAATCATGATTTCGCCTTCAAATAGAGTCATGAAATTTTCGAAAATCCACTTTTCGAAACAAAAAATACTCATAACTCGACAAATAGGAAAGATAGAACGTTCTAGTCTTCACCAATCGATAGAGGGGACAATTTTACATATTTTAGTGAATTTTGAGTCCATATTTCCAAGGATTATGGGAGTTAGAAAAAATCAATTTGTATCGCAAAATATTTCCATAGCTACCCCCTTTGTTCTAAATTTTCGACAAAAAAATTATAAAAAATGCTAAGAATTCGTAAGGAGGGGTTTTTTGACAAAAAAATCGACTGGCACAATCAGATTTGTGATAAAATCATTATTTCGCCTTCAAATAGAGTCATGAATTTTTCGAAAATCCACTTTTCAAAACAAAAAGTACTCATTACTCGACCAATAGGAAAGATAGAACGTTCTAGTCTTCACCAATCGGAAGAGGGGACAATTTTACATATTTTAGTGAATTTTGAGTCCATATTTCCAAGGATTAAGGGAGTTAGAAAAAATCAATTTGTATCGCAAAATATTTCCATACCTACCCCCTTTGTTCTGAATTTTCGACAATAAAATTATAGAAAATTCTCAAAATTCGTGAAGAAGGGTTTTTTGGGCCGAAAAATCGACTGGCACAATCAGTTTTGTGATAAAATCATTATTTCGCCTTCAAATAGAGCCATGAAATTTTCGAAAATCCACTTTTCAAAACAAAAAATACTCATAACTCGACAAATAGGAAAGATAGAACGTTCTAGTCTTCACCAATCGATAGAGGGGACAATTTTACATATTTTAGTGAATTTTGAGTCCCTATTTCCAAGGATTATGGGAGTTAGAAAACATCAATTTGTATCGCAAAATATTTCCATAGCTACCCCCTTTGTTCTAAATTTTCGACAAAAAAATTATAAAAAATTCTCAAAATTCGTGAAGAAGGGTTTTTTGGGCCGAAAAATCGACTGGCACAATCAGTTTTGTGATAAAATCATTATTTCGCCTTCAAATAGAGTCATGAAATTTTCGAAAATCCACTTTTCAAAACAAAAAGTACTCATAACTCGACTAATAGGAAAGATAGAACGTTCTAGTCTTCACCAATCGATAGAGGGGACAATTTTACATATTTTAGTGAATTTTGAGTCCATATTTTCAAGGATTATGGGAGTTAGAAAACATCAATTTGTATCGCAAAATATTTCCATAGCTACCCCCTTTGTTCTAAATTTTCGACAAAAAAATTATAAAAAATGCTAAAAATTCGTAAAGAGGGGTTTTTTTGACCAAAAAATCGACTGGCACAATCAGTTTTGTGATAAAATCATTATTTCGCCTTCAAATAGAGTCATGAAATTTTCGAAAATCCACTTTTCAATACAAAAAATACTCATAACTCAACTAATAGGAAAGATAGAACGTTCTAGTCTTCACCAATCGATAGAGGGGACAATTTTACATATTTAAGTGAATTTTGAGTCCATGTTTCCGAGGATTAGGGGAGTTAGAAAAAAGCAATTTGTATCGCAAAATATTTTCATACCTACCCCCTTTGTTCTAAATTTTCGACAAAAAAATTATAAAATATGCTGAAACTTCGTGAAGAGGGGTTTTGTGGGCCGACAAATCGACTGGCACAATCAGTTTTGTGATAAAATCATTATTTCGCCTTAAAAAAATTCATGAAATTTTCGAAAATCCACTTTTCAAAACAAAAAGTACTCATTACTCGACCAATAGGAAAGATAGAACGTTCTAGTCTTCACCAATCGGAAGAGGGGACAATTTTACATATTTTAGTGAATTTTGAGTCCATATTTCCAAGGATTAAGGGAGTTAGAAAAAATCAATTTGTATCGCAAAATATTTCCATACCTACCCCCTTTGTTCTGAATTTTCGACAATAAAATTATAGAAAATTCTCAAAATTCGTGAAGAAGGGTTTTTTGGGCCGAAAAATCGACTGGCACAATCAGTTTTGTGATAAAATCATTATTTCGCCTTCAAATAGAGCCATGAAATTTTCGAAAATCCACTTTTCAAAACAAAAAATACTCATAACTCGACAAATAGGAGAGATAGAACGTTCTAGTCTTCACCAATCAATAGAGGAAACAATTTTACATATTTAGGTGAATTTTGAGTCCATATTCCCAAGGATTAGGGGAGTTAGAAAAAAGCAATTTGTATCGCAAAATATTTCCATAAATTTTCGACAAAAAAAAATAAAAATTGCTAAAAATCCGTAAAAGGGGGTTTTTTTGGGCCGGAAAATCGACTAGCACAATCAGTTTTGTGATAAAATCATTATTTCGCCTTCAAATAGAGTCATGAAATTTTCGAAAATCCACTTTTCAAAACAAAAAGTACTCATAACTCGACTAATAGGAAAGATAGAACGTTCTAGTCTTCTTCAATCGATAGAGGGGACAATTTTACATATTTGAGTGAATTTTGAGTCCATGTTTCCAAGGATTAGGGGAGTTAGAAAAAAGCAATTTGTATCGCAAAATATTTCCATACCTATCCCCTTTGTTCTAAATTTTCGACAGAAAAATTATAAAAAATGCTGAAACTTCGTAAAGAGGGGTTTTTTGGGCCGACAAATCGACTGGCTCAATCAGTTTTGTGATAAAATCATTATTTCGCCTTCAAATAGAGTCATGAATTTTTCGAAAATCCACTTTTCAAAACAAAAAGTACTCATAACTCGACTAATAGGAAAGATAGAACGTTCTAGTCTTCTTCAATCGATAGAGGGGACAATTTTACATATTTGAGTGAATTTTGAGTCCATGTTTCCAAGGATTAGGGGAGTTAGAAAAAAGCAATTTGTATCGCAAAATATTTCCATACCTATCCCCTTTGTTCTAAATTTTCGACAGAAAAATTATAAAAAATGCTGAAACTTCGTAAAGAGGGGTTTTTTGGGCCGACAAATCGACTGGCTCAATCAGTTTTGTGATAAAATCATTATTTCGCCTTCAAATAGAGTCATGAATTTTTCGAAAATCCACTTTTCAAAACAAAAAGTATTCATTACTCAACAAATAGGAGAGATAGAACGTTCTAGTCTCCACCAATCGAAAGAGGGAACAATTTTACATATTTTAGTGAATTTTGAGTCCATATTTCCAAGGATTAAGGGAGTTAGAAAAAATCAATTTGTATCGCAAAATATTTCCATACCTACCCCCTTTGTTCTGAATTTTCGACAATAAAATTATAAAAAATTCTCAAATTTCGTGAAGAGGGGTTTTTTGGGCCGACAAATCGACTGGCACAATCAGTTTTGTGATAAAATCATTATTTCGCCTTAAAAAAAGTCATGAACATTTCGAAAATCCACTTTTCAAAACAAAAAGTATTCATTACTCGACAAATAGGAAAGATAGAACGTTCTAGTCTTCACCAATCGATAGAGGGGACAATTTTACATATTTTAGTGAATTTTGAGTCCATATTTCCAAGGATTATGGGAGTTAGAAAAAATCAATTTGTATCGCAAAATATTTCCATAGCTACCCCCTTTGTTCTAAATTTTCGACAATAAAATTATAAAAAATTCTCAAAATTCGTGAAGAAGGGTTTTTTGGGCCGAAAAATCGACTGGCACATTCAGTTTTGTGATAAAATCATTATTTCGCCTTCAAATAGAGTCATGAAATTTTCGAAAATCCACTTTTCAAAACAAAAAATACTCATAACTCGACAAATATGAAAGATAGAACGTTCTAGTCTTCACCAATCGATAGAGGGGACAATTTTACATATTTGAGTGAATTTTGAGTCCATATTTCCAAGGATTATGGGAGTTAGAAAACATCAATTTGTATCGCAAAATATTTCCATAGCTACCCCCTTTGTTCTAAATTTTCGACAAAAAAATTATAAAATATGCTGAAACTTTGTGAAGAGGGGTTTTTTGGGCCGACAAATTGACTGGCACAATCAGTTTTGTGATAAAATCATTATTTCGCCTTCAAATAGAGCCATGAAATTTTCGAAAATCCACTTTTCAAAACAAAAAATACTCATAACTCGACAAATAGGAAAGATAGAACGTTCTAGTCTTCACCAATCGATAGAGGGGACAATTTTACATATTTTAGTGAATTTTAAGTTCATATTTCCAAGGATTAAGGGAGTTAGAAAAAATCAATTTGTATCGCAAAATATTTTCATAGCTACCCCCTTTGTTCTAAATTTTCGACAAAAAAATTATAAAATATGCTGAAACTTCGTGAAGAGGGGTTTTTTGGGCCGACAAATCGACTGGCACAATCAGTTTTGTGATAAAATCATTATTTCGCCTTAAAAAAAGTCATGAAATTTTCGAAAATCCACTTTTCAAAACAAAAAGTACTCATTACTCGACCAATAGGAAAGATAGAACGTTCTAGTCTTCACCAATCGAAAGAGGGGACAATTTTACATATTTTAGTGAATTTTGAGTCCATATTTCCAAGGAATAAGGGAGTTAGAAAAAATCAATTTGTATCGCAAAATATTTCCATAGCTTACCCCCTTTGTTCTAAATTTTCGACAAAAAAATTATAAAAAATGCTAAAAATTCGTTAAGAGGGGTTTCTTTGGCCAAAAAATCGACTGGCACAATCAGTTTTGTGATAAAATCATTATTTCGCCTTCAAATAGAGCCATGAAATTTTCGAAAATCCACTTTTCAAAACAAAAAATACTCATAACTCGACTAATAGGAAAGATAGGACGTTCTAGTCTTCACCAATCGATAGAGGGGACAATTTTACATCTTTTGGTGAATTTTGAGTCCATATTTCCAAGGATTAAATGAGTTAGAAAAAATCAATTTGTATCGCAAAATATTTCCATAGTTTACCCCCTTTGTTCTAAATTTTCGACAAAAAAATTATAAAAAATGCTAAAAATTCGTAAAGAGGGGTTTTTTTGGCCAAAAAATCGACTGGCACAATCAGTTTTATGATAAAATCATTATTTCGCCTTCAAATAGTCATGAAATTTTCGAAAATCCACTTTTCAAAACAAAAAATACTCATAACTCGACAAATAGGAAAGATAGAACGTTCTAGTCTTCACCAATCGATAGAGGGAACAATTTTACATGTTTTATTGAATTTTGAGTCCATATTTCCAAAGATTAGGGGAGTTAGAAAAAATCATGTTGTATCGCAAAATATTTCCATAGCTTACCCCCTTTGTTCAAAATTTTCGACAAAAAAATTATAAAAGATGCTAAAAACTCGTAAAGAGGAGAGGGGTTTTTTTGGCCAAAAAATCGACTGGCACAATCAGTTTTGTGATAAAATCATTATTTCGCCTTCAAATAGTCATGAAATTTTCGAAAATCCACTTTTCAAAACAAAAAATACTCATAACTCGACAAATAGGAAAGATAGAACGTTCTAGTCTTCACCAATCTATAGAGGGGACAATTTTACATATTTAAGTGAATTTTGAGTCCATGTTTCCGAGGATTAGGGGAGTTAGAAAAAAGCAATTTGTATCGCAAAATATTTCCATACCTATCCCCTTTGTTCTAAATTTTCGACAGAAAAATTATAAAAAATGCTGAAACTTCGTAAAGAGGGGTTTTTTGGGCCGACAAATCGACTGGCTCAATCAGTTTTGTGATAAAATCATTATTTCGCCTTCAAATAGAGTCATGAAATTTTCGAAAATCCACTTTTCAAAACAAAAAGTATTCATTACTCGACAAATAGGAGAGATAGAACGTTCTAGTCTCCACCAATCGAAAGAGGAGACAATTTTACATATTTTAGTGAATTTTGAGTCCATATTTCCAAGGATTAAGGGAGTTAGAAAAAAGCAATTTGTATCGCAAAATATTTCCATACCTATCCCCTTTGTTCTAAATTTTCGCCAGAAAAATTATAAAAAATGCTGAAACTTCGTAAAGAGGGGTTTTTTGGGCCGACAAATCGACTGGCTCAATCAGTTTTGTGATAAAATCATTATTTCGCCTTCAAATAGAGTCATGAATTTTTCGAAAATCCACTTTTCAAAACAAAAAGTATTCATTACTCGACAAATAGGAGAGATAGAACGTTCTAGTCTCCACCAATCGAAAGAGGGGACAATTTTACATATTTTAGTGAATTTTGAGTCCATATTTCCAAGGATTAAGGGAGTTAGAAAAAATCAATTTGTATCGCAAAATATTTCCATACCTACCCCCTTTGTTCTGAATTTTCGACAATAAAATTATAAAAAATTCTCAAAATTCGTAAAGAGGGGTTTTTTGGGCCGACAAATCGACTGGCACAATCAGTTTTGTGATAAAATCATTATTTCGCCTTAAAAAAAGTCATGAACATTTCGAAAATCCACTTTCAAAACAAAAAATACTCATAACTCGACAAATAGGAAAGATAGTACGTTCTAGTCTTCACCAATCGATAGAGGGGACAATTTTACATATTTTAGTGAATTTTGAGTCCATATTTCCAAGGATTATGGAGTTAGAAAAAATCAATTTGTATCGCAAAATATTTCCATAGCTACCCCCTTTGTTCTAAATTTTCGACAAAAAAATTATAAAAAATGCTAAAAATTCGTAAAGAGGGGTTTTTTTGACCAAAAATCGACTGGCACAATCAGTTTTGTGATAAAATCATTATTTCGCCTTCAAATAGAGTCATGAAATTTTCGAAAATCCACTTTTCGAAACAAAAAATACTCATAACTCGACAAATAGGAAAGATAGAACGTTCTAGTCTTCACCAATCGATAGAGGGGACAATTTACATATTTTAGTGAATTTTGAGTCCATATTTCCAAGGATTATGGGAGTTAGAAAAAATCAATTTGTATCGCAAAATATTTCCATAGCTACCCCCTTTGTTCTAAATTTTCGACAAAAAAATTATAAAAAATGCTAAAATTCGTAAAGAGGGGTTTTTTTGACCAAAAAATCGACTGGCACAATCAGTTTTGTGATAAAATCATTATTTCGCCTTCAAATAGAGTCATGAAATTTTCGAAAATCCACTTTTCGAAACAAAAAATACTCATAACTCGACAAATAGGAAAGATAGAACGTTCTAGTCTTCACCAATCTATAGAGGGGACAATTTTACATATTTAAGTGAATTTTGAGTCCATGTTTCCGAGGATTAGGGGAGTTAGAAAAAAGCAATTTGTATCGCAAAATATTTCCATACCTATCCCCTTTGTTCTAAATTTTCGCCAGAAAAATTATAAAAAATGCTGAAACTTCGTAAAGAGGGGTTTTTTGGGCCGACAAATCGACTGGCTCAATCAGTTTTGTGATAAAATCATTATTTCGCCTTCAAATAGAGTCATGAATTTTTCGAAAATCCACTTTTCAAAACAAAAAGTATTCATTACTCGACAAATAGGAAAGATAGAACGTTCTAGTCTCCACCAATCGAAAGAGGGGACAATTTTACATATTTTAGTGAATTTTGAGTCCATATTTCCAAGGATTAAGGGAGTTAGAAAAAATCAATTTGTATCGCAAAATATTTCCATACCTACCCCCTTTGTTCTGAATTTTCGACAATAAAATTATAAAAAATTCTCAAAATTCGTAAAGAGGGGTTTTTTGGGCCGACAAATCGACTGGCACAATCAGTTTTGTGATAAAATCATTATTTCGCCTTAAAAAAAGTCATGAACATTTCGAAAATCCACTTTCAAAACAAAAAATACTCATAACTCGACAAATAGGAAAGATAGAACGTTCTAGTCTTCACCAATCGATAGAGGGGACAATTTTACATATTTTAGTGAATTTTGAGTCCATATTTCCAAGGATTATGGGAGTTAGAAAAAATCAATTTGTATCGCAAAATATTTCCATAGCTACTCCCTTTGTTCTAAATTTTCGACAAAAAAATTATAAAAAATGCTAAAAATTCGTAAAGAGGGGTTTTTTGACCAAAAAATCGACTGGCACAATCAGTTTTGTGATAAAATCATTATTTCGCCTTCAAATAGAGTCATGAAATTTTCGAAAATCCACTTTTCAAAACAAAAAATACTCATAACTCGACAAATAGGAAAGATAGAACGTTCTAGTCTTCACCAATCGAAAGAGGGGACAATTTTACATATTTAAGTGAATTTTGAGTCCATGTTTCCGAGGATTAGGGAGTTAGAAAAAATCAATTTGTATCGCAAAATATTTTCATACCTACCCCCTTTGTTCTAAATTTTCGACAAAAAAATTATAAAATATGCTGAAACTTCGTGAAGAGGGGTTTTTTGGGCCGACAAATCGACTGGCTCAATCAGTTTTGTGATAAAATCATTATTTCGCCTTCAAATAGAGTCATGAATTTTTCGAAAATCCACTTTTCAAAACAAAAATACTCATAACTCGACCAATAGGAAAGATAGAACGTTCTAGTCTTCACCAATCGAAAGAGGGGACAATTTTACATATTTTAGTGAATTTTGAGTCCATATTTCCAAGGATTAAGGGAGTTAGAAAAAATCAATTTGTATCGCAAAATATTTCCATAGTTTACCCCCTTTGTTCTAAATTTTCGACAAAAAATTATAAAAATGCTAAAAATTCGTAAAGAGGGGTTTTTTTGGCCAAAAAATCGACTGGCACAATCAGTTTTGTGATAAAATCATTATTTCGCCTTCAAATAGTCATGAAATTTTCGAAAATCCACTTTTCAAAACAAAAAGTACTCATAACTCGACTAATAGGAAAGATAGAACGTTCTAGTCTTCACCAATCGATAGAGGGGACAATTTTACATATGTAAGTGAATTTTATGTCCATATTTCCAAGGATTAAGGGAGTTAGAAAAAATCAATTTGTATCGCAAAATATTTCCATACCTACCCCCTTTGTTCTAAATTTTCGACAGAAAAATTATAAAAAATGCTGAATTTTCGTAAAGAGGGTTTTTTGGGCCGACAAATCGACTGGCACAATCAGTTTTGTGATAAAATCATTATTTCGCCTTCAAATAGTCATGAAATTTTCGAAAATCCACTTTTCAAAACAAAAAGTACTCATAACTCGACTAATAGGAAAGATAGAACGTTCTAGTCTTCACCAATCGATAGAGGGGACAATTTTACATATGTAAGTGAATTTTATGTCCATATTTCCAAGGATTAAGGGAGTTAGAAAAAATCAATTTGTATCGCAAAATATTTCCATACCTACCCCCTTTGTTCTAAATTTTCGACAAACAAATTATAAAATATGCTGAAACTTTGTGAAGAGGGGTTTTTTGGGCCGACAAATCGACTGGCACAATCAGTTTTGTGATAAAATCATTATTTCGCCTTCAAATAGAGTCATGAAATTTTCGAAAATCCACTTTCAAAACAAAAAATACTCATAACTCGACTAATAGGAAAGATAGAACGTTCTAGTCTTCACCAATCGATAGACAATTTTACATATTTTAGTGAATTTTGAGTCCATATTTCCAAGGATTATGGGAGTTAGAAAACATCAATTTGTATCGCAAAATATTTCCATAGCTACCCCCTTTGTTCTAAATTTTCGACAAAAAAATTATAAAAAATGCTAAAAATTCGTAAAGAGGGGTTTTTTTGACCAAAAATCGACTGGCACAATCAGTTTTGTGATAAAATCATTATTTCGCCTTCAAATAGAGCCATGAAATTTTCGAAAATCCACTTTTCAAAACAAAAATACTCATAACTCGACTAATAGGAAAGATAGAACGTTCTAGTCTTCACCAATCGATAGAGGGGACAATTTTACATATTTAAGTGAATTTTGAGTCCATGTTTCCGAGGATTAGGGGAGTTAGAAAAAAGCAATTTGTATCGCAAAATATTTCCATACCTATCCCCTTTGTTCTAAATTTTCGACAGAAAAATTATAAAAAATGCTGAAACTTCGTAAAGAGGGGTTTTTTGGTCCGACAAATCGACTGGCTCAATCAGTTTTGTGATAAAATCATTATTTCGCCTTCAAATAGAGTCATGAATTTTTCGAAAATCCACTTTTCAAAACAAAAAGTACTCATTACTCGACCAATAGGAAAGATAGAACGTTCTAGTCTTCACCAATCGAAAGAGGGGACAATTTTACATATTTTAGTGAATTTTGAGTCCATATTTCCAAGGATTATGGGAGTTAGAAAACATCAATTTGTATCGCAAAATATTTCCATAGCTACCCCCTTTGTTCTAAATTTTCGACAAAAAAATAAAAAAATGCTAAAAATTCGTAAAGAGGGGTTTTTTTGACCAAAAAATCGACTGGCACAATCAGTTTTGTGATAAAATCATTATTTCGCCTTCAAATAGAGTCATGAAATTTTCGAAAATCCACTTTTCAAAACAAAAAGTACTCATAACTCGACTAATAGGAAAGATAGAACGTTCTAGTCTTCACCAATCGATAGAGGGGACAATTTTACATATTTAAGTGAATTTTATGTCCATATTTCCAAGGATTAAGGGAGTTAGAAAAAATCAATTTGTATCGCAAAATATTTCCATACCTACCCCCTTTGTTCTGAATTTTCGACAATAAAATTATAAAAAATTCTCAAAATTCGTGAAGAAGGGTTTTTTGGGCCGAAAATCGACTGGCACAATCAGTTTTGTGATAAAATCATTATTTCGCCTTCAAATAGAGTCATGAATTTTTCGAAAATCCACTTTTCAAAACAAAAAGTACTCATTACTCGACCAATAGGAAAGATAGAAAGTTCTAGTCTTCACCAATCGAAAGAGGGGACAATTTTACATATTTTAGTGAATTTTGAGTCCATATTTCCAAGGATTAAGGGAGTTAGAAAAAATCAATTTGTATCGCAAAATATTTTCATACCTACCCCCCTACCCCCTTTGTTCTAAATTTTCGACAAAAAAATTATAAAATATGCTGAAACTTCGTGAAGAGGGGTTTTTTGGGCCGACAAATCGACTGGCACAATCAGTTTTGTGATAAAATCATTATTTCGCCTTAAAAAAATTCATGAAATTTTCGAAAATCCACTTTTCAAAACAAAAAGTACTCATTACTCGACCAATAGGAAAGATAGAACGTTCTAGTCTTCACCAATCGGAAGAGGGGACAATTTTACATATTTCGGTGAATTTTGAGTCCATATTTCCAAGGATTTAGGGAGTTAGAAAAAATCAATTTGTATCGCAAAATATTTCCATACCTACCCCCTTTGTTCTGAATTTTCGACAATAAAATTATAGAAAATTCTCAAAATTTGTGAAGAAGGGTTTTTTGGGCCGAAAAATCGACTGGCACAATCAGTTTGTGATAAAATCATTATTTCGCCTTCAAATAGAGTCATGAAATTTTCGAAAATCCACTTTCAAAACAAAAAATACTCATAACTCGACTAATAGGAAAGATAGAACGTTCTAGTCTTCACCAATCGATAGAGGGTACAATTTCACATATTTAAGTGAATTTTGAGTCCATATTTCCGAGGATTAGGGGAGTTAGAAAAAAGCAATTTGTATCGCAAAATATTTCCATACCTATCCCCTTTGTTCTAAATTTTCGACAGAAAAATTATAAAAAATGCTGAAACTTCGTAAAGAGGGGTTTTTTGGGCCGACAAATCGACTGGCACAATCAGTTTTGTGATAAAATCATTATTTCGCCTTCAAATAGAGTCATGAAATTTTCGAAAATCCACTTTTCAAAACAAAAAGTACTCATAACTCGACTAATAGGAAAGATAGAACGTTCTAGTCTTCACCAATCGATAGAGGGGACAATTTTACATATTTAAGTGAATTTTATGTCCATATTTCCAAGGATTAAGGGAGTTAGAAAAAATCAATTTGTATCGCAAAATATTTCCATACCTACCCCCTTTGTTCTGAATTTTCGACAATAAAATTATAAAAAATTCTCAAAATTCGTGAAGAAGGGTTTTTTGGGCCGAAAAATCGACTGGCACAATCAGTTTTGTGATAAAATCATTATTTCGCCTTCAAATAGAGTCATGAATTTTTCGAAAATCCACTTTTCAAAACAAAAAGTACTCATTACTCGACCAATAGGAAAGATAGAAAGTTCTAGTCTTCACCAATCGAAAGAGGGGACAATTTTACATATTTTAGTGAATTTTGAGTCCATATTTCCAAGGATTAAGGGAGTTAGAAAAAATCAATTTGTATCGCAAAATATTTTCATACCTACCCCCTTTGTTCTAAATTTTCGACAAAAAAATTATAAAATATGCTGAAACTTCGTGAAGAGGGGTTTTTTGGGCCGACAAATCGACTGGCACAATCAGTTTTGTGATAAAATCATTATTTCGCCTTAAAAAAATTCATGAAATTTTCGAAAATCCACTTTTCAAAACAAAAAGTACTCATTACTCGACCAATAGGAAAGATAGAACGTTCTAGTCTTCACCAATCGGAAGAGGGGACAATTTTACATATTTCGGTGAATTTTGAGTCCATATTTCCAAGGATTTAGGGAGTTAGAAAAAATCAATTGTATCGCAAAATATTTCCATACCTACCCCCTTTGTTCTGAATTTTCGACAATAAAATTATAGAAAATTCTCAAAATTTGTGAAGAAGGGTTTTTTGGGCCGAAAATCGACTGGCACAATCAGTTTTGTGATAAAATCATTATTTCGCCTTCAAATAGAGTCATGAAATTTTCGAAAATCCACTTTCAAAACAAAAAATACTCATAACTCGACTAATAGGAAAGATAGAACGTTCTAGTCTTCACCAATCGATAGAGGGTACAATTTCACATATTTAAGTGAATTTGAGTCCATATTTCCGAGGATTAGGGGAGTTAGAAAAAATCAATTTGTATCGCAAAATATTTCCATACCTATCCCCTTTGTTCTAAATTTTCGACAGAAAAATTATAAAAAATGCTGAAACTTCGTAAAGAGGGGTTTTTTGGGCCGACAAATCGACTGGCACAATCAGTTTTGTGATAAAATCATTATTTCGCCTTCAAATAGAGTCATGAATTTTTCGAAAATCCACTTTTCAAAACAAAAAATACTCATAACTCGACAAATTGGAGAGATAGAATGTTCTAGTCTTCACCAATCGATAGAGGGGACAATTTTACATATTTAAGTGAATTTCATGTCCATATTTCCAAGGATTATGGGAGTTAGAAGAAATCAATTTGTATCGCAAAATATTTCCATAGCTACCCCCTTTGTTCTAAATTTTCGACAAAAAAATTATATAAAATGCAAAAAATTCGTAAAGAGGGGTTTTTTGGCCAAAAAATCGACTGGCACAATCAGTTTTGTGATAAAATCATTATTTCGCCTTCAAATAGAGTCATGAAATTTCGAAAATCCACTTTTCAAAACAAAAAGTACTCATTACTCGACCAATAGGAAAGATAGAACGTTCTAGTCTTCACCAATCGATAGAGGGGACAATTTTACATATTTTAGTGAATTTGAGTCCATATTTCCAAGGATTATGGGAGTTAGAAAAAATCGATTTGTATCGCAAAATATTTCCATAGCTACCCCCTTTGTTCTAAATTTTCGACAAAAAAATTATATAAAATGCAAAAAATTCGTAAAGAGGGGTTTTTTGGCCAAAAAATCGACTGGCACAATCAGTTTTGTGATAAAATCATTATTTCGCCTTCAAATAGAGTCATGAAATTTTCGAAAATCCACTTTTCAAAACAAAAAGTACTCATAACTCGACTAATAGGAAAGATAGAACGTTCTAGTCTTCACCAATCGATAGAGGGGACAATTTTACATATTTAAGTGGATTTTGAGTCCATGTTTCCGAGGATTAGGGGAGTTAGAAAAAATCAATTTGTTTCTCAAAATATTTCCATTTCCAGTTCTAAATTTTCGACAAAAAAATTATAAAAAATGCTAAAAACTCGTAAAGAGGGGTTTTTTTGGCCAAAAAATCGACTGGCACAATCAGTTTTGTGATAAAATCATTATTTCGCCTTCAAATAGAGTCATGAATTTTTCGAAAATCCACTTTTCAAAACAAAAAGTACTCATTACTCGACCAATAGGAAAGATAGAACGTTCTAGTCTGCACCAATCGAAAGAGGGGACAATTTTACATATTTTAGTGAATTTTGAGTCCATATTTCCAAGGATTAAGGAGTTAGAAAAAATCAATTTGTATCGCAAAATATTTCCATAGCTACCCCCTTTGTTCTAAATTTTCGACAAAAAAATTATAAAAAATGCTAAAAATTCGTAAAGAGGGGTTTTTTGGGCCGACAAATCGACTGGCACAATCAGTTTTGTGATAAAATCATTATTTCGCCTTCAAATAGAGTCATGAAATTTTCGAAAATCCACTTTTCAATACAAAAAATACTCATAACTCAACAAATAGGAAAGATAGAACGTTCTAGTCTTCACCAATCGATAGAGGGGACAATTTTCCATATTTAAGTGAATTTTGAGTCCATGTTTCCTAGGATTAGGGGAGTTAGAAAAAATCAATTTGTATCGCAAAATATTTCCATAGCTTACCCCCTCTGTTCTAAATTTTCGACAAAAAATTATAAAAAATGCTAAAAAATTTGTAAAGAGGGGTTTTTTGGCCAAAAAATCGACTGGCACAATCAGTTTTGTGATAAAATCATTATTTCGCCTTCAAATAGAGTCATGAAATTTTCGAAAATCCACTTTTCAAAACAAAAAATACTCATAACTCAACAAATAGGAAAGATAGAACGTTCTAGTCTCCACCAATCGATAGAGGGGACAATTTTACATATTTAAGTGAATTTTGAGTCCATATTTCCGAGGATTAGGGGAGTTAGAAAAAAGCAATTTGTATCGCAAAATATTTCCATACCTATCCCCTTTGTTCTAAATTTTCGACAGAAAAATTATAAAAAATGCTGAAACTTCGTAAAGAGGGGTTTTTTGGGCCGACAAATCGACTGGCACAATCAGTTTTGTGATAAAATCATTATTTCGCCTTCAAATAGAGTCATGAATGTTTCGAAAATCCACTTTTCAAAACAAAAAATACTCATAACTCGACAAATAGGAGAGATAGAACGTTCTAGTCTTCACCAATCGATAGAGGGAACAATTTTACATATTTAAGTGAATTTTGAGTCCATATTCCCAAGGATTAGGGGAGTTAGAAAAAAGCAATTTGTATCGCAAAATATTTCCATAAATTTTCGACAAAAAAAAATAAAAATTGCTAAAAATCCGTAAAAGGGGGTTTTTTTGGGCCGGATAATCGACTAGCACAATCAGTTTTGTGATAAAATCATTATTTCGCCTTCAAATAGAGTCATGAAATTTCGAAAATCCACTTTTCAAAACAAAAAATACTCATAACTCGACAAATATGAAAGATAGAACGTTCTAGTCTTCACCAATCGATAGAGGGGACAATTTTACATATTTAAATGACTTTTGAGTCTATGTTTCCGAGGATTAGGGGAGTTAGGAAAAATCAATTTGTTTCTCAAAATATTTCCATAGCTACCCCCTTTGTTCTAAATTTTCGACAAAAAAATTATAAAAAATGCTAAAACTCGTAAAGAGTGGTTTTTTTGGCCAAAAAATCGACTGGCACAATCAGTTTTGTGATAAAATCATTATTTCGCCTTCAAATAGAGTCATGAATTTTTCGAAAATCCACTTTTCAAAACAAAAAGTACTCATTACTCGACCAATAGGAAAGATAGA